>OZ038390.1:28690733-28958851 GCA_964036045.1 Eutreptiella sp. 'Long Island Sound 2002'
GGGTCTTTGCATTTCATAAATGGTGACATCTGCTACCACTCGATTGTTGCTGTTGAGCGCCTTGTACATATCCTCGAGCACGGCAGCGCCGAGCTGGTACTTTGGATGCGGCTGCTGTGCAACATCGAAGGCTGCATAGTGCGGTGCCTTTTGTGGAATGTGGTATACCGTTTTTAACAACCCTGACATTGTGGACACCGGTGATGAAATGCGACCCTGTGGTGGAATGTTTACCTGTACCCTGAATAACCACTTATTCAGGGCCACTCCCCTGACCACCTGCTGGGCCACTGGATGACTGGGCTGTGGCTTGTACAGGGATCCTTTGAGCCGCTTGGATGTGTTTTTGAGTTCATTATGCGCATACTGATGTCCACCTTCGATGTTTATGTTACCTCCCAATAGACGGACGTATTGGTGTTGCAGTTTTGCTTTAAGCTCTGCCGCCCCCCACCTTACATGGCCTGCCTGCAACGCCCTGTTTGCTGCATATTTTAGCAGCGCAAACTTTTTCGTGTTGCATCGATGTCCGAGCAGTCTCAGGACCCCCAGCGTGACGTCCATGAGTTGCTGTAGCCCTTGCATGGTGCTGTGCATGAGCACCGTGTCATCCATCAGCCCCATCGACGGCATTTGGTATGTACCCGTTGCCCCCTGCATTGGCACTCCCAAACTTTTTCTGCGTAGCTCACTGTGCACTCCCTGTACATACAATATATAGAACAACGGATCCAACCCCCCCCCCCTGAACCACTCCCTCCACCTGTCTGTACCAATGGGACAGCCCGTAGGCCGTGACAACATGCACTCTCATGACATCATATGCTTTTACAAACTCCTCCACGACCTGCAACACTTCTGCACCCAGGGGTTTGGTCATTTTTATTAGCGCCTGCCGTATAACATCATCATACGCTTGCGCTATGTCTAGAAGTACGACCGCACATCCCCCATATCTTCTTATGCACTGCAACACCATGGTGTACACCAAGCGACACATGTGTGTGGAGGACGCTCCTTTATATCCTGTGTGTTGCGCATATTGCCACACTTGGGGGGGCAGCAACTTCTGTAGTTTGTTGTTAAGGATCTTGGTCAACATCCTGATGTGTGCACCCATGACCTTGATAGGCCTGGTGTGTTGGTTGATGTTGTCCCCCTTCGCTTTATTGAGCAAGAGATGTAATACCCTGAGTGCTGCTGGCGGCAACTCATGTACTGGTACGTTAAAAACCTGCTGAAGACGAGTCAGCGAGGCCAAGCCCATCCACTTGGCGGCTTTGGCCATAGTGCAGTCAATGGGCTGCGTGGCATTATTTAACCTTTGCCTGACATCCATAATGTCAGTGACTGTGATATGTCTCAGATTACCTTTCCCTGGAGTCTGCTGTGAACTGTTGCTGGCACCTTCCCAGCACTTTGCTGCCCATGTTGCTGTTACGCCGTGCTGTCTCTGTGTGTGTTTGGATGCACACTCTCTGGGAGCTACGGTGAGCACGATGTCCCCCACGACCACCCGTTGGGCCTGTGCATCATATACCTTATACAAGGACCTGAAGGTTTTTTCTCCTCTGAGCCGTAACACGTGCATTGTATGGGGGGTCATGCCTTTACCGAGCACCTGATGCCCGTCGCGAATCTGCAGCTTGGTGGCCTCATCGGCAATCACCTCTGCACTGAAATGAAATGACTCATCCTTCCTCTCCTGTCCCTGCTCTCTTTCTCTCTGTTGCATCGTGGCTTGATGCTGTACATACCTACACAACTCCACCCATTCTCCTGGTTGCCATTGCACCAAGCTGACCGCTTCCAGCAGGTCACCAAAAAATTTGTATTCTTCGGTCCCCCATTTGCTGGCTCTTTCGGGGATCGTCAGTGTAATTGCGTCCACCCCCCTTGCGAGCTTGGTGAGCACCAATGGGTGATCTGCAATGTGAGGCAGCAACTGTGATGCCCCCCCCACCCCATACGTAACGGTAAAATCTTTCATCACTGGTTGATCCCCGATTACCGGACTGACAGTACCCCCCAATTTGCCGACAAAGGCCTGAGTGGGGGGGTGAACCCTGATATCTCTATTCCAGTCCCCTTGGATCACCCCCCAGGCCCCTAATGCCCGCTGTACGTTGAGCCTGATGACCGCCAGTTGCAGCACATATTGTGCTTCGTCTTTTCTCTGTGCCAGGTGAACACTGCCGATCACACCCACCCCCCATCCGTCCTTGGACACGAGAACCAGAAGGGCATAGGGCTCGTCCATCAAGGTACGTATGTACCTACCCCACTGCTGTTGGACCCACAGTTCATTTCCCTGCCCCGTCTTTTGATGTTTACTGCGGTGTACCCTGCACCCCAGCCATACCCTGGTGTCACTTTTTGTCTTACCCCCCCACGCTTCTTGCACCGCACACACTTGTACTCCGTGCTTCTGTGCGTGCGCCCTCAAGAGAGCCCAGTTGTCTTGGCGTTTTGTGGTGTTACGTCCCTGGATATTGGCACTCATGAAAATTTGTTGTTGGGCCTGTTGTTGCGTACCCCATTGCACCATGTCAGACCAGGGTTCAAAACCATACTTGGGCTGCTGTATTTCCTCCCCCCCTCCCAAGACATACAGCCCTCTGTCCCGAATTTTGCGGAGCGACCAGGTGACGCACACGTCCTCCAGATTGTTCGGGTACCCCCTCCAGGGGTGATATTGTTGCATCTGGTTCCACCACTAGGGTATCCACCATACCTTCCCACCGCACTTGGCGGCGCTTTCCAAAACCCCCCTCCCATCTGTAGATTCTCCTCTCCATTGTTCCCTGTGCATGTTGCACTGACCATGTGTACAGGTTTACCATTTTGCTCTCTTGTTGCATGTCTGGGGTCCATGGCACCATTTGTCTCCACAGCCCCCACATGTGGTGGTCTTCTAGCGGGATGAACCACCTGAGGTACGTGTTGCCACACGTATATATAGGCCCACATAGGGCCCTGTCTGGATGCATTTCATGGCCCACCAGGTACACTCCTCGTTGTCCGACGAGGTCCACATTTCCCTCTGCCTTGGTGCCCGTCCCTCCTGTGATCTGGCTGGGCAGGAACTTCTGTGCCTGATACTCCCTCCCGCCTATGACTCGGGTGACCACCTCTGATTCCCACAAAGTAGGATCCAGGCGCCCCTCTGGTGCACCCTTTCCACTGGGTGCATGAGCTCCTATTGTGCGCTGGACTTTCACCTCCGTGAGAGCCCCAGTTTTGTTTGCACGACTTTTTTTGTGCTGGTGCTGCACTGTGCATTGTACAGGCATGTTCCCCCCCTCCCCTCTGTACTGTACTGATGTTTTCGCCTGTGACTGTCTGGCCCCTGATTCTCCGCCCCCCAGTTGAGGGATACCCCACACTTCATACCTTCTGCACATTGCTGATCATCCATGAAATATGCCATTCTGTGCTGCACCCCTTCTGTCACTATTTCCCCCAGTCCCCAGATGCTTAAAAAAGGGCGCATCCCGGTGAATGGCCACATTGTACTCCACACTATGCCTGGTGCCTGCATAAACATACGCGGCGCTGGAGTTGTCGTGGTTGGCTACCTCTTCACCATTGGTACTGGCGGCACCATGCCTGCCAGCTGTCTGGCTACCACTGCCTCGGGGACCTCGACCGCCTCCGCCATGATGGTGGTGGACTCCAGCTGCACGCTTATGACTTCTTTTTCTTCCGGTATTGGCAGAAGCGCTCTCATCCGTTCTGCCGTCGTCATGAGGACTACTTTGCCTTTTTTGGCTTGCTCTGTGAACGCCGTGAACCCCAGTGTGGGGGTACCAAACATGTTGAGGAGGGCTCTATACAATTGTTGCATAGGCACCTCCTTGATATTACTGATTTGTACTGCCCTCAAGCGCTCTTTGTCCTTGTCGACCTTGGAAATGGTGATCTGCTGCTTTCCTGAGCCTACTGACCACTCCGTGAGCCCTAGGTGCTCATTGTGCTCTCCCGCCATCAGGTTGTCTTGCGGCGTGCCCTCCATGGCTGGCCGTTTGCGGGGGCTTTCTTCATGTGCCCTTTTGCGCTTGAGGTCCTCCGGCCTTTTTGTCATGTCCCCCAGCTCTTGCTCAAACTTGTCCAGCCACTGTTCATCACCTGGGACCCCTGGGATCGGTGACTGGATGCTTTCCCTCTCGTCTGCCTTGCGCATTGGTGCTCTTGCTGGCGCTCGCTCGAAGGTGCGAAGCGCCTGACCCAGCCCTTTTCGCGGGGGCTGTTGTGGCTGTGACGGCCTCTCGAGCCTGACCCTGAGCACCTGGGCCACTGCTCCTGGCAGCGCTTTGTCCTCCCACCATGTGCGGACATAACCTTGTCGTTGCTCAAGCATTTTGCGCTTAATAAATGCCACTACCTCTGTAGTGGGCACGAGCTGTACCTCGTGTGGGATGCCGGGTTCCCAGGCCGCCCCCACTGCTTGTGCCACTTCCATTTCCTCTCGTTCTGACAAGTTTTGCAGCTTGTCCAGCAGGTTTTGTTGGGTGGCCCCCAGCTACTATGGTGTGTGTGCTCGGGGGGCTTCGTTTTCTGGCTCACTGCCCGACTGCACTTCCATGACCCTGTCAGGGACTATCTCCGTCACTAACTCCTTGTAGACCTTGCGCCATGTGTGGGCTCCTTCTCCTGTCTGCAACTCCTTTTTTTCCCACATGTGATATAAGGTGCGCTCTTTACTTCGCACCACTTCCATCATGGTCTCAAGAGCCGTCCCCAATCTGGGTATTTCGTTGATCAGCCCCTCTTTTTTTGTCACCTGCTTGACTATGGCTTTTTCTTGTTCCTCGGTGAGGGTGGCTCGTAAATCGCTGAAGGTGCCCATGTAGACATATGGGTTGAGCTCCTCCAAGTGTTCTATCATGGCATCTGGTACTCGGTTGGCGAGGAGCAACAGCGTCAGGAGCTTGCACCGATCTGTGCCCGGCTGTAGCCATTCCCCCAGCGGCTCACTGTACGCCTTGTCTCCCCCATCTGGGCGCCACTCTAGCTGACCCATTTCTGGGTCGAAGGTGGTAATACTGCCCACCGATGGCACAAAGTTGTGCATGCCCGTGATCATTGTGGTCATCTTGATCTGCGTTGAGGCGGGCACCACTGGGCATCCCTGTGCCCTACTGTTGGGCACTCCTCTACCTGTAATCTGGGTACTTGTCCCCCAGTGGACCTAGGATCGTCCCAGTCTGATCCCAACTCTGGGTGTCGTCCCCCAGTGGGCTTAGGGCACTCATTGCTTGTCCCTAACTCTGGGTACTGTCCCCCAGTGGACCTAGGGCAGTCTCAGTCTGACCCCAACTCTGAGTACTTGTCCCCCAGTGGACCTAGGGCAGCCTCGGCTTGTCCCTAACTCTGGGTACTGTCCCCCAGTGGACCTAGGGCAGTCTCCGTCTGACCCCAACTCTGGGTACTTGTCCCCCAGTGGACCTAGGGCAGCCTCTGCTTGTCCCTAACTCTGGGTACTGTCCCCCATTGGACCTAGGGCTGTCTCAGTCTGACCCCAACTCTGGGTACTCGTCCCCCAGTGGACCTAGGGCAGTCTCAGTCTAACCCCAACTCTGGGTATTTGTCCCCCAGTGGACCTAGGGCAGTCTCAGTCTAACCCCATCTCTGGGTACATGTCCCCCAGTGGACCTTGAGCATGGCCCCTACCTGCGGTACCTTGCTCTTTGCTGACCTATACCACTCCTTGTTCCAGACTTTTGTCCTTCCTCCCTTTTGTCCTCCCTCCCCCACCTTTTGTTACCTTCCCCCTCTGCAATCAACAATGTGCACGCACTGAAGCCATTACTGACTGTCAACTCACACTGTGCATCCTGTCGGTTATTGCCTTACGGCTACCCCTTAGGCAGGCCTGTATGCTCACCGCCACCACACTCACCCACTCACCACCGGGGCCTTGCAAAACGGGCAAAACGGTGCAAAATGGTGCAAAACGGGTGCAAAACGGTGCAAAACGGTGCAAAACGGTGCAAAATGGGTGCAAAATGGGTGCAAAATGGGTGCAAATCGATTGAATGGTCAAAAGCGAAGATGGGGAAATGGTGGTAGGATGGTGGGGTTGTGGTGGATGACAACATTGACAAGCCTCCCGGAAGATTGCATGCACATTGCAACACCATGGACATCATTTCCTTTGAGTATGCGGCTGCTATGAGGCATCCACGACGCCGTTGAATCCAAATGAGACATACGCTTTGTGCAACGCATGTTGCATATTGTATTGCTTTTCTGAGCGCACATTTTTCCACATGGAAAAGGAGCGCTGCACGTCACACGAGGTGTGCGGAATGCACAAGGTTTGGATTGCATATGGATACATCGTGGGTAGGCGGTCTTTCATGCTATCCCACCATTGGTGAATATCGAAATCACCATTATCCGGGGCTGGGATTGTACTCGCGGCTCAGACTCAGACTCTGGTGACACACATGCACGCATGCATTGCACAGATTTGCTTTCTGATGACACAAAGGGGGACATAAATAGGGTTTTCAAACAGTGCTGAACAGCAGCACCCTTGTCACGAGGAATGCCTGCATGTACATGCAAATTCTCTATCAGTGCATTTACAATGGCTTCAATTTGAGGCCGCCCAACTGCCAGAAGATTGGCAAGCTGCAACTGCCACGGTGGGGTCTTTTGAAAAATGCCTTGTTGCGGACACTTTTCACTCTTCAGTGGGGCTTCAAGAAGATCTGCCACTGCCTGCAACAAAAAAAAGTTCCCAAACAGGAATACGGTGCAAAACGGGTGCAAAACGGGAGAAATGCAAAGCGAGACGTTGGGCAATCCCCAAAACGTGCCCATTGCAAAAAGCAACCTGAGTAACGTTGAAAACTGGTTCTTCATCCGTCTGGGGGTCTTCCTCAAGAACTGCTGCATTGGCCTCGTCACTGCCCGCCTCGGGGGGTGCTGCATCTTCTACATCGGTGTGTAGCAACCTCTGTTGCTCCTCCGCAATCTTCTTTTTGGCCTCATCCCTCTTCCCAAGGCGCAAGACTCCAAGGGTTTTGTCCTCCACTTTCACATAGCTTTCACATCCTTTGCTTTGAAACGTGTCAACTTCCTTGAGGCATCATAACTAGTCCACCACTCCTGCTTGACTGCCCAACTGTTGTTAACAAAAAGTGAACCATAGTGTGCACAAAAACTTGGGGGATCCATAGCACTGCACAAAAGGGGGAAACATGAGAACACTGCACCGTTGAGTCTGAGCCTGAGCCTGAATACAACCCCAGCCATGCAAGCAGTACAAGACACGCAAGAGAAGTCCCCTTCCCACGGTGTTATGAAAAACTACACACCACCACTCACCGACTGCAAAACGGGCAAAAATGGGAACTCACCGCACTCACCGAAAAGTCGGTGAGCTTACACCCCTGCTTAGGGGGACTGAACATTGGCCCTCACTGCAGTATAGTTTCTGCGGGCCTTGCGGTCTTTCACCCACTGATGTGCCACCTGCAGGACCCTGTTGGACCTATCCAACAATGCTGGCTGCGCCTGCCTGCTCCTTGTGTTGCTGACCTGTTCTGTGGTCGGCAGTGTTATATAGTATACCGCACTGACAAAGGGCATTGTGGCCAAAACATCCCTTGTCATGCGCTCTGGTGTCCACTCCCCTGTATTTTCCCACCCCCCACTCATCTTGCCCCACTGCAGGTGGTTGTGGGCAGGTGGTTGTGGTGGATGACCCCCCAATAATCTACAGCTATGATGTGCCCCCCGTAGGGCGCATCGGGGGCACCAATGTGCACCCACCCCTCTAGCAACACCGCCCTGCGGTCTGGGGTTTCCCACCCAAGGCGGGGTTCCCCTTGCTTACCTGGTCCTACTCCCGTCTGCTCCTGCCATAACGGGCTTAATATACGCCAGATGGTACCCTCATCGGCATATTGGTCTGACCCTATTCTTGGTCCACTGAACCCTACACAGGTTGCCCAGTACCTCCATTTTACAGCCTGGACAAGCACTGTGGCACTTATCCCCAACACTGGGCGCCCCATGGGGTCCATGTTGGTGGCTATCACTCTTCCCTCGTCATCCTGCCAGGCTCCCCTTTCTACCCATGCTAAAAAAGCTCCTATTACAATGTCCAACAAGTCCACCATGTTGGCCACCATGCTCCTCGGCGCCGCTGAACCGCACTGGTCTTTCATGATGGATGCATCCGACACTCCTGCTCCATACGTCATGGTGATGGCCATCATGATCTTTAGCAGTGCGACTGTGGGTTTTGCCCACGCTAGCTGCTGGCGCTGGGACTGCGTCACAGGCTGCATTGTGGGGACGTGCATGGGGGCTAGCTCTACTGTTGGCTGCTGCCTTCTGGGCATTTTGCTTTACAAGAACCTATCGAGGAGTGCAACACCATGGCATGCACCTTTATCCCTTTTTGTGGTTTTTGCTGCGGCTGTCTCTCTTTCGTTGCACTTCTTTGCACTTCTACCCTGCTCCACCCTTTTTTGCAAACCTCCCCTCCGTTTCTCTTGTCCCCCCATCTTTCTCCCCCCCTTGATGCTTCCAACACTTTTTTCCCTTGTTTACTGTAGCCAGCCTACTTTGGGGACGTCCACGTTCTGTGTTCCCACACTGCACCCCGCCCTTTCTGGCCACCCTACTATGCTTCCCTCCCCCCTTCTCCCCACACCTCGTACCCCCTCCCCCCCTGTGTACCTTCCATGTACCTTCTGCTGCGTGCCACTATTATCGAACGTCTTCTGTTGTGTGTGTTTGTGCCCTGCACTGCTCACGCTTGTGGTTGCCAGCGCTTTCCGTTGACCCCGTGCACGTGTCTTGGGGTGTCCCCGCCTTGTTTACCACGTGTCACGTGAGCAGTGCCCTAGTGTTACCCGTGCGGGGAACCGCCCCTCTGCCTGAGGTATCAGCACCCCTCGGCTGAGCGGCGGCTGCACATTTTTCTCAAGTCTCAAGGTGTTATTCAAGGCGTGATGGAACCCGCCATGGGGACAAGATCCTTGGTTAGGGCCCCGGGTGGCCCAGACCCAAGGAGTTCTAACTCCACCTACGTGCGCAATTCCGTCGCTCCTCCTTGTTCTTTAGTCTCCTACTGTCTGGTTTACCTTGATTTGGGCGGATGGGTCTGTTTTCCCCCCAGGAGAAACCGTCGACCCGCCGGTTTGCCCCTTTTTACCTCTCCCCACCCTTACTCACAACTCACTAGGACCACGTGGTGCCAGTGAGTTGGGGTGGCGGGTCCGTTCTGAACTCAGGGGCCTCCTCCTCCGCCGGTTCTTGGGCGCGGTCGCCCACCAATTGTAAACCAGGGGCCTCCTCCTCCGCCGGTTCTTGGGTGCGGTCGCCCACCAATTGTTAACCAGGGGCCTCCTCCTCCGCCGGTTCTTGGGTGCGGTCGCCCACCATTTGTAAACCAGGGGCCTCCTCCTCCGCCGGTTCTTGGGTGCGGTCGCCCACCAATTGCAAACCAGGGGCCTCCTCCTCCGCCGGTTCTTGGGTGCGGTCGCCCACCAATTGTAAACCAGGGGCCTCCTCCTCCGCCGGTTCTTGGGTGCGGTCGCCCACAGTTCTCATGTTCCTACGGGAGCGAGAAAGGGGGAGATGGATGGAGAGACCCATTAACCTAGGGGTGAGCGGGAGGGAGGGAGGGACCCGTGTTCCTAGGGAGACATGAGAGGGAGACACGTGTTGTGCATTTGCTTACCGTTTGTTGTATGTACGTGAGTGGTTTGTGGAATCTCTTGTTTGTGTGAGCGTGTATCACCACGTGCTCCACGGCCGCCACCGCGAGGCCCACACTCTGTGACGCCCTCCGGGCGAGTGTGCACCTCAGGGCCCTGCCATTGGATGTGCGCGCACAAGTGTGCCGTGTGTTTGTAAGCGTGCTTCGATCCATTTTGTATTTATATGATTGCCCCTGTCTCTGCATGTTGTATACCCCTGTGTTACTTCCCTTGTTCTCCACCCTGCCTCTACTTGCCTCAGAGGTTTCACCCCACATTTTTTTCCAGTAGTGCACGCGTATGGTGCTGTAACCCAGTACAAGCAACCACGGGGTCAAGAGGCTCTAACCTACACCCAAGACCGACGGGGCCCGTTGTCAAGGTTGTCCCGCATTGCATCGCAGGGCAGGACCGGTAGCCCCCCTTGACAACGAGCCCCTCCAAGCAGGGGGGTGTGATTGTGTAGACCCGTGTACCTACAAAAAACTTTTGTGTAAAATGGAATTACGTTTGCGGGGTGAATCTCTAGGCTAGGGTGGGGTGTGGGGCTGAAAACTGCCCTTTCTGGTTGGGCTGAAAATGGCCCTGTTTTATGTCACCCCCCTTTTTTCTTATTTTTGTTTCCTGTTTCTGTACTCAACTTCTGGTTTGTGTCTAGTTGAAACATGTTCATTTTGTATTCCCTTTGTGTTTGTTGTGTATTTTATTTTTTCAACAAACCTGTTTCCACCGTAGGTCCATCGGCTTATCGATTGTCCACCTGTGCAGCGAAGCGGAATGCCCCTCTAGGCAGACATCACACACACACACACACACACAAACACACACACACAAACACACACACACAAACACACACACACACACACACACACACACACAAACACACACACACAAACACACACACACAAACACACACACACACAAACACACACAAACACACACACAAACACACACACACACACACACACACACACACACAAACACACACACACACACACACACACACACACACACAAACACACACACACACACAAACACACACACACAAACACACACACACAAACACACACACACAAACACACACACACAAACACACCCACACAAACACACACACACACACACACACACACACACAAACACACACACACACACACACACACACACACACACACACACAAACACACACACACACACACAAACACACGCACACACGCACGCACGCACACACACGCACACATTTATTTACATAAATAAGGCCCCCTAGGCCTAGGCAGCTGCACACCTCACCTCTCCCAAAGGGAGACTGGGATCAGGACTGCGCAAACGGCGAATTGCCACGCCCCTCGGGGGCCTCCAAAAAAAGAGACCATGTGTGTACCCCCCAGCGCCCCTTGCGATTTCCCCACTGGCATGCGACGATCCCCCCACACCCCGAGGGAACGTGGCTGAAATTGCCAACAGTGACGGTCCGCCCCCACCCGAATGTCAGGGGACGCACGGCACCAAACAACACATGCAACACAAAAGGCGTCGCATGCCAAAAATGACGGCGAAAGAACATGTCAGCCTGTGTGCTCAGGTCTATCGTGGAATAGGCTCCGTGTGCCACTTCCTTTGGCAGGTATATTTGGCTTTGAAGAGCTGAACATGTTCAACTGTGGGCCACTGGAATGGGCTCCCTTGCTGCACGCTTGGCAGCAGGCCACCTTGGCACAGGGGTTACCACCAGGCTTGCCAGCAGAGGGTTGGCAGGGGTTCCAGCCCTTGTGGCAAACACTTTGCCTTCGAAAGATCCCATGGAAAGTACAACGTGTCGTCGAAGTTCTGCTGGGTATGTACCAGCATGATCAGCAATCAGGGCTAAAATGGCAAGACAACGGAATGACCTGCATGATACATGGGTAAATGCATTGCCTGTGACGCAATCAATGCATTTGCACCACAATGCGCAGCTAATATTGCCATGGACAACTGCAGAAATCTCACTAAAACCTGAAACACCATTGTTCTGGTGTAAATTTCAATCATTGTTCAAGGTGACGATTCCCCCGCCCTCCCAGAGAAACACAAGGGGGAGGGGGGATCGCAAGGGAAGGGGTGGGGGTCAATGTGTATGTGCATAATGTGTGTGAGGGGGGCATTGCAGTTTTTACAAGGCTCTCCGGTTCCGCAGGTATAGGCCACACTGGGGTCCTCGGGTTGGGTTGCATCCATTGGTACTGGGCCGGTACAGCCACAGGTATGCGTCCTCGTGAGCCCCTCATCCAGTGTTAAGTGCACCTGGGCCAGAACCTGGCTCGCTGCCCCAGCACCGCCCTGGCGGTGGGGTGGTAGCTCTGTGGCTTTCGCCGGGCCAGCTCCGGGGTAATAGTTCAACGAGTCCGCCATCGCCATGTTGCCCCGCGTGTTGTGTGTGTGATGGGGCAGCCATGACTGGTGGTACTCGCGGCAGCGAGGCGGCCTCCACGGCCTACTCAACTTAGCGATTTTCCCAAGGATGGAATGACCTTGACGCACGGCTGCCGCCGCCCGCCTCCAGACATGCCCACTCCAGGAATCGATCCCAGGACCTTGCGGTTGCGAGACCTATGCTTAGCCTGGTTGAGGTAGCCCGGCATCACTGCGCATAATGTGTAGGAGACTATATATAAAGAGGAAGCGGATATGAAGCAAAATGGCCCGAAATATCCCCCAGGAAACATATTCCCATAATAGCAACACATTCCCGGGAGGAAGATTGCGGTGCCAAAAATACACGTCTGGGGGCCTATACTCATGTCAATGTGTATTTACTCGTGGGTGGGGGTCGAGTGCCCCTCTTTGTACGCAACCCCCCTTCGCCCCTGCATCAAGTTTTGAGAGATACTTCAGGGGGTGAGGGGGGTGGGTTGCAGCGGCCCTTAGCGGGCCTGGCTCATGCACATTCCACGTGTACTTGAAATGAATTCAATCATCGCCATGAGCACTGTATATATATGTAGTGGCAGACCCGTTTCCAACGCTGGGCCGGATGTACGTCACATGCTGCCCCCAGCCTCTGGTGCTTGATCAGATGTGGTGTTCGCGGTGGAATTGGGCTGAAGGACGTTCAGATATATTCGCGAGAGGGCGTGGGGCTGTTGTGATGTGCAGAAGGAAGGCCTTAAGATCCAAATGGAGCGGACTGCGTGCATTCCGCTTCGAAGCCGTTCCAGCGCCACCAAACGCTGATGTCGGGTTGCCCCCCCCCCCCCCCCCCACAGGGGGGCGGGGTTGGCACAAGGCGCCAGGATTAGGATTGTTTGCCTTTGGCGGCGCCTATTGGCCTCTCACCACTGCTCATTCTGACCCTCTGTGGGTCCGAACGTGTTTTGGTTGTTTCAACGGAGCCCCCGGATGATTTGTCCTGTTTGACTACTCCGGGGGTCGGCCGTCCCGGAGACGGGGCTGTTGCCCGTGCCGTTGATCAGGGGCATCCAGAGGCACACTCCGAGTCCATGCGGGGGTTTGCCGACTCCAGCACCGACTTGTGCGCGCTGGGGTGTGCAGGATTTTCCTGACAGGGGCTTGTAACAACCACAACAATTCTTTCCCTTGCACCCCCGGGGGGGGGGGGGTTAGACACGGCCCCGCTGCGAACCCCCCCCCCCCACACACACACAATCTGTCAAAAACTGGGGATCTGGCTGGGGGTCGGGGCCGGACCCCCGGCCAGGGTAGGAGGGGTCCTTCACATTGGCTGCGGGGGGGGGGGGGGGGCGGGGTAACACCCAAATACGATGCTTTTGTTTCATGTATGAATTCCCCATCAACTTCTGACGACACTGAGTACGAACATGTGCGGCAATACCCACACAAACACCCTTTGGCACCGGACAGTTTTCCCTCAAGACGCTTGTTGCCGGCCGACCCGGCACCACTCTCTTTCAAAACCCGGGCGGGAGGGGGGGGGGGGTTCGCATACAAGGACCAGGGCCAGTTGCCCCCCCCCCCCCCCAGGGGGGTTGCCATCGACGCCAAGCTACATTTGCCACCACAAACACCTGTGGTGAGGAAGATCCAGGACAACGAACAACGACGGTGACACGGGGTCCCCGTACTCGCACAAGCGGGCGGGTGCTTCGGGCTGGGCGATGAGGCCCCTCGCCAATCTGCTGGGGTGTCAGGAACACAGCACATAACTATCGCGCACATCCTGCGTTTGGGGCTTGGGGTTCTGCTCCCCCACCCCCGGCGCAGTGGACTCGTCCGGGGCCTTAGGGGCATGCCCCCGCATGCGCGACCGCGACCCGCGCCCCACCGCAGCCGGCCCGGGCCAGTTCGCAGGCATTGGGGTACGTGTCCCCATCGGTGCCGCACACGGGCTCGTACACCGCGGCGCAGGCGACAGGACACGGCCCCGCGCACTCTCCGTCGTACGCGGGCTGCACGCCACCGCCGTGGCACTGCGCGATGCGGAGGTAGCACTTGTTGGGGTACGTCTCCCCGTCGGACCCGCACACGGGGGCGTAGACGGCCGGACAGGCGTCCGGGCAGGCCCCGCCCCCGCCCCGGCACTCCCCGGCGTACGCCACCTCGACCCCTGCGGCGCCCCCGGCGCACGGAGCCATGGCGAGGGCGCACGGGCTGGGGTACGTCCGGCCATCGCTGCCGCAGACGGGGTCGTGCAGCCGGAGGCAGAGGTCCGGGCACGCGTCGGGGGGGCAGGGGCCGTCGAAGGCGACCTCCACCGGGACGCCCTGGCACTGCGCCGCGGCGAGGAGGCAGCCGTTGGGGTACGTCGCCCCGTCGGTCCCGCAGACCGGGGCGTACGCCGCCGGGCAGCCGGAGGGGCACGCCGCCGCCGGGCACGCGCCGCGGTGCGCGACCCGGACCGCGGCCCCGCCGCACCGCGCGCGCAGCAGCTCGCAGTCGCTGCCGTACGTCCGGCCGTCCGACCCGCAGACGGGGGCCCGCCGCGCGGGGCACGCGGCCGGGCAGCGCGTGCCGGCGCACGCCCCGTCGTGCGCCAGGGCCACGGCGGCCCCATGGCATCGGGCCCGGTCCAGTTCGCACCGGCTGTGGTACGTGCGGCCGTCCGTCCCGCACACCGGCCCGTCGCCCGCCGGGCAGTGGAACACGCAAGTGCCGGGACACGCACCCGCGGACTTGAGCGCGACCACCACCCCTTCGCACTGCGCCTGGGCCAGTGCGCACGCGTTGGCGTACGTCTCGGCGTTGGTGCCGCAGACGGGGCGGTACACCGCGGGGCACGCCGCGGGACAGCCCGTGGCGGGGCATGGCCCTTTGTGGGCGACCTGCACCGCCGCGCCGCGGCAGCGCGCCAGCGCCAGATAGCACGCGCTGGCGTACGTGTGGCCGTCGGTGCCGCAAACGGGGTCTTGCACCGCCAGACACATCTCGGGACAGACCGCACCGGGGCATTCCCCGTCGTGAGCGACCTGCAGCACAAAACGAATGGTGGTCTGATGGGAATGACCCGTGAGCCCGGGGGATTTTAGAAGATAAGGCACGGGGAGTGACTTGGGTATTCGAGTGAGAAAGTGTCATGGCTGTCAGAGTGAATGTGCTTGTTCTTGGCTGCGTGAGGCTGGATGTGCCTGTGAGGGCAGCGTGAGGGTGTGTGCCTGTTACACATGTGTGAGGCTGAATGTGCCTGTTCCCCCCGTACGCACAGCGTGCAGGACCTCCACAGCACTTTGCTGTTCTTGGATCAAGTGCTTCACCACCGACAGTATTGTTTGAATTCTAATGGGAGGGTACCAAAAATGGAGGGTTTCATGCTGAAAATTACGGAACTGCAACGTCCGAAATGCCTCCGAAATGCAATATTCCTTCTTGTCTCGTCGCTGTGTCAAGGTGTAGGCTGACCTGAATGTGCCTGTCATGGATGCGTGAGATTGACTGTGCCTGTTATGGCTGTGCGTGGGGCTGGTGTGCACATGGGGTGACCTATGGGGCGTGGAGACAGGGAGCGAGGACGAGTGCCGAGGTCGAGCAACAAGGAACACATGAGCGGGAGCACAAGGGACAAAAGGGCAGGGCCACGGTCGGCAAGGAGAGAAGAGGTTGTAGGCATGGGTCATGGTAGGCAGACAGTCATGGATGTGACATGAAACATGATGCAGACATACGCCGGAAATGGTGTCCCGAATGGCACCGAGACCAGAGAGGTCGACTGCCATGTCTTCCGGTGCTCTGTTACTGTGCTCCCTCGGCATCACAAGATGACGAGCGGCAGGAAGTACGTGTCCACCTCCACTTCCAATCCTCTATCCAACCCCCCCGCCCAGGACCCTTGGAACAGCCCCCCCTCGCCTTGGCCCACGGTTGACACCCCTCCTCCTCCTTTTTGGGTTTGGGTGGGTCCCGTCACTGGAGCCCTTCTTGCTCGGGGGGCGGCCCGGCTCTGGTGACCCCCACCCGGAGGTTGAAAGCCCGGTTACCCCAGCCCCCCCATAAGCTTACACTGGCCATGCCATGCCATGCCATGCCATGCCACGCCACACCTGCACCGCAGCCCCATGGCACGCCATCCAGTGCAGCAAGCACGCACTGAAGTACGTCCGGCCGTTGTCGCCGCATACGGGATCGTACACCGCCGGACACAAGTCCGGGCATCCGCCATCGCACACCCCAGGGGTCGTCGACGGCATCGGCCGGCCGCAGTGCGCGCGCGCGACGAAGCACTCGTTGGGGTACGTCCGCCCGTCGGCGCACACGGGGGCGTACCCGTCCGGACAGACCTCCGGGCACGGCAACGGCCGCGGGCACGGGGCCTCGCCGACGTCCGCCGCGCACTGCGCCAGCGCCCGGAAGCAGCCGTTGGCGTGGACCCGCCCGTCGCCGGTGCACGCGGGCGCGTAGTCCGCGGGGCAGAGGTCCGCGCAGGCGCGCAGTCTGCAGCGCCGGAGCACGTCCCGCCGCGACCATCCGTCGCAGACCACGACCTCCCCGTCCGCGTGGAAGCATCGGTAGCAGTGCTCCATGAGCTCGGACTCGCGGGGGCAGGGGACGGTGAGGGTGGTCCCCGGCCCGAGTTCGCAGTCCTCAGGGCCATCACTGGGGCTGGGGCCCGGGAGGGCCGGGCTGGGGCTGGCCTCCGGCGGGGCCCCACGGACGAGGCCGCAGTCCAGCGCCGAGTGGAACTCCCCGCGGCCGAGGGTGACCCACTGCGTGAAGCCGTCGCCCGGATCCGCGTCGGAGTCGGTCGCGGTGGGCTCCCCCGTCGCGTGCGGCTGCGTGAACTGGTACCCGGTCGAGGGGTCGGGCGCGAACTTGACGCGCCATTGGCCCGGGAGCAGGTCCAGGAACGCGTACCGCCCGTCGTAGTCCGTCCACGTCCGGGCCTGGCGGCCGTGGCGGTCCCACAGCTCCACCCGCACCCCCTCGACGGGCGTGGCCTCGTCCTGCAGCCCGTTCCGGTTGCGGTCCTCCCAGCAGTAGTCGCCCAGACCCGTCCGCTGCACGACCCCCGCGTCCAGGCTCATGTCGACCTACCAGGGCCGGGGGGGGGGGGGTTGCACACACGGGCCTTGGATCATGCAATGCACACAAATACACAGAAATGCACAATGCATTTCGACAGACGCACAAGGGGATTGCAAATCACAGGGGCCCTGGGATTGCGATCCCCCCAAACCAGACAGTACAGCAAGGCCGCCAGCAGTCCATCTATCGTTGGGCAGCAGGAGAGTTACCCCGGTCTTCCTCATTTTCAGACGATGCAGGGGTGTTGATTGTGGGGAGGGGGGGGTGCTCCCCCCCTGCGGGACATTCCGACTGGTTGTTGTGCCCCCCCCCCCCCCCCCCCCGATGACGAAATGATGATTACGAAATTCAGCCGACCAATTTTGGCCAATTTTGACCAATTTTCGTCGTTTTTGTCATTTTTTGTCGTTTTTTCCCCCAACCACATACATCTTGATGTTCAGTGCATTCCGCTGTTCAATTTGATGGGGCTGACGGTTTTTTTTTGAAAAAAATTTCCGTCATTGTTGTCCTTTGGGTCCACTTTTGGCCCCTTCAAAATAAATTTCTACGGCTTTGTCGCCAAACACCACAGGAAATGTGTTTTTTTTCGTAATCGTCAATTCGTCAACTCCAGCTCAACACCCCCCCCCCCAGCCCAACCAAAATAATTGCGTCATCGTTATAAACACCCCTGAGACGATGGCAGAATTTCATTGTCTTGCAAAGGATCTGCAGCAGTGGGATGATGTGCACGTGCATTTTGGTGGACAGACTTGTCCACGATGAACACAACAGCGGACAAAAAGGAAGCACAACATGATGCACCGATACACCGAACATGCACAGTTCTGCACAAGAATGCACATCAGCCAAATTGTCGAATACGCTCGAACATGCACAGAAATGCACGCGCATACACCCCGAATGGTGACGTGTGAGCTGTCACATGTGGGTTGTTGTTTGAGACGACGTCAGCAACAAATCAGCACATGCAGATCACAAGAAGGAGGCAAAAGCTTTTCAAGGGCCGAAAACGACCCTAGGCGCCTTTCGCAAAAGGTCGAAAAAAAATAGACACTCGGAAATATACATACATACAAGCATACACCCCCCCCCCCTCGCTCCTGCGGACCTGCTCTGTCTTGACGGCAACGGGCGGTGTGAGGCCGGTGGCGCGGTCGGCGTCGGAGTCGATTGCGTCGTCGGCCCCTTCGTGGGGGAGCGTGAAGTGGAGGCCCGGCCGGAGCCCGAAGCGGACGGCGTAGGTCTGCCCGGGGATCACGCCGTCGAACAGGTACTTGCCCTGGGCGTCGGTGACGGCGTCCGCGACCTTGACCGCCTTCGCCCCCGACCCCGCGATCAGGGCCACGGGCAGCCCCGGCACCCCCGGCTCGGCGGCGTCCTGCAGCCCGTCCCCGTCGCGGTCGTCCCAGACGAGGTCGCCGATGCGGGCGCAGGGCGGGACGGGGATGGAGGCGGCCCACGGGGGGAGCGTGGGCAGCTCCAACGAGTACACGTCGCCCCACAGCCTCTGCGTCAGCGTGAAGAGGTCCGTGCGCCACTCTTCAAAGAACTGCACGGATTTGAGTTTGAGGCCGATGCGGACGTACAGGTCCACGACCTCCTTCATCGCCAGTTCGATCGCAACGCGCACCAGCCACCGCCGGCCGTCCTCCAAACTGCGTGAGACGGGACGTTCAGTTGCATGGCAGCTCATACCCCCCCCCCCCTTGCGCAAGCACGGCCGCGGTCCCAGAAGTCAGGCCAAAACGGCGGTTCAACGCCCACCCCGTGCTAGGACAAGGCCGTGCATGCGCGTGACACATGTGACAGCCAGACCGGGAATAACATTGTTAGCCATGACTGAAAATCACATCAGAACAAACAGCATGGGATTGCAATGTGTGGTACAATGTTGTTATGAACAGAATGCACCATCACAGACATGACTGAGCCCCTCTTTCCCTGTACAAGCGCTCTACAAACACCCAATCCTTCCTTTGTGGACCACAAAAACAGCGGTCCCAAAATTTCCTCGAAACGGCTTAGACAAGGCTTAGACAAGGCTTAGACAAGGCCGTGCATGCGCAAGGGGGGGGGGGGGGACCTGGGGCTGGAGTAGGGAGGACGATCGATACTGCCTTCCCCGGAAGCACTTCGCAAAAGAGGGCAAATTGGCCCGGGGGGGGTGTAACGGGTCCGGGAGGGAGGGGTGGGGGTTGGCACAGGGGTTGTGGAAGTACAGAAGTGCATTGTGACACTGGGACGGGTGAGGTGGGGGTGATAGTAGTGGCAATGGAACGTATGTGTGCATGGATCGACGCCACCAACAAGAAGCGGGAAACTTCGATAAGGTTTGGGAACGCTCCAGTTAAAGGTGTCAGGGCATGGCAACGGATTCCGTCGCTCAGCTTCAATGGCATTGCGAACCTTGTTCATGTTTTGCTTACAAACTTGCCAAAATTCTCGCGAGACTCCCTCTGCTCCCTCTGGGTCCGCCTCTTTGCACGCAGCCCCCCTTCCCCCTTCGTCCTTCCCTTCTTCCGGAACCGTCGCACTGTCTCGCGGCTGGGGGGGGGGGGGGACAAGGTGGTTGGTTCTGCTAGCCTGTGGCGGCGCCTATTGGCCTCTCGCCCTTGAACCTTCTGCTATGACAGAAGGGGGGGGGGGGTGCGGTCAGGAAGGGTTGAAACCAATTGCGACAAATTGCGGGAGGTTGCGGAACAATTGCGGAACAATTGCGGAAAAATTGCCACACGGTAAGCCACAGGTTCCAACAAGGCGCACCACTGCATCCATTTTCTGTTTCGGTCTCAGCAAGCCAAAAGCATTTGGGGGAAAATATTGCGAAAAATTGTGATAAATTGCGAAATTGCGCAGAAGTGCGAAAGTGTGGAAAATTGCGGAACATTGCGGACCTCCATTTCCCCCCTCCCCTGAAATTGTCCGTGTCCAGGGAGTCGAGTAAGGTCCAATTTGTGCATTGGACCTTACACGCACATATGGAGTGCGTGTCAGGAAATACTTGCAAGAGATCGAGTATGTGGATCAAACACTTTGTTGAATACGAGTCAGATTGAATATGTGTGAAATACGTACCAAGCGTGTGCCAGAAAATACGTGTGATAGATCAAGTAGAAGATCTCTCAGGAATGCACCAACTCGGTGGGTTTTTGGTGATTGTCGTCATCGTTGCCTCATTTGTGCCTGCTGAGTGCCCAGTAGGGGGGGGGGGTATATGGGGTATATTCGAAAAGCCCTTGAAAAGGGCTATTCCGAACACCGCAGGTCTGCATGCGGTGATGATGATGTGTTTGAGGTTTTCGTCCGTTTTGGACGGTGCCTGTGTTGCTTGAGGCCTCTTTTTGTCACTGGGCAGCGACCACCAACAACCAGCCGGGTGTATATCTCCTACATGTCGTTCCGATGCCAACAAATTGGAAATGGAAATTCGCGCATTTTGATGTGCTGAATCCAAAAACGCAGGAGTTTGGGCTCAACAAGACGATATGTTAGAGAATTCACCAATTTACGTCAAAAAGGTCACTTTTACTCTCTATCTGTATTGGCCATCACAAGTGTGGCAGTAGACCTTGGACCAGTGAATGGTGAAATTATCTAACAAATCGTCTTGTTGAGCCCAAGCTCTTGCATTTTTGGATTCGGCACATCAAAACGCACAAATTTCCATCCCCCTTTTCCAACACCCGAATGATTGTTGGTGCACCGGCCCGAGCACCGTCAACATCTTGCACACAGCGCAGACCCAACTTTATGAGCAGATGGTGCAGCGCCCAAGTTCGGCGGAACGGGACACAGGCGGACCGGGACACAAAAATATGGTCACCGACCGCACCCCTCAACCCGTACATTTCTGGAACGGCCTTTTCTCAGACATTTCAAAAAGCATACACAACCCCCCCCCCCCCCCCCAAAGGCATTGAACCACAAGTTCACAAAACCCAAGAAAAATGCCAACACCCAGCGTCACGGGGGGCACGTTCCTCGCTTTTGTACGCAGCCCCCCCCCCAGTTGAAGTGGGCCGAAGGTCCCCAAGGGGGGTTTGGTTTGGTTTGGGTCAAGGCCTGTGCCGGACGCCCTGGCCCATGGTCAGCACTCGCCTTTGTGCCGACACGACTGGGCTAGGCGAATCGCGGTTGTCCGGTCCCAAGGCCTGCCGGACTGTTGACCGCCCCCGTACCCCGTGGTGGCACACACGGGAGGGAGATGCCGCCGTGCCTGTGTGTGTGGCGCGCGCGGGGCAGGAGGGCGGGGCGTGCATGCTGGTGGCGCTCGCAGGGCATGACGGGTCACACGGCTGCGCCGCGCCTGGCCCTGCCCGCTGGCGCCGGTGCCGCTCCAGTGTTTCTGGTTTCCCCCGCTGCGGCTTGGTCCGTCCGTGTCGCCGCTTGTAGTGGCGTCCCGGCTGTTCGTGTGGTCGTCGGGTGTGAACCAGGGTCCGCCACCACCGGGCCCTGGCTGCTTGTGGTGGAGGCGCGTCGGGGGGGGGGGGGCGTGTGGGGGGTTGTGTGATGCCTGGTGCTCCAGGCCCCGGCAGGGAGGCCATGGGAGCCTGACGCTGAGCCCGCCGGGGGAGTGTTCGGACTGGACACGCCGCCTCCCGGTCATTGACATGCTGCCAGCGGCCCCACGACTGCATGAGGCACGGGGGCGCGCTCCCTGGGCGCTCGACTGGGGGGGTCCACACCTCCTGACTGCTCTAGGCACTGGTGGTGTTGTCGTGGACTGGACCATCCGCCCACGGCGCTGAGGGACGGCAGGAGGAGGGGCTCCAGGGCGCGCTGAGCGCTGCCCTGCCCTGGAGCCTGCCCGGGCTCGGGGCCTGGGTGGCGGTGCTACTGCCCGCGTAAACGGGGGGGCCCAGAGGGCACACCACCCGAGTGACCGCTCCGTTTGGAAGGGGGAGGGGGGGGCAGGGGTCGGCAGGTGGCTGTCTGGCCTCCAGGGGTCGCCCACAACTGAACTGGAGTGCACGGGGCTGTGCTGGCCTAGGCGTCTGTGATGAAGTTGGAGGGGCACGCGCACACCTGGAGGTTCCCTAGGCAGGCCGCTCAAGGGATACCCACAGCAGTCAATCTGCGAGCCCTTCACAGCCTCCACTTTTTAGGCCCTGAGGGTGCCGACTCCGTGCACCTCTCCCGTCGGGGGGCAGGCTGGGGGGGGGGGGGGGTAGTGGTGGTTGGGTCTACCTGCTCACTTGTTTGGGAGAGGAGGACCACCTGCTGGGTTACCATGCGGGTCCCAGATCCCAACATACCCATCGTTCGGCGTCCGCTCCCTGTCCGTGAAGGGAGGGACCTTGATCACCATGTGACGGCCTGCAGTGAGGGTGCGGGGGTGCGAGGGCATGCTGGGGGGGGGGGGCTGTGCTGGGCCTGCTTTCGGCCCCATTTCTGTTGGGGGGGGGGGGGCAGCAAAAGGCCTGCTCCCCTGTTTCCTGGTCCCCAAGGGGGACCAGCCCACGGCCTGCACCCTCGCTTTGTGGTGGCTGAAATTTGGGCCGACAAGGGGGGGGGGGGGGGGCAGTCTTGGGTGGGGGGGGGGGAGGCTAGCCGCCGAGGAGGGCTTCTCTTGGGGACTGGCTAGTCGCTAAGGGGGAGGGGGGACGCCCGGGTGAGAGGATTAGCAGAGGTCTAGTCCAGTCTGGCAGAGATGCGGTGGCCTAAGGAGTTACTCTACCACAACAGAGCCTCCACTCTACCTCCTCACCACTGTGGAGTTAGGTATAGGGTTAGGGTCACCGAGCTGGTGGAACCAGTCTTGGTTTTATAACCCTTTTTAGTGTCTAGGGTGGACCTACCAGGTTTAGCAGCAAGCAGCAGCACGCGCGAAATGGGTAAAAATCAGAATTCCGTCGTGGTGCTTTGGATTTGGTTGAAATTTTGGTGGATGATACCTATGGGTGTGAAGTACAATCACACAAAGTTTGAGCGAGAAACTCAACGGTGGCGGCCGGGAACGGGATTCGCAAGTGGCGGACCTCGGTTTCAAAAGCTGCAGTTTAGGGCCTAAAACAGCCATTTTTGGGCCAAAAAAGCCCCGGAACACATTCAAAATGGCCAAACGAAGGGAAACGGTGGGTACACTCCACGAGCGGCTTGACTTCCCCGTGTCAACGAGCTCTTTGCCGCCCTCTAACTCCATGATATGTCCCGGAAACGGCCCAAAAAGGCCCCCAGAAGCTCCAAATGCCGACAGCCACAAACCAAAGAATAGGCCATATCTTTGGCTACATGGCTCAAAATGCGATTCCGAGGGCACCTATTCCACCCGCAACCCCCCACTTTTTGTGGTTTCCACCCCTCAGAATTGTCCAAACACACGCCTAGACCCCGTTACCTAGGCCCACTAGGCTGCGGCAAGCTGCAAGCTCAAGCCCAAACAGGTGGGTACCCAAATGGGTCAACCGGGTCCAGTAGGGGCAAAAAGATGAGCTTTCTCAAAAATGATCCTAGACCATGTGCGACGCTAAAACAAGTGTTTTTGGACCGTTTTGAGCTTGTGGTGGCCCATTTTGGTCCTCCCAAAATCCCAAAATGCCTTGAAAATGGGCTGTTTTGGGACCAAATATCGGTCAATAATGGGTCAAAAACGTATTTTTCCAAACCTCATCCTAGACCATTTGGGGTGCACAAACGGGTGAAATGAGCCCATTTTGAGCCCATTTTGGGGCACTTTGGCCCCTCAGAAGTCCAAACAGCCTTGAAAGTGGGCCTCGTGGTGATGGGGTTCACTTGCAAGCTCATTTCACTTTATCAAGAGCCATCAATGTGTGAATCATTCTTGATGTCCCTCACCAGTCATAGCTGATGTTCCCTCCCCCACCAGCTCGGTCCCAATATTCAGTCTTGATTAGGGTTAATGTTCGCAGTGGACTTGCAAGACAACATCCAGATACCTGCAGATATAGACCGTGATCGTAAGCTCCGGCCCGATCTTGACCCCGACTCCTATTGCAAACAGGTAGTTGACCTCGAGCCCCAGTGCTGGGCGGGCCCATAAGAAGGCCGTGAGCTTCGCCTCCGCGGTCACAGACTTCCCGTAGTCCAATTTGGGGGTGTAGTCGTTGATCTCTCGGAAGCCGCCGGTGGAGGTCCACAGGAACCCAAACCGGGCGACGGCGGAGGCTTCGACCCATGCGGTGGCAGTGATGCCTGCCTCCGCGGTCAGTGTGTACCCAACGCTAATGGGGAGCACGGGCGTGACCCGCACCGGAACGGGCCCAATGAAGAACGTGGTCGATACGAAGCGCAGGACCGTGATCAGTTTCTCGTCGCTCTTGGTCCAGGAGGCACTGGCCGTGGCGGTCGCAGTGGCCTTTGCGGCCACTGACCCGCGGACATACGCCTGCGGGCAGTGTGAGAAGTGTGTGCGGGTTTGCCATCAAGGCCAAGTGCATGTGCCGGTTGGTGCTTCCGAGTGTACGCCGTGGCCTGAGTTTTTGGGGGGAAAGTGTTTACGCTGCTTGTGCACCAAACATTCTTTCCCAAAACAGTGAGGTTTAGTGGGTGCTTACCAGATGTGCCACTGGCACCCGGCAAGGAAACGGGCTGTCATTAGCCAAAGGCCACTCAGTAATACCCGCCCTATGCACCACCGGAACTCAGTAGGAAGGTACTACGTCCAGCGTGTGGCTCAGTAGGACCCTGCCCCATCCCATCATGTCTGAGCGGGCAGATGCTAGAAGTAAGTCTGGTGCTTACCGCCACATCTGCCCTGAGAATCCCAGCTCAGCAGGTTTAAGACCCGCTGGTCCGCACCATCCAAGTGCCCAAAGGGCCTGGAGGGCAGGGGGGGGGAAGCCGTGGTGTTTGGTTGTCTGTAACTGGCAGCGCCAATCGGCCTCTTGCCACTCATACCACCGACTCCTGTTGGGTCAGTTGGTGTTATGGTTGTGCCAGTGGTACCCCAGGACTGGCCCTGTTTCACGGCACTGTGATCGGTCTTCACAAAGGGGGGGCGGTTGCCCACCACCACTGGCCACAGTTTCGTCCAGACAGGCACCCTTTGCCAACGGTGGCCCGACCGTATCCAGCGGTGGCTCTTGGGCTCTGGGGTGCCTGTCCCCTGGGTCCGTTCCCCCGGTGAGGCCTCATAACAACCTTTACTCCCCCTCTCCTCCCTTCGGTGCCTGTTGCGCCCAAGACCTCTTCTGGCAGGCGTGCTCTGCCCTCCCCTCTCCGATGGAGGTTGGGTTGGGTTGGGTTGGGTCCCGGCTCGCGCCAGAGGCAGTGCCCCACAGCCAGCGTGACTTTACCGGACTGGCTTGACTGGGTCACAACCTGCGGTTGTCTGGTCTCACAGCCGCACTGCCGACAACCCCGGAACCCCGCCATAGCGCTGGCGAGAGGGAGATACCGCCGTGCCTGTCTGTGTCGCCCGCGCACGCTCCTGCTGGGGGAGAGGCACGTTGGGTCACACCGTTGGTTGGCGCCCGGCCCCCCTGGTCGGAAGGGGGGGGTTGCGGCATCGGGTCACACCCGCCAGAGGTGTCTGGCCTGCTGTGCTGCGCTCTTCTCCGGGCTCTTGGGTGTGCGCACTCGCTGCCGTGTGGAAGGTAGTGTGTGCCCGGTGCTCCCGAGCACTTCCCTGCCCCAGGAGCAGTCACGGAAGCGCAGCCCCCTTGTGAGCCCGCTGCTCCTCGGTCACCACGGACGGGACGGGACGGGACGGGACTACACCGCCCGCCGACCCCTCCTTGGCGATGCGGGGGGGGGGGGGGGGGCTATGGTTGTCGGACATTCTAATACGGGGACAATGTCGCCAGGGGCAAATCGCCACCCGTGAAATACCCAAAGCTCCAAGTGCCATCCGCCCCAATGACTGCAATGAAACAACAAGACATGCACCGACGGCCAGCACCTCCAGCACCAGTTCCCGGACCGGCAGCACCAGATTTCATGCATCTGCGCAAGAAACGGTTGGCGCAGGCGCGTTCATAAGCGCGCTTGGCTCTTCTTAGAAAACACAATGCCTCTGCAGCGGTGGCGAAGGATGGAACTGTTCCGCCAAAACTTCGCCGGTGGAAATTTTCGCCACCCCCTCTTAGCGGCGAATTCTCCCCTACAAAATTCTCCCCTGCCTGAATTTCCCCTCCCCTGTACAGCCTTGCCCCTCCTCTTCCACTGCAGATGTGCCAAGTGGGTGTGTCAGGGTGTCACTATCAAACGCCAGCAGACACGGAGCCCGAAAAAAGACGAAGAAAACGGTGGTATGAGGTAACAACGGCCCGAGACGCCTTTGGCCAACAGGTTCGTCTGAAGAGAAGGATGCATGCCCGACCTACGGTGGCGTGACGGAGGCCAGCAGACACCGGAACACTGCGGCATTTGACTGCAAACACACCGATTGCCGGCACCCCCCCTCGCCTGCCCCTGCCCCTTTTGAATTCAAATAAAAAGAAAAACTCAGTCCGATACGGCCTGTTTGTGAAAATGTCCACCCACCGACCTGAAGGGTAACGCTAGGAGGGTCACCGCGGCGGTTGGAGGGTAACTGACGGCGGCTGGCGGGTGGTGGGTTGTGGGTAACCAACGGCGGTTGGTGGGTGGCCGGCGGCTTTTCGGGATGAAGGGTGAGGCACGGTATTTAGTGCCAAAAAAAACACAAGAAAACCCTCGTCCTTAAAAGAACGCCCCGCCTCCCATGCAGCCGTACCTCCATCCGCTTCAGCGCATAACTCCGGATTCGGACCCGCAGTACGAGGGCGACATTCATGTGCCCCGTGGCCTGCAGCGTCACGGTCAGTGCCCCGTACGTGAACTTCCATTTCTCGTTGAATCTCTTGTTCAAGAGCGTCAGACGCTCGTCGACGTTGACCTTCCCGTGCACAACCGCATCGAACACTTTCTTGGCCTTCCGCAGGAAGTTCCGGATCGACGACCAGAAGCCCAGAAGACGCCGCCCATCCGGGGCTCGGTGCTGGGCCTGTGCGCCGGACGCAGGGACCTCCGGGTCGGCGCTCTCGCCCTCGTCATCGGCCTCGGGATCCCTCATGAGGTTGCTGGACACGAGGCCGATCTCGGCGTCCTCGATCACGTCCCAGTACGCAATGTCCGCGGTGCGCAGGATGAGCACGTCGTCGTCGCGGTCGTAGTGGACGGCCTCCGCGCGGCGGAACAGCGGCGTGCCGTCGCAGCTCCACTGGGCGCTGCCGGTCACGACGACGTCCCGTCCCCGGGAGACGGCGGTCTGGATGTCGACGACCAGGGGGTGCGTTTCCGGGACGAGGCAAGCGACGTACGACTCGTTGCACAGCACCGCGTCCTCGTCCAAGTCGTATTGGCTGAGATCGAAAAACGCGTACCGGCCCTCGTCAATGACGATCCACCCGCTGAGGTCAACCGACGCGGTCATGTTGTCCCCCGTTGTCTCGTTGGTTGCGTTGTACTCTGCGGAATACTGCGCGGTGTACCTCACCCGACCATGCCCCAGGCCCTCCACTTGCTGATGGCCAGGCAGAAGATCAGTCAGCAGGCCCAGACCACATGACACGAGGGTGGTCCACAGCAGAAAACACAGCAACATTCGCTGAGGCGTCTGAGGAAACGACGGCGGAGGGGCTATTGGAGGGCGGAGGGAGATGGTGGGAGGTAACAGTGTGTGGGACCCACATGGGGAGCACGGAAGGGGGGAGGAGGGCATGTGCACTTGGTGTACAGGTTGCTCAACTTCATCAGTACAATGCCATTGCACATTCTTGTGAACAGATTCATGACCTGGTTCATGCCCAAGACCAGTCAGACCCCATTCAGGCAGATTGGGGCACGCATTCTTAACATCAAAGCAGACGCTCAAACAGTGACTAACCCATGATCACAGACTGGGCCATAGCGTCGAATATTCCGGTCAGATGGTGTCTTTGCCTGTCCAACAACGATGGTAAACCAAAACAGGGTAAACAAAAACATGGTAACCGGAGGCGGTGAAGTACCGAAGCATCACCATTGCTTCGAACCCATGCATGATTGTGGAACATCTGATGTGCTATGCACATCATACGACCGTGCCTACCCGAAACCTATAGCACACACGCACGCACACATTACACAAACACACAACACATACATACGTACACCACATTGTTTTTTGGCTCAGACCAAGATGAGCTGGCGTAGCCTGCTCACTTCACAGTACTCGAGGTAACCTCTCGGAATCAAGGTTCAGAGCTGTCCAGTGCTACGATGATCCCAAAAATGACTGTGGTAGCGGATCTGACACGTAGTGAGGATTAGCTGAGTCTGTGCCTACCCGAAACCCATACCACACACGCACGCACACATTACACAAACACACAACACATACATACGTACACCACATTTTTCTCCAACCCATCCCAAATTTACTTGAGTGCCAAACTCATTACTGAAACACCACTCCCCAAAAACAGTCCCGAGGTGATCCTTTGGCGCTTCTGTGCATCCACGCACGAGGGTCGCTCTTCTTGGTACAATCTGAAATTGGGGCGGAGCTCCAAGTAAACCTTGCGACATGCCTGCGATAAAAGGTTGAAACTCCAAGGAAGCTTTGTATCTCTTGTGTGGTGGAGTTGTGGTCGAGGTGCACATGAGCGAGCGGTGCAGTGTTCTTCTCTGAAGGGGCCCACCAGCCGTAGCCCAGGTCAAAGCCTAAATGCTCCAGCAGTTCTTTCAAGAAATTGCACTTGTTCGGGCGCAAACGGCAGTGATTCTCCTGAAGTACTTTAAACAGTACATCAAGTAGGGTCAGAGGCCCCTTTGATGGTGTCAGCGCCGCCAAAGATGTCATCCATATGTGCCTTCAACACTTTTCTTGACTTGTGCCAAAATGTTATTGACCATCTCTTGAAATAGTGCAGATATGGGTATGAAAAATACCTTCAATTCTTCACTGAAATTCTGGAAAAATTGCACCAAGACCACACCCCACCCTAGTACATGGAAGGGGGGTACAGGTTTATGCAGCCCAATTTGACCAAAAAAAATGTAACTTTACCCCCAAAAGGGGGCAAGTTCTGTGTTTCTCTTTTTCCTCGAAGTAGCCGGATCGCTGCCAGGGGCACGATGATCAACGCACGGCGATGCACAGGCAAGTCATACGAACAGCAGCAGTGCAAAGCCCTCAAAAGGTGCACCAATACACCCAACAATCTCAGAATGGATCCGACAATAAATTGTCATGCGGCATCCCTGCACAGAGCTACACGGGCTGCAAGCACGAGGTGCTCCGCAACAACCGCACTCAACCCAAAGCCCATGCTGATCTTACCGGGACAAAGCATGAAATATCTTATCTTATCTAAATATCTTACCTGAAAGACAGCCCTGGCGATGTAACACTGCCACTCGATCAGAGAAATGTCAAATGTGCAAAGTGCTGCTGGCCTGGGCTTGTGCCGGGCTTCGGGACAGTGTCAGGACGAGTGCGAAAATGTCTCCACCGTGTGCCCGGTGCTCTGGAGGGATACCCTCGGGGGTGGGTAGCCCAAAGCGTCAGTGGATGGCTCGGTGCTGGAGAGACAGGGAGAGAGAGAGGGAGAGGGAGAGAGTGCACTAAACGGCTGTTCCATGGCCCGCAGGCATAGAGCTCCCTTCCCTTCGGAAGGCCGGAACAAGGCCACATGGCTCAGCCGTCATAGCACACGACACCTGAAGCAAAGGTCCCTGGTTCCAGCCCCAGGAAGGGCACAAGGGGGAACGTACCATCCCCGGCCCGAGGGACCGCGTGGGGTACTGCGAGACATGAAAGGGAACGGTCCAGACACCTCTCGCGCATTGTCACCTCCCCTCCACCTGTAGAAGGCCGGGAGAGCGGAGACGTGTAGCCGTAGAGCGCACAGCCCCCCCCCCCCCCCCCCCCCCGTCGCCAAGTCCATGATCACAAATAAATGGTTTCCCGATTTGCTCGACAAATCATTTGGGGCTCGACCAGCGATGGCAGTGCACAAACGCCAGCTGTACGAGATGTTGTGTGCTGTCGATGGCGGTCTAGAACAGCGGAAAATGCAACTCTGGTGTCTCCATTCCAAAGGGCCCCGTGGGTGGAGCGTCAGGGTAGAGGGCCCAAACGCCTCGTGAGGTCAGGCGTCTCCAATCGGGCAGATGCAGTCGCCGGCACGTCGCTTGTGCGCAACAGATGCACTTGAGGCTGTAGTTCTGCTGCCGCTGACGGTGCCGGGACAGTGCCGGGCTGGGGAGGCATGGCTGGGGAGGCATGGTGTGATGGGATGTGGTGGGGGGGGTCTGCAAACGATGGGATGTGGTGGGGGGTCTGCAAACGATGGGATGTGGTGGGGGGGGTCTGCAAACGATGGGATGTGGTGGGGGGGGTCTGCAAACGATGGGATGTGGTGGGGGGGGTCTGCAAACGATGGGATGTGGTGGGGGGGGTCTGCAAACGATGGGATGTGGTGGGGGGGTCTGCAAACGATGGGATGTGGTGGGGGGGTCTGCAAACGATGGGATGTGGTGGGGGGGGTCTGCAAACGATGGGATGTGGTGGGGGGGGTCTGCAAACGATGGGATGTGGTGGGGGGGGTCTGCAAAGGGGCAGGGGCCATGAGCAGCGGATACGCATATACCCCCGTGTCACAGGCATATGGTCATAGGCACCATTCTCAGTTCATTGTTTTGCCTTGCTGCACAAACCAGACCAGTCCCGAATGTTGCCAAAGGGGGGGGGGGGGGGTCAATGGTCAGTACTGATTGACTGAACGTCCCCGCCATAGACACCTTCAGCCGCTAGTCCAAGTGGTCTCATGATTCCAATTCACAAAGTGTCCCCTTCTTGGTTGGGGTGCTCCACATCAAAGCTCAGGCTTGGGTGCTTGGCGTAAGTACAGTGGGCGCCGCCGGAGGCGGTCTCCGTGTTACCTCAGTGTTTGCTGGACCTGTACCATGTTGAGCGCCGCCCGCCAATGACGGACTTCATCGGAGCACTGCTCTCCTTCCTCAGGTGTTGCCAAAGGGGCAGGGGGGGGGGGGCTCGAAGCAAAGCCAATACACACACTTGGCACTGAGCAGAACGGGCCAGTGTTTGTAGGTACAGAGAGACCCCCCTCGAAGGCTGGCCTCACCGGCGGTGCAGCAGTGCTCTGACTACCCCCGGGGGGACGGCGGCCAACTGCCGCCGCAACACCGCCGGCGGGAGCGGGCGCATACTGCGGCGCGGCACGGCGGCCACGGTGGACCCCAGGACCCGACATGGAGCGCGGGCCCTGCGCAAAGGCACCAGCAAATGGGTGTTGGCCTGTGCACTGCGCGTCGGGCCCTGCACAAGGCCGCAGTCACAGTACAGGACTGCCGGCCTTCAGGCGGTGCAGGGGCATGAGCGGCAGCGCGGCTGCCCGATTCGTGCAAATACCCCCCACAGTCCAGTGTACCTTATGTTGAGACTTCACAAAGTGACATTGCCCGAGATGGGGGAGGGGGAGGGGGGTAAAACCAAAGTCGGGTGGGCTTTGGTGAGAATGAAAGAGAATGAGGTGTGGGTGGATGGGGGGGGGGGGGGAGACCTATTTACAAAACAGACCAATGCCAACCAGAGGCAATGCACTCCACCGCAAGGCCTAAGTGCATCTTTATTCGCTATGCCAAACCCGGTTGACCCCAAGACACACACGGCGTCTGAAACAGAAAACAGAACATCATGTCTGACTGCATTAGTCAGACCATCGCAGTCAGTGGCTGTCAGTCAGACATCAGCAATCAGCATCGGATACAGAACCCATACATGACTCGGGAATCCCCGGGGGGGGGGGTGGACACGGGGGGTGGACACGGGGGGGGGGGGGGGGGGCGCAAGCAGGTCTCAAAGCGCTCTACACATGCACGTCCTGGTATGCATATGCAGCAATGTTCGGCAGTTCGACAAGATCACAAGTATGATACAAGTGTGCTACCATACAATTGCATGCTCCTGTTGTGTGGACAGCGGGGGGGGGGGGGGGACCTTTGAGGCATGGTTATATAATGTGGACGGAGCCTCTGGAAGGCGGGCCGCCGCTTACCGGGGCCGTCCGCCAGGAGCCTCTGGTACCGGTTCACTTGGAGGAGCATGACTGACAACAGTTGCTGATCTTGTGGCCTTCGCCTTTTTCTCACAGACGGGGGGTTGAGCCGTGCACACCCCCCCCCCCCCCCTCCCCCTACGGAGACGTGTGGTGTGCTGGTCACAGAGGGCAAGCACATGTCAGGCACAACAAAACCCTCGTCAGTGGCACTATAGGCGCCTTTTGGCTCGAAAAATAGACACTCAGAACCCCCCCCCCCCTTGCGCGACCACCGTTTGACCGCCGGGTGGTCGTTGGACAGGACGGTGGCGTGGAGAGTGGTGTCAGCAAGAGCGCTGTCTGACTCGGAGGGATGGTGGTGGCGCAGGGCCAAGAGTTAACCTGACAGTCAAGATCCCGCTCAAGTTCCCGCTGGAAAATGAGGAACGCGGAAAAATAAGGGGGGGGATGAGGTAATGAGGGAAGATGCTGGTGGAGAAAATTTGTGGTTGGTCCAGAAGCTGTTGCAAACCTTTGCACACTGAGGAAGTGGTGTGCGTTCCGGGTAACCAACAAACTTGGATTACACAGTCCAATGCTTCAACAACTGAGCTACCGCTGGAACCTGTCCGCACTGTGTGACAGAGGGCCCCAGAGGGTTCAGAGCTTGAACATGATGTCCAGTACAATGTCCCAACCCACACAATCCCCCATTCCCCCCCATTTTTCCTCGAGCACCTCACTCAGTACACCCCCCTACCATGAGTTACCAAATGTAAGGAGGTTTTTCATGATTCTCTGGTACAGTTCTCCCCATTTTTCCACAAAACACCAACAATTCGTCCATTTACCCCCCATTTCCCACCATTTCCCCTGAATTTTCCATTTCAGCCAATAGCGGTCCCGCTAAGGTCCAGCAGCGGGAAATTCTTGGCCCTGGCGGTGCCATCGGCGGTACCCGGCTGCCCCTCAGGCGCCAGCACGGCTCCGGGTCAAGGAAAACGGTGCGATGGGGGGCCACGCGGTCAGACAGCGCCACGCAGCGGCGGCGGAGCAGATGCTCCGGCGCGTTCTGTGGGGCCCTTGGGGCCGATAGGGGCCAACAAAGGGCAGGCCTAATGGTTAAACCCCCCCGCACAAAGCACTGCGCACCGGGAGGCCGGTGTTTGATCGGGCATTTCAGACACCCTCCTCGCCTTTTGTGCCCCATAGTCCCGTTGTCCGGGCGGCCGCTGTCCGGGGGCATACCTTGTCCGTGGCCTCCGAGGGTACCTGGGCACGCAGCACCACAGACATCCCCAGGCGGTATGTGTGAGGCGGAGCGGCGACGGAGGCCATTGCTGCGCCCTGTGCCTTGTTACTGCTGCAGTTGGACGGCTTGCGCTGTTGTGGTATGTGCCGGGGCCCTTGGTGCAGCAACCGACCCCTCGTAGAAATCAGTGATGTCAGTGAGACGGCATACCAACGTGCTCGCTGATGGAGAGAGATGACTGGCTGAACCCAGTGGTTTTCGCTTGCCGGGGGGGTTGGGGGGGTAGAGCCCCTAAAAACGGGGGGTCATGGGGGGGGGGAGCTTCGGGAAAAGGTCTTGATTGACAGGACCATGAATCAGGTATTATGAACGCTGGCGCCAAAGGCGCCGAAATAATTTTTAATCGTTGAAAATGGTCTTTTTTTTTCACATGCATGGCACATGATGACTTTTTTGAACCCCCTCAACGCGCTGAGTCCAAAAATCTTATTTTCATTTTTTTTGCCAAATGTTGGGTCCAGGTCACCTCTGGATCCCGGGGGTCAGTCTCGGTGGGATTTTGGGGGGCCGTCAATTGAGCCCTCTTTGGTGGAGGACGGGTCCAGCCAGAGGGCTGTGTCGACCCCCCCCCCCCATCCGCAAAGGCCGCCCACCCCAGGTGCGTTCTTACTCAGTTCTAACGGTGTGTGTGTGTGTGTGTGCGTGCGTGCCTCTGTGCGCATGGGCTGGTGGGTGGACGTGTGCTGATGCCCACGACCGGTTCGAGCCGCGGCACAGGCTGCGGCCCCTTTCCTCCAACCCCCTGAACCATGTCAAAGTGCATGAGCTTTGGGGTCGGAAGTGGCGGAGTGGCGGAGCCCGTTGAGGTATTCCCGAGAATGGCATTACCTTCCGGTGTGCCCATGGGGATTCGATTCAGCGGCTTTGGCCTCATTGTTCAATCCACGTGCAGACGCCGCCAAGTTCCATAGTCCATAGCCCTGGTGCCGGCACTGCACAAGGCTCTTCTGCTTTCTACGCCCACGAGGGACGAGGGAGAGCCTCCACACTGTGTGTCCCTGGGCGGTGAGCAGGCGTGTTTGGGCAGGTGAGAATGGGGCAGTGGTCTTCGGCCCCTTGGCGTCAACTCCACTGCCCCCACCCCCCCTCCCGGCAGCGCCATCCACCTCCGAGACGCGGGCGTCAGGGGGCGAGGGGCAACGCAGGGACACGAGCGCGCGCGCCAGCACGATCCCCGCCGCCCGCAATGCTCTCCGCGTCGCCCCCGAAGCTCTCCACCCCGTCCCCCCCGCCCTCCGTGTCGCCCGCGGGGCTCGCCGGCTCGCCCCCCTCCGACGCCGCCCCCGCCCACCATCCCTCGTCCGCGCCCCCCGCCCCTGCCCCGCTGCGCGCGGGCGACCCGGCCGGGCTGCCGGAGGGCCCGGTGCCGAGGGTGGCGGCGGCCGAGACGCGACTCGCGACCCGGTCGAGATTGGAGAGGACCATCCGGAGGCGCACCATCGACCGGAGATGGGCCGCCTGCTGCCCCGGCCGCGCCCTCGCGATCCCGAGCAGACTGTCCAAGAGGCACAGGCAGAACTGGTGCTCCTGCTCGTCGCAGCGCAGGAGCCACGACAGGACCGTGGGCAGGCACTCCCCCCGCAGCATCGACCCGTAGTCCGGGAGGCCGCGCCGCAGCGACGCGACGTAGCTCTGCACGAAGGCCAGCAGCGCCCGCCGGTCCCGCTCCGGCGTCGTGAGCAGCCACGCCACGAGGCCGGGGAGCTCGCACAGGCGCCGCAGGGTCTGGGCCAGGGGGCCCATGGCGAACAGGGTCACGCCCTCCCGGAGGCTGCGGATGCCGGTTTTGAAGTGGACGAGCGCGCGGCAGAACTCGTCGAGGTCGGTCCCCTGGAGCGACTGGGCGACCTGGCGGTGTGGGGGCGTGGCCGGGCGGCAGAGAAGTGGCAGGGAATTGTCGGGAAGTGGCACGGAACTGTGGGGTAGTGCTACGGAAATGTCTGGAGGCCGCAGGGAACTGTGGGGAGGTGTTTGGCACCCTATTTTTAGCCACGGTCGGCCTTTTGTAGGGGCAAACACGCACCAGAAACCATCCAATTCACTCCTAAAACATGTGTTTTTGTGTTTCCCACCCTCAAAATCGGGGCCGGGGGGTCCCCACTTCCCTTCCCAAGCTCCCAACCGGTGACCCCTGCACCAAAGTAGACATACTGCCGAACATATGCCATAGATATCCATGGATCTAGGGCATAAGCTCAGCAGACTGCCGTGCCCCTGTGTTTCCCACCCTTTTCCCTTTGGGAGGGAACTAGGGGACCCCCCCCCCCCCTATTTTGGGGGTCGGGAAACACGAACAAGCATGTTTTAGAAGTGAATTGGATGTTTATTGGTGGGTATTTGCCCCTATAAAGGGCATGCGATGGCTGAAAATAGGGTATGACATCACTCCCCGTAGGATCCTAACCAGAATACCAAGAATAACCACTAAATCGTGAAAATCACCCACACCACCCCTATACACATCCAATCGTACTGTTGTCCATTTTGATGTTGCTCAAACTGTTATTTGGGGTGGAAGGGCCAGTATTAGGGGTTTGGGCCACATTTTTACCTGTTTTTAGTACTTTGGTGAGGATCCAACCAGGAGTGAGACTGCCGCACCCCTGTGTTTCCCACCCCTTTGCCTTTGGGAGGGAATTAGCCCACCCCCCCCCGCCCCCCTTGGGGGGGGGGGGGGACATGAAACAAACATGTGAAACAAACAAGTGAATTGGATGGTTGTTGGTGGGTATTTGCTCCCATAAAGGGCTTGCAATGGCCAAAAACAGTGCCAGATATAGATATCTGGGAACGTGCTGAGGGGGCGTGGGGAACTGCAGGGGAGGTGCAGGAAAGGGCCGGCGAGGGGAAGTGCCAGAGAAGTGTGGGGAAGTGCCGGGGAAGGGTCGCCAGAAAGGGTGGCGATGTGTGGGCAAGCGCCACAGAAGTGCAGGAAAGTGTCAAGAACACGTGGGGAAGTGTCAGGGAAGTGCGAGGCAGTGCCAGAGATGTGTGGGGGAGTGTGAGGGAGGTGCGGGACAGGGGGTTGCAGAGACCTTCAGGTGGGCTTTGCCGGGGAAGATGTCGCGCAGGGGCAAGTGGTACTGGTAGGTCTTGACGGAGGCGGCGAAGGGCAGGGCCGTGGCGCTGGGGGACGGGGCGTCCCAGGCCGCGGCCGGCTCCCCCGGGTCGACGACGTACGCCGCGCGCGGGGAGTGGTGCTTGGCGAGCGCGGGCGACAGCAGCCGGAGGCCCCGCTTGGAGTAGCCGAGGTTGCGGACGCACAGCCACGAGCTGTACACGCAGCACGCGATCGTGGACGCGGTCCAGAGGAGAAGCAGGACGGCGATGGCGAGCTTCAGCCGGCCCTCGTGGTCGCACTCGGCGCTCGGCGCCGGCAGCCGCGCGCACGACCGGCCCTGCGTCTCGAGGGTGATGCTGGCGTACAGCAGCAGCCCCGCGAGGGCGTAGACGACGGTGCCGATGATGCTGAACACGTCCAAATTGTCGATGGTGTCGTCCCGGAAGGGGCGGGCGGTGGTGTGGCAGACCAGCAGGAGGACCAAGGCCACCACGACGCAGGCGGCCTGCAGCATGGCGTTGTCGATGAGGACGGCGACGAGGGCGACCAGGAAGCGGCGCAGCAGCAGCATGCACTCCCACCACTCGAAGTGGGGGTCGTACCGGGCGAACGCGAACCCGAAGTTGTCGAGGACGGTCATGCGGTGGAGGAGGCGGCGCTTGCGGGCGGTGTGCAGCACGTACGAGAGGTAGCAGGGGGTGCCCAGGATCACCAGGAGGATGTAGAGGCTGGCGATCACGACCATGGCCATGTGCCCGCCGTCCCAGCAGCGGACCGTCGGGGCGAAGACCATGTACAGCCTCCCGTCGGGGAACACGGTGCAGCGGAACACCTGGAAAGGCGGCGGCCGGCACGGGGGGCGGAGGTCGCGATGCAAGGCCTGGGCGAGGACCGGACTCCCGTCAACCACAAACGTCAATCCCTCCCCCGGCGCTGGGACATTCGGACTGCCCCTCGTGGGGTTCGAACCGGGGACTCGTTGACAGTGGTCACCGGTGGCCGCAGTTCCCACGAGCCAACGGACGGTGCGAACACACCAGATAAGGCAGGTCTGAGACTGGTGCAACCGTCCACAAGAGGAGATGGTGCAGGCAGTAGGTCCACTCGCGGTCTGAGACAGGGCTCCCGAGAAATGTACTTGGGGGTCGAGTGGGGGCCTTGGAGCCCCTTTGCCCAACCCCCTGTGTGACATTCCGTCGGGTTGTTGTTTGTTTACGAGGCCCTGGACAGTCACCCGTTCTCCCCTTCGCATGTTGCGTCGGGTCGTTGCGTTCTGTCGGCCGCTGCGGCCGGTGCTCCTGCTGGTGTCGTTTCCGCGTTCGCGGAGCCCCCCCCCCCGCCCACACACACACACACCCTGAGGAGGCTCCAAGGGCCGGCTCTCTTTTTTCCATGTTTTTCATGCATATTTCAAGTCATTGGTCTCTCATATGAAGTCGCAAAACTGCCTTGCCACTTGTTGGGGCCATTACTTAATTGCCGCATGCCCCTCGCCACACTTGAAATCCAGGCCCAGACTTCCGCACACCCAGTCACAACGCTAGTGCCCCTATGCCACGCAGGGGGAGGACAGACCGCAGCACTTTTGGAATCGTTGGAGGCACGGTCTCAGGCGTTTGCATTGAGGAAATTAGCCTGTGGCCCCTGGAGCCCCTTTCCGGAACTCCCCCCCCCCCGAATTGGGGGGGACTCCAAGCCCCCCCCCCCCCCCCAAGTGAAATTTTCACCGGCCGAGTGGCAGATCCAAACGCGGGCAGGCGGCGGAGGGGGGCTTCAAGGGATGGGTGTAGGGGTGTCAACAGGTGTTGATGGGGGAAGAGGGGGTAGACGAGGTCATGCATTCCCTTTGGATGCGGAGCGCGTCTCACCTCCGGAGCCCACGAAGATGCCGGGGCCTCCAGCCGCCGCGGGAGCGTGGGCATCGGAAGGCGCGGCAGCGGGGGCCATGCCGAGAAGGAACGACCAGCGGTGGCGAGGGCAGGCGGTGGAGGTCGCCCTTTTTCGACCGCTCGAGAGGGTGGGGGTTAGGGACGGTGCGCGACATCACCGCCGTGGCCTGCGAGCGTACCCCCCTGTCTTACGCCCCCTGCCCTTCTCCTGCAAAGCGGATGGCCCACCCGCCCTCTTCATCAGGCGCTCCCAGACCCCCGGAGGAGGCCTGGGCTATCGCACGCCTGCACAAGAGGCGGTCAGCACAAAGCGCGGCAAGAGAATCGGCGCGGCAGTGGCCTACAAGACCATGGGTACCTCCCCCCCTCCCCATGTCCAGCGAACAAAGAGGGTCCTCAGAAACTACGGTCGGAACAGGAGTGTTCATTGGACACGCCGTTCGGTGCCTAATTGACTGACTGACCTAACGCGGTGCCCAATTAATTCAGGTGCCAAAAAAGATACGGTCCCAAGGGAAGTGTTTGTTGGACCAGGCGTTCGTTGGACACGGGAGGGGGGGGGGGGGCTGGGGTACCGTTCTGTCACAAAGTCTGACACAGGAGGATGACCACGGAGAGACCACCAACAAGTGATTGGCGGGCCGGCAGCGGTAGGCAAAAGCTGGCGCCATGCGGACGCCACCGGGCCCTCCGTATCACCGAGTGTTCATGCAACCGCCTTCGAATATATGTACCGCCCAGACCGCAGGAGAAAGCGCCCCCCCCCCCCCCCCCCAGGCCAGCGAGTCCAATTCCCGAATGACCAGTGATACCCGTCCGTCCAAAGAGACGTCGCGAGGCATGACCGGCGCGCTCTCCAGGGGGGTCACTCCGCGGCTTCACCGCGGACTTGTGACGACGCCAAGGAATAGGACGCTCCCCGAGCATGGCTCGTCATGACGGCAGGCGGCAGGATGCCGGCGCGTCACAGGCCAGGCACGTCACAGGGTCGGGGAGGGGGCCATCGATCGGTACCCCGCACCACCCACGAGAGAAAGAAAGAGTGGTCACGAAAACGGGGAGCCAAGCCATCAACGATGCCCTGCTGCCACCAGTTGGAGTAGACGAGGAGGATGTTGTCCCCGGGGGGGGGGGGGGGGGCGACTACAACTGGTCCTGATGCGACACCCCCCCCAGCTATCTGCCAAAACTTGCGGGGGGGGGGGGGGGGGGCAGTTGGGGCGGGGGGGTCGGCGGGAGGGTGGGGGGGGGGGTATTGGCAGCTTGGCCGGGGGGGGGGGGGGGCTGCGCGCAAGGGGGTGTCTGGGGGCATGGGGGTATAGAGGTATGTATACGATAATAGTGATTTCTTAGGGGTCTTAAGGACCAAAGGCATAGTACCCCCTCTCAACTAAGCATGGGACAAAAAAAAAAAAATTTTGGCGCCGTTGGCGCCATGGCCCCCGCACCGCTATCTTTCAAAACTCGGGGGGGGGGGGTCGCATACAAGGACCGGGCCAGGCCGCCCCCCCGGGGATGTTGTCCAAGAAGAAGCTGACAATGATGGAAGCACCAACGCGGAGAGGTGGTACCCCTCAGTCACCTGCTAGATCCAACGACGACAATGTTGCTGAGGAGGACTTGGACAACGATGAACCCGCTGGCAGAGAGAGTGGCCGTCAACCGGTGCCCCCTTAGCACCTCGTGAGACGGAGGTACAGATGGGCACCCTTGCACTAGGTGCCGACAAGACGATTGCATGGACGGGTACCGCGTGCAGCCCCATGCCAGGGCCCGAAGGGTGGCTTGTTGTCGCAAACCGTAGCTGACGTGGACGATCACGACGATGCAGATGCAGAGATGAATAAAACAGCGAGGCACGTGTGGAGGAAAACAATACGACGCGGTACTGCCTAGGGCGGTCCTCAACGGGAAAAAAAAGTGTCCCTGTACACAGTTTTCCCGAAAAAGCCCGCGGGCACACCATGTGTTGGCAGTGGGCGGTTGGCGGTTGGCGGCGGTTGGTGGTTGGGGATTGGTGGTTGATGGCGGTTGGCAGTGGTTGGCGGTTGGCGGTTGGTCACCGCTGGCGGTTTGTGGCGGTTGGCAGTTGGTGGCGGTTGGTGGTTGGCGGTTGATGGTCCCTTGGGGCGGTCCCTAAGGGCGGTCCTTAACAAAAAAAACGCCACAAGCCACCATCCTGACGGTGTTCAGCTTGGTGGCAGGTCATCAGCAGGAGGGACCAGGGCGGAGGGCGCAGGGGATGGGGACGAGGGGCTAGGGCACAGGGGACGGGGAGAAGGGACGGGGGCAGGACCCCTCGGTGCAGGTCAGGCAGAAGGCGGAGCCGACTTGGGGGCTGTAGGTGCCCGGCGTGCAGTTGCTGCAGGTGCCCCCCTCGGGCTGCTGCCCCGCCGGGCACTGGTTTGCGAAGAAGATGTGCGGGTGGTTGTGAAAGCCGGTGGCCCCATCGGCCCACATGACCTCGGCACAGCGCACGCCTTCGGTGTCCTCGTCCTTGCACTCCGTCAGATTGGTGCCGCACATGCCCACCCATGAAAACGGGGTCTGCTGGTCGTCAGAGGGTACCTGAGGCGGTGATTTGGTCGTGGGAGGGTCGTGGCCAGAGTTGTGATGGGCCGGGCGAGGCTTGGGGCGGTCCTGGGGCCATGGCAAAGGCGCAAAGAGGACTGCTCCTCGTTGGGGGGCCACAATGGGTCAGGTTTGCTTCTCCGCAATTAGCTCCAACCGCGCCTGCCACCACGGTCTTCATTGTTCTCAGTTCAGAGTGCCATCTCGTGTTCATTGAGTTCTCTGTCTATTGTTCTTCGGCTGGGGTCTGGGTGCAAGGTCCCTTCCTCCCTCTTCCACAGATCGGGTTTGCTGTCGCATGCGGTGCTGTGGGTCTGCAAACATTCGGCCAGGCTCACGCCGTATGCCTGGTCGATCGGCGTATGGGCCGTTCCTCTACCGGGTCCGTGGCGTTTATGCAGGTCAGGGGTCAACAGTGGGAGGGCATTTGCTGCTGCTGGCCCCACTCGGCCATGCCGTCCCCTGCGTTGTGTTTGGACCTTGGGCCTAAAGGCCTAGTGGGTTCAGGGAACATGCAAAGTTAGTGCAGGACATACAAGAGGAGGAGGTGGTTGGTGTGTGTGTTGGTGTGTTCAAACAGGGAAAAGCTCACGCTCCGGTGTAGGGTGGTCGGAAGTGACGGTGACCGTGGCCTCCCCATCGGAGGAGGCTGGGGTGAGGAATAGTATCCTCTGTGGCGACCGGTTTGGGGTCGTGGGCCGTGGGATTGCTTGGGGCCGCCACTGTGTGGGTGGGGTGCCGCTGTTGACCGAGGGGGGTGGTCGGCAGGAGGGGGGTGTGTAAATTTCCGCAAACGGGGACCGTGATACGGCCCTGGACCTCCACTGTGAGGTGGGGGTCTTCCTTCCTGTGGATGGCGGGGGTCTGAGGGAGGGCGGGGTACAGATCTCGATGTCTTGAAGTGGTGTGGCATTCCGTGCAGGGGTGTTCCTCCTGCAGCCTCGCTTGGGAGGGGGGGTGTCCTCTGCGTGTATTTGTGGGGTACCTGCCATCAGGGCCTTGGATGTGGAGAGCGAGGGGTGCAGATGGGGTTGGACAAGGGAGGGGGAGTTTGCATGCAAAGGTGTGCCGTGCAGCCCCATTGTCTCCTCTGCCGCCCAGAGGGAGGGGTGCTCGACATCTGTTTCTATATCGGATTCTGGTTCTGTGATGTGCTGGTCCACTCGTGCTCGGGAGACAGTGATGTGGCCTCTCAGCAGGGGGGATTTTCGGCGGCCCATGTCAGCAAGCAGGTCTGCATTTTCGTTGCCTATCACTCCTATGTGGGAGGGGACATGGAGCCATTGTACTTGGGCCCCTGGTTCCTCAATCGCGGCCAGTATCTGAGACCAGAGGTTGACATGACTGACTGGTCCTCCCGACCCCTGCCAGTCATGCCTCCGCCATTTTTGAGCCTTGCCGGTGGCTCCTCGGACCACCAGCAGGGAGTCGGAACAGATGAGCGTGTGCTTGTGCCGGTTGCGGTGCAGTGCGGCATGCAGTGCTGCCCTCAGTTCCCCCAGGTTGTTTGTCCGGCGCTCTGACGGGGGTAGGGGTTCTGCCACATCCCTGGAGTCACCGTAGTAGACTCCATATCCTCCCACTTGCCCTGCTTCTGGATGCAGTTCCGAGGAACCATCAGTGTACACAATGTCCCACCCGGCTTGCCGATATTGCTCCACCTGTTCGTTGTGTGCCTGGACCAATTGCTGTGCTTGAAGTTCCTTTTTGCGTTTCTTTCTTTTCGGTTTTCTCAGCTGGGGGGGGGACCTGGATCCCAGTCCTTGGACTCTCGGGTGTATCAGCTGGCCTGTTTCTTTGAGTTGAGACACCGCTGCATGGAGCAGTCGCACCTCTTGGGCTGGCATGGTGGCTTCTGGGTGTTGCGCCCACTGTTGAAGGACGCGGAGCCAGCAGGCCAGGAAAATGTCCCATGTTGGAGGGGTTGATGTGAACTTAACCAGGTGACGCAACCTCCATGAGGCACGGACGACGGTCCAGTATACCAGCCCCAATGGTGATTGCAGTGAGAGGACGGGGAGGTCCCAGAGCAGGACCACAGGGTCCGCTTCTTGGGTGTCATCGAAGATCGCTGGCCCTATACACTGGCGTGCAATGTGGAAGGCTGGGGGGAGGAATTTGCATGTGCTTTGTGCGTGGATGCTCGTCTCCAGCTGGCCGCAAACAGGGCAGGTGGTGGCAGGGGGGAGCCAATTCTCGAGTCTCTGTCCCACTGGCAGTTTTTTCCACAGCGCTGTTCGAATGAATGTGATGTCGCCCACAGGTAACTTCAACTGTGCGAGTGCGGTCCATGTCTCTGGTGTTTGACGGGGGGGGGGGGGGGGGGGTCTTGGGACATCAAGTAACGGAGCATGACCCGGGTGTTCCATTTGGTCCAGAAAGCTGGGAGGGTTTCCTAAGGAGGGGTGCCTGTTGGTGCTTCGAATGGCGCAGCCAGTGCTGCCTGGTACACTGGCGCCCACGTGGGGGGTAGTGTATGTTGCAATTGGTGTGTGAGCAGCCCTATCTTGGTGATGTCTTGGCGAATGAGGCGGGGGCAGTAGTATGCGTTGGCGTTGGTGTCCCTAAAGAGGATAGAATGCCAGGGGGAGAGGGGGGGGGCTTGCAGAGCATTTGGACGAATCGCTGGTGCTGTTTTCCTCAACAGGGAAAAGGCCTTACAGCTGGTGCCCAGCAGGGGGTATGTGGCCCATGGAATGGGTCCCAACTGGAGCCAGGGCAGGTTGTCTAGTGTGGCCGAGATGCCAAATCTTTGTGTCCATTGTTGGAAGTGCAATCGCGAAAGATTTGGGACTGGAGGGGGGGTGTGGCGGGACAGGACGAAATGCGTGGCATGCTGCCACAGGAGGTATGTACGTGGCTGTAGGAGGAGGTAGCCACCCTCCTTGGGGGGGAGTTCCATGATGGGCAGTGTCAGGCCCCAGCTGCTAAGGCGCAGCGCTGTGCTATATACATTCGCCAATTTGGCGCAAACCTCTTCTGTTAGGAGGTAGGAACGTGCTGCAAAAATGATTACAGGAATGATCCATTGTTGGAGCAGGGCCACACGCTCTGGGAGGAACAAGGGCAGGTGGGCCGCAAAGATGGCTCTGGCCTGCATACGGGCGAGGAGAGGGGCATATGCTTCCTCTGGGGATACATGGCCCAGCTGTATTCCCGGGTATCGGACCGACTCTTTGATATTTACCCCAAGTCTGAGGAGCAGGTTTCTGTGCTTTTCAATCCATACTCCTTTGAGGATGAAGGCCGATTTCTTGTGGTTCAGTTTCAGACCTACATGCTCACCGTATATTTTGAGGACCTCAAGGACTCGAGCCACCAGCTTGGTGGCCAGGGGTGCTGGGAGTGGTTTGGTCTAAATCCACACACATACACCAGCAAGAGCACACGCAAACAGAACACGAAAAGAAGCGTCGATATGCGAGTGCTGGGCGGGTGGTATGTACAATAACAAATCATCGGCATAGAACAATACCTTTATGTGGGGGCTCAGTTTCTGTATCATCGGAACGAGTATAGAACAGGCCATGGCAAAGAGTGCAGGGGACAGTGGGTCCCCTTGACGGACGCCAGATTGGGGGTGCAGGAGGACGGATGGCACTATTCCGTTCCCAACTCCAAATGCAAAGGGGGAGGTGAGCATGGAGAGTAGGAGAGCAATCATTGGGACTGGGAGGCCAAGATACAGAAAGAATGCTCGAAAATAATTATGATGAATGGAGTCAAAAGCTTTCGAGAAGTCTATGGAGACGAACAGCCCTTCTTCCATCGCCTCCCATGCCCCTCTCGCCTCCCCAACGTGATCAAAAATTCTATTGCCTTCGGCAGTGCACCTCGAAGAGAGGTTGACAGTCAGCCAATCAGTCCCTGAGCCAGGCCAGCAGTCAGTCAGACAGAAACACACAGTTTGGGTTTTTTGTCAGTGGCAGATGCGGCCCCAAGCAGTAGGGAGACCCTTGAACTCAAGACAGGCGGTGGCTGAATGGTAATGCAGCCGGCCATAGCCTTTTGGGACGGCGGGTCCAACCCCAGTAGGTTGACTTTCACGCCGCCGCCGCCGGCAAAAATATGCGGACCAGGATTCGAACCGCCGACCAAAAACTTCAAGTCGGCTGTGTTACCATTCGACCAGCAGTTGTGTGTTAGCAATCAGCTTCCCCATTGCTTGGAGCCTTCTGAGCGAAAACTTTTGACCCCCCCCCCCCCACCCCCCACCCCCCCCCCTCGAAAAAGTGATATCCAGTTTTAGGGGATAGAGGCCTCAAAATCAAAAAATCCATTGGGGGATGGTCTTATTGGGCAAAATAATGATTTTACAAGGGGTTGGACATCAAATATCATGCCTTGGGGTATGCTACGCGAATGACCCCAAAAAAGGGGGGTATACGACGCCCGCGCCTGCGCTTGATCTAACAACCTCTCGTCGAGGTGATAAATCGGTTTTTCATAAATCCTTTTTGCTCTGGTGGTGCGACATGCAACATTAAATCTTGCAACATGAGGTACAGGGCCATTGAGACCCATTTGAATAAAACATTCTGCAGACATAACAGTCTTAAATCTGTAACTGAGATGGTTCCTTCCTTTTTCCTTTGGTATGGGGGCCAAGATCGCTGTGGCCCATTTTTCTGAGATCTTACCTTGGGCGAGGAATTGCTGGATCATCTCAGTCATTTTGGGGACTAAGATGGACGGGAACGCCATGAGTGCCTCAGCGGGCAGGCCATCTGGTCCCGGGGACGAGCCCCGTTTTAACTTCTCTAGGGCAGTGAGGACCAGTTCCTCTGTGAGTGGTTTGATTAGGAGTTTGGCGGCTCCTTTCATGGTTGGTGTGAGGGGCAGGGTACTCAGGAAGGCCAGGCAGTCAGGGACAGTCTTGGTGCCTGTTTGGTTGGCCTCGTTGGGGTGGCGGGGTGCCTGAACCTCCCCCCACTGCCCCGCCAGCGGCGGTGCCGGGACCCTTGCCCCCGTCCCGAGAGCGCCCGGCAGCCGGTGCCCGCTGGTGCTTCCAGGTGGGCGCCAGTGTTTGGGTTGGGTGGGGGGCTACCCCCACACAATCGCGTCACAACGATCCCCATGAAGAGCTTCACACGAGCTAAACACCTTCTCCAAAAGGGTTCCCTCCGATTTTGAGCCACTGCTGGTCCTCAAGGGCGGGAGTGGCCCCCACGCGGCAGACTGCACCATGACGCCGAGGAGGTTTAGGTGTGGCCCGGTCGCTCCTCTTTTGGCGTCCCCCCCTTTCCGGCCGCCTCCCTGGCCTGTCCTCACCGCATGGCAGGCGAGTCAGAAGCTGCAGTCCCAATTTGGGGAGGTCCGGTGTATGGCGCCCTGCGGACACCTGCCCCCCCTGTGTGCACGGAATCCGGCCTGTCCCCTCCATCCCATCCTGCACACAGCACGCCATACCCTGCCCCCCCCCCCCCCCCCCCTTGTGACGTATTGAGGTCCTGTCTGCTGAACCCCCCCCCCCTGTACTCTACTACCGCTCTTCTGGCTAAAGAGCGCAGCGAGTCCGGTGTTGCCTGCTATTCCCGTTCGGCCCCTAACCCCGGGAGGAGGGGGGAGGGGGGGGCGACTCCTCGGGTTTGGACGCCAACTACCCCCCGTGCTAACCGTTGGCCGGAGGCCCTCTGGCGGGGGTCTGGGAGAGGAAATTGGGGGGGGTTCTGGGAGGGGCTCTTGGGGGGGGGGGGGGGGCGTCTGGGAGTCCGTTGGGGGGGGGGTCCAGGTGGGGCGATTTGGGGTGGGTGGTGGGGGGTACATGCCCCCAAGGCCAAGGGCCCCTACTTGTCGACGATGCCGTCCTCTGTGCAAGGCACGCGGTGGGGTCGTGTGGGGGGGACCTGCCCGCGGTGGTTGTACAACATGTACCGCATCCCGTCCAGCGACCGGTCCCCATTGGCATCGAACCGCACGTCCCCGGACACGCCCCCAAGGGACGTCCCCAGCAGCTCCTGCAGCAGGGCCTTCCCGGTGAAGCACGGCCCATCGGGGCCGGCCACGGTCGCGGCCGTCAGCCGGTGATACAACGGGGGGTCGCAGGGCTGCAGCCCCCGCCCCTCGATCAGCGCGTGCAGGGCCTGCGCGATCGCGAACGCGGCGTCGTACGCGTAGGGGCCGTACAGGTCGAGCGCGTCGCTGGCGAAGTCGACGCCGGCGCACGCGTCCGGCGTCGCCGGGTCGTCGTCGTGGTCCTGCCGGTTGACGGGGGTGGGCGCCGCCGGGTCGTCGTCGGTGTCGTCGGCGCACTGGCCCGCGGGGCGCGCGGTGCTCCGCTGCCGCCGCCAGCGCCGGAGCGCCGCGTGGTGCCGCGGGGACCCGATGCCGTTGTACGGGGCCGTCGCGAGCGCGCCCGCGAGGGTCTGCGCCAGCGGCCCCGGGGCGATGGCCTGCAGCGGCTGCAGGATGGTCTCGCTCAGGAGCCACTGCACCTTCCCGCCCCCGTACAGCCCCCGCGCGTGCGCCGCCCGCAGGAACGTCGCCAGGTCCTTGCGCGGGAGCCAGACCACCACCAACGAGCAGCCGGCGGTCTGCAGGTGCCGCACCTCCTCCGCCGCCCGCTGCTGGTTCGCCGCGAGCGAAACCGCCGCCGCGACGCGGACGGGGGTGTGGCGCAGCGCCTCCAGCAGCGCCCGCCGCCCGGCCGCCGAGTACTCGTCCGTCCCGGCGATGGTGCTGACGCACCGCCAGCCCAGCTCCCGGATCAGCCGCGCCTGCGCGACCGCCTGCATCGTGTCGGACGGGACCAGCCGCAGGAAGTACGGGTGCAGGTCCTTGCGGGAGAGGGCGGGGCTGGTGGCCGCGAACCCGATCTGCGGGACCCCGAACTGCTTCGCCAGCTGCTGCACGTCCGCCGACGTGCTCGACACCCCGGGCCCCACGAGCGCGGCCACCCCGCGGCACACGGCCCGCCCGCACGCCCGCGCATAAGCGGCGTCGCAGTTGGTGCGCTGCAGGAGGTCGATGGCGCTCAGCACCGCGACCCCCGTGTCGACCTTCGGGTCGCGGAACACGTACTTGAGGCGGGTGGCGGGCAGGAGCGCGTCGCGCACGCCGTCGGTCTTGTTGTTGATCTCCCGGACGGCCATGCGGAAGGCCCCCAGGGCCTGCGTGCCCGCGACGGAGGGCCGGTACCCGGCCCACTCCGGCAGGAACAGGGGGAACATGAGGCCCACGAACACGTGCCGCGGCGCCGCGATGCGGGGGGGGCGTCGCGAGCCCGGCGGACCCGTCGGCCCACACCACCTCCGCGCAGGCGACCCCCGCGGCGCACGGGGCCAGGGCCCGGCCGTAGGCGCCCACGCGCGCGAAGGCGGCGCCCGCGCGGCCGTTGTGGTTGTGCAGCGCGTAGACCGTCTCGTCGAGCGCCCGGTCGCCGTTGGCGGTGAAGGCGACGGGGCCCGACGCCCCGTCGAAGGCCGTGGCCAGCAGCGCGTCCCGCAGGCCCTTGCCCGTGAAGCAGGGCCCGGCCGCGGTGGCCAGCACCGCGTCCCGCGTGTTGTAGTACGCCGGCGGGTCGCAGGGCCGGGGGGCGGCCCCCGCGATGAGCGAGTGCAGCGCGCGCGCCAGGGCGTACGCGGCGTCGTAGGCGTAGGGCGCGTACAGTGCTATGTCGTCGGCGGCGAAGTCGAGCCCCGCGCAGGCGTCGGGGGTCGCGGGGTCCCCGTCGTGGTCCCGCTTGTTGACGAAGGCCGGGCGGACCGGGTCGTCGTCCGTGTCCTCGGGGCAGTGCGGGGGATCCCGCGCGGAGGGGGGCTGCCGCCTCCAGCGCCGCAGGACTTCGGAGTGGCGGGCGGAGCCCAGTCCGTTGTCCGGGGATGTGACGAGGGCCCCCTTCAGCGTCGCCGCGAGCTCCGCCTCCGTCAGCCGCCCCGCGGGGATGTCGAGGGCGGTCTCGCTGAACACCCACTGCACCGCCCCCGGCCCGCGGAGCCCGCGCGCGTGCGCCGCGTGCAGCAGCGCGGGGATGAGCCGGGCCGGCAGCCACACCACCACCAACGGGCACTCGGCGGCCCGCAGCTCCCCCACCCCCGCGTCCACGTCGCGCGCGTCATCCGCCACGGTGACCACCGCGGAGATGCGGACGGGGCCCCGGCAGAGGTGCGCGAGCACCGCCTCCCGCCCGGCCTTCGAGTAGGCGTCCGTGCCCGCGATGGTGCTGGCGCACCCCCACCCGAACGACTCGATCAGGCGGGCCTGCACCAGCGCCTGCGCGGCGTCGGAGGGGATCACCCGCAGGAAGTACGGGTGCGCCTCCGCGTCCGACAGCCGCGGGCTCGTGGACGAGTACCCGATGTGGGGGATCGCGAAGTGCTTGGCCAGGGCCTGCACGCTCACGGCGGCGGCCGACGTGCCGGGCCCCACGTGCGCCGCGATGAACCCAACGCACTCGGTGCCGTTGCCGCCCTCCGCCGGCCGGCAGCGGCCGCTGTTGAGGAGGTCGACCATGTTGGCGGTGGCCACCGACGGGCTGCTCTTGTCGTCCCGGAAGAGGTATCGCAGGGCGGTCCCGGGCAGCAGGTCGTCGTGGACGCCGTCCGTCTTGTTGTTGATCTCCCGCAGCGCCATGCGGAACGCCGCGTGCGCCTGGACCCCGGCGGAGGTTTGGGTGTAGTTGTGCTCGGCGTCGAGGAAGGTGCTCGCCTGCAACGCAACGAACACCTGCCGGGGGTGCGCCGAGGCTCTCGGAGCCAGCAACAACGCGGTGACCATCCAGAGCAGGAGGGACTGCATTGGCGGTCGTCACTTTGGACGGCACGTGTCCCTTGCGAGGCCCCGTGTGACGCTGCTTGCGACGTGAAGCCCTGGGACGTCACTCGCGACGGTACGACTCAACGAGAGGAAGCGGTGCCTCAGGCGTGTCCAGGGCTCGGCTCGGAGGCAGGGCACCGGCTACAAGAACACCAAAGAAGATGGGCATCCGGCATGTGCTAGCGGTGCAAAGATGGCCCCCTTTCTTGGGGCCCGCTGCACATGACAATGGTTGGATCTGTACGAGAACAAAGACAATGAGCGGCGGTGAAGGCGCAAGGAAAGCTTTGGGATGTGAGTTTGGTTTGGGTTTGCTTTTGTAACACTTGAGTTATTCTCGGAAGAAGCGCTCGCAGACCGCCCCGTGTGTGACATTCTGTCTGGTTGTTGCTCCTTTACGGGGCCCTGGACAGTCACCCGTTCTTCCCTTCGCATGTTGCGTCGGGTTGCTGCTTTCTGTCGGCCGGTGCTCTTGCTGGTGTCGTTTCCGCGTTCACGGAGCCCAGTAGTTGGTGTGTTGGGGCTGTGCTGAATGTGGCATGGTGTGCCGTTTGCGCGTCAGCGGCGTACAATAATTGGCGCATTGAGGATGTGCTGGTTGTTGCCGGGGTCGTTTGACTGTTTTTGCTGTCCACACACCTCTGTCCACAGGCCGTCCATAGCCTGCCTCGCTGTGTTTCTGTGAGGCCCAGGTGCCCTGTTCCTCTACGCACTGTCCAGGCCGTCCACCATATTTGCTTTTCCCCCTCACGGATGGTCTGCCCCCGATGGGCCCCCCCACCCCCGGTGCACTAGGGGGGGTGGTTCCAAAGGGGGGGGGTGAGGTACGCGTATAGGTGAGCGAAGGAAAAAGGGAAAAGGAATGGGGAAATCGGGGGGACCGAAGAAGATGTATCTTGGTGCAGTTGTGCACCCACTTAACCATCAAGTGGTGCACGTTTCTAACAAGCTGGTCCCTAAGCGGACACTTCACTTCCAACCGTTTCCTGTCCTGTACCAGGGTTTGGGCGCACAAGCCCCCGCTATAGCCCCTGCCAGGGGTCACTCCTCCCGTGCCAACCCCATGCCCGAGGGCCAGGTCCCACGACAACGCGCCGGCCAGTCCTGCAGCTCCGGGACTGGTCTTAACCCCCCGGGGTACCAACAATGCATAGCCCATGCCAACTTGACCTGAGAAGTCTATGCGACGCCCGCGTAAATGACTGTACCTGGAGTGTGTGCGCTGCGGGTGGAATTGTGATAGTGAATGGTGAGTAGTGGTCCACACACCTGCATGACTACTTGAGGGATGCTCTAATCATTGTCTCCAAGAGAACCAAGAAAGTAGGCCAATTCCTCAGCACCACACTTACGCTGTGCTTCCCGACAATGTGGCTGGAGTCCACTCTGCATGGGCCTGCGCGGGACGCCCGGCATTGCCTCGCCGGGGGGGCACGCATTTTTCAGAGACCCGCATCTCCTTAAGGCGCTGTCGCCTCACTGCGACACTAGTGTGTTCACCCAAACCCAGTGTAATGCCACCGTGCCCTCATGGCGCTCGTTCCAGCAGTCCCTGGATGACGCGCTGAATGACGTGGTCCAGCCTTTGCCTGACCACAGATCAGCAGCATCATGGGATCCTCAGCCATCCAAGCCCAGAACACTATCCTATTAGTTATGTGTGGTGGCTAGTTGTAGCAAGCTGGTGGCTGGGTGGCTGGGTGGCTGGGTGGCTGGGTGGCTGGGTGGCTGGGTGGCTGGGTGGCTGGGTGGCTGGGTGGGCTACATGTACCCCCCCTCCTCTCTGGCTGGCGCAGCTCCATTGGAACACCTACACACCTGGGCCTCCATGCACTGACCCTTGGCTATTCTGTCCAGGGAGTGGGTAAAGGGCAAGGGCTGGACGTGTGCAGCGCGTGGGAAGAGAGAGCATGGCGACGTGAGCCCAGTACAACGATGCGTGTGTAGCAAGGCCGCTGGCCTTGTGTCCTCTTCCTGTTTTTTTTTTACCGGTTGGTGCACGTGGGCCAGTGAGATACAGAAAAGGGCCTATCACCCATTGACACCGAGAACATCCGGTGGGGTAACAAACAATCTTTACTTGGGGTCCAAAACAAGAATGCCCTTTTATTCGCAAGAGATTGTATCCTAACTCACGAAACACATGATTGAATGTTGCGAGAGGCCCAAACGGTAAATTGTGGTGGGTTGCACAAGGTTTCAAGGCGTACATTGGTGACTTGACACATGTTGTCTTGTGGGCTGCTTCAGTGAGAGGCTTCAGACAGGGACCGGCTGGATAAAGTAACGGTTGGCAGACTTTAATGCCGCGGCCCAGTACACCAGGTACGATGTCTCCCAGATGCCGGCTTGCGCTGTCCGCGGTATTGCACTGCTGATGAACAGGCAGGCTGCTAAAGAGGAAGGTCGGGTATGCCAGTAGAGACATGAAGACCCGAAATGTTTTGGTCTGCCAAGCCGAGAACTTGGCGGCAAACACCAGAAGTGCGAAAAGCAAGGTGAAGACGAAGTACAAAAAGGAGAGGACACTCATGGCGGCCAATGCAGCAACCCAGCCCTCGCCATTCCAATATTGTCACGCGTGCCCAGGAAATCCCAAAGACCACAACGCATCTCAGCAAATTCTATTGCCTTCGGCAAGGCACCTCGAAGAGGAGAGAGGGACAACCATGTTTGAGCTGCCGAGGCTGTAAAATTGCATAAGCAGGTTGTGCCCCAGCCCCCTTGGGAGCCCCCCCCCCCCCCCCAAAAGCAATGCCCAAATAGGGTGAAAAACACATAAAGAGGGGCTAAAATATGCTTTACATAGGATATTTGTTCATTTTGGATGGTCAGAGTATCAAAAAAATCAGTTTCGGAAAGTTCCATTTTTGAGCTGCCGAGGCTAGAAAACTGCATAAGCAGGTGGTGCCCTAGACCCCTTGGGACCCCCCCCCCAACACCCAAATAGGGTGAAAAACACATAAAGAGGGGCTAAAACATGCTTTACATAGGATATTTGAGCATTTTGGATGGTCACAGTATCAAAAAAATCAGTTTCAAAAATTTCCATTTTTGAGCTGCGGAGGCTGTAAAACTGCATTAGCAGTTTGTGCCCTAGACCCCTTGGGGGTTCAATGGTCGGTAACGATAGACTGAATGTCCCCGCCATAGACAATTTCAGCCCTTACTCCAGTGGTTCTTGCACAATCAAAATGTCCCCTTCTTGGTTGGGGTGCTCCACTATCTGTATGTACATCAGTCGAGGTGGCTTAGCGCTAGCGAGTATGTACAGTGGTTTGCTGGGTCTGTGACGTAACCTGCTGTGACCTGTTGTTCCCATGTTGTTCCAGACCCCTTGGGAACCCCCCCCCCAAAAAAACCCAAATAGGACGCAAAACACATAAAGAGGGGCTAAAACATGCTTTACATAGGGTATTTGATCTCTTTGGATGGTCACAGTATCAAAAAAATCAGTTTCAAAAATTTCCATTTTTGAGCTACCGAGGCTATAAAACTGCATAAGCGGTTTGTGCCCTAGACCCCTTGGTACCCCCCCCCCCCAAAACACCCAAATAGGGTGAAAAACACACAAAGAGGGTCTAAAACATGCTTTGCATAGCATGTGTCATCATTGTGAGTGGTCACAATATCTAAAAAAAAACTTTTGCAAAAATTTCCATTTTTGACTTGTAGAGGGTGGAAAACTGAAGCAGTTTGTGCACACACCAAATGCCATTGAACCACCTACAAACAGCAAAAACACCAAATGATCACCCAAACCCATCCTAGGGGCAACGGAAGGGTTTCATGAAAAATCGAATTTCAAAAAACTTTCACGTGCCACTAAACAGCCTATCCAGCGTGAAAACAGCTAAGTCCTCAATGGCAAGGGGCCATTAGGGGGGGGGGGGGGCGACTGGGGGTACCTGGAGTTGGGACCGGGACCCCGCCATGGGTTAGGGGGTCCATAGACAAGAAAAAAGTTCTTCAGGACCCAGGTCGAAATACACACACAACGGCCACAATACGCAAAGAAGTTTTGACCCCACCCCAAAAAAAGGGGTACCCAGGTGCGGGGGGGGGGGGGGGTACTGGGGTCAAAATCCAAAAAATCATTGGGGGATCATTTTTGGTCCTAAAATGATGATTTTACAAGGCGTTAGACGTCAGAAACCATACAATGGGGTATGCTACGCGAACGACCCCAAAAAAGAGGCGTATGCGACGCTCGCGCTTGCGCTTGATCTAACAACCTCTCTTCAGGGTGATTTGGACCAGCGGGGGAGTCTTGCAACCACGATGGTCAGGACACCCCTACATAGGGCGAGGAAGGCAGTTATCACTGTTGGGAGCACCGTGGCGGGCAACCAGAAAAAACACTCCGAAAGGGTCTTCTGAAGAGACAGCCAGCTTGGAAAGAACAGAGTCAGAGTCAGGGGGGGATTGGCCTTTTTCAGGTCCTTACTAGTATTATTCTGTTGTTGTGGGGCCAGTTAGGAAAATGCAATTTATCGGTGAAGTTTGCATTGTGACATTCACGAAGATGCAAGGCTATTGCAAGGCCCTTGCGAACCACACCGTAGGGCTCCATAGCGGAGACAAGGCAACGAGCACGTGGCAGCCATGATACAATTTCAGTGCAATATTGGCTTGGTTGGTGCTGGTTGGTGGAGCTACTACGAGTTTTTGGAACACCAGATGTGTGCCTCCCTCGATTGGCGTTTGGGCCTTCTGCGAACATCTGGGGTGCACGACCTCCACTTCCCACTACCCTCAAGGTGCCATTTGACAGTTTTCATGCTCACAACATTTCCATGCTACAAAACGAATCCCCAGTCCTTGCCTTGATCATGACATCTGATTTTCATCCACCATGACCTAGGATGTCATGCATGACCAGGCAGGTTTGCACTGATACGCCACTGATGCACTTAGGGTGTCTCTATACACACTAACATAGTAGTGGAGTACCCTCTTTGGGTCTCTCCACCCACTGCTGAGTTTTTATTATTATTTTCATGCATTTTCTTCCATGGGTGATCCCCTAACTCTCTGAGTGCCCAAATCTATGTTCCAACCTTGGTGGTGGGGTAGTGGGGTGAGGAGCCAAGATACTGGCGTGAACCTAGGGAGCACGTGGTGCCCTCTATGGGAGACCTCAACTGGGGTGATAGGTCAAGAATATTAAGTGGGACACTATTGGCTTTGGTGCCAAGAACTTTCCATGGGGCAACACTATGTTCACAGGCTACCCTGTTGATACTGCCCCCCCCCCCTAGCAAAGCTGCCCCAGGCCTGTCTTTAGATGTGGTGGGCATGTGGTCCCCAAGGGGGCGTTTTCGCACAGCCCGGGCACAGCGCCAATAATTACGTTGCTTATCCCGGGAGAACCCCTGCAAACCACCCCCCTACAGAAGCGTGCATGCTCAGTTCAAAACAGCATTGGGGGTGCAGAGTTCGGGACCCTGGGACCCGCGGCAAGCAAGACGGGCTGTTGTGCGTGCTGTTGACCAGGTGCATCCAGATGCACACTTCGAGTCCATGCGGGGGTTTGCCGACTCCAGCACTGACTTGAGCGCCGCTGGGGGGTGCATCTGCAGGATAATTTTCCTGACAGGGGCTTCGAACAACCACAATGATTCTTTCCCGTTTTTCCTTTCCTTATTCTCCTTCTGCGCTCTGCACCGTTTTCGGCGAGCGCGGTCTGCCCTGTCCTGTTACCCTCCTTGGTTCGTCCCTTTCCCCCTGCCCAGTTTCTTCCCCGCCCTCTTGTTGCTGTAGGGAGGGGGTAGAGGAGGGGGCGTCAAACCAAAAAAAAAACCCCTGGTGTACCAGCAGGGGCTGTAGGGTGCAGAATTCAGGACCCTGGGACCCATGGCTACCGGTGGTGGAACACAGCTGACTTTTCGCACAGCGCACAGTGCGCCCCCCAAGACTACACCGTTTCCAATTGCGACTGCTGGGTTTTGCCTTTGCTTGGGTATGACGTTCACCGAACGGACAGGACTATCATCGGGGCTCGCCCTGGTGGACCGCAATGAAGGGGCGTGTGCCTCGCAAGGGGCACTGGGCATGCCCTCTACAATGGGATGGCCCTCATTGCCACACAACAGACATGTTCCCTGCATTGCCTCAGCACAGCGGCAGAATGTCCAGGGCCATCGCATGCAGGCGGCCCTTCCTCCCGCACCCGTGAGCACGTGCGAGCACGAGAGCAACCCAACCGGCGAGAAATGCATGCCACTCTCGCCCGGCCAACAGCACTGTCAAAAGGGGGTCATACAGGGGCTAGCCTCCTCTCTGCAGCGGAAAGGAAGGGGGCGGCTGAGGGTGCTCATCGGAGTGTAGCACGTTGGGGACAGGCTTGGGGGCCTGAGAAGGTTACAGCGCCTCCGCCAGGCTCGGACGCTCGCAGACGACCCAGCACCACATCCCACGCCAGCCGCCCCAGGGCACACTACTGCGAGCACTGCGAACACTTCGAGCTCGTAATGTGCGCGCGCGACAACAAGATGCGGTTGGCGGCGCCAACGAAGGTCAGACACACACACACACACACGATCAACGCGGCAAGACAGGCAGCAGGAAGGCCTGGGCACAATTCTCGTCAAGTGCAGAGGTGCATCATTGTGATAAAACGCGGCACCCGGCGCCTTTCTGGATGAAGTAGGAGTGGGGTCAGTAGCTCCAGTGTGCCCGCAGGTAGACCCCTTGGTGCAGCACCTGATGAGTGCAAACAGACACACACACACGCACGCAGAGAGACAGGGAGAGACCACAAACATGTGAACAGACAGGCCAACAAAACATATGAACGCCCACGCACACGCGCGTGCGCACAAACAGTTGCGCACGCGCACTTCCAGGCACAGCCGCGCCGCGTGCTTCCGATTGCGGCCGTGTGCCCCTGCGGATGACGAGAGGCAGAAATCCTCTTCCAGGTCGAGTACAATGCAAACAATACAGCACACACAACAGACACAACACGCTCATCAAAACCAACGATTTTGGGCGCCAGTCTCAGACCAACTGGGCCATGGATAAAGACTGGGATAGAGACCGGAGCCGTCGGGCTGTGTAGATCGTGCTCATTGGCATTGAGCAAGGGCGCCATGAATGACATTGCCATCGCCCCCCTCGGACCGGTGCGGCGGCTGGCGGCCCAACCCCAGAAGCCAAAGGGGAGAGAGGCGCGGGCGAACCATCGAAAATGTAAACAAAACTGTGGGCAAGAAATGGAATCATTTGTGATGTCTGATGGATGCCTGCCCCCCCCCCGATTCGGCCAAGCAGCCTCTAGGGGGGGAGGGGGGGCTGCCGGTTGGACGTGAAGCTACTCTTCTTCAGCACTTTGATGGCGCATTCGTCGCCAGTCTGTTTATGCACCGCTTTGAAGACCGTGCCGAAAGCGCCCTTGCACAAGGCCTCGGCGTCAACGGCATACCGGTCATGCAACCGATCAACTCTGGGACGGCAGGCATCTGTTGTCGTCCGTGGCGCGCGGCGGCCCATCTGTAACGCAGAATGCCCTAAGGGGCGGGGCGACAACCGCAAGGGCTGCCTCTGCCTCCAGGAGTAGCCCCACGAGCGATCCCCAAACGGCGCTGAGTCCCCACAAATCAAAAAGGGGGCTGGCAGCGCGAGGGCCATGTCTTCTCAGGGCCCTTTGGAAGGGGCGGATGGGGAGTCCGGGTGGAGGGGCTGCTCATCGCTTCTTCTTGAAGCGGTCGGCATCCAAAAAGGCCAACAGGTCGTCCTCCTTCTCCTCCAACATCTGCAACTGCCGGGCCTTGTCCTCCTCGTAACGGCGCTCCTTCTCCTCCCGCTCCTGTTCTTTGAGCTCTTGCTCCCGCTCACGCTCCATCTCCCGGCGCCAGTCGTATTCCATCTCGGCCTCCTCGAGCTGCTCGCGCAGCTGACGCTTCTCAGCCACTGTCTTCACCTTAACACAGGGCATTGCAGTGTAGTGCAGTGCGGTGCGGTGCGGTGCGGTGCGGTGCGGTACGATGCGGTGCAGGGCAGGGCAGGGCAAGGCAGGGCAGGGCAGTGTAGTGCGGTGCGGTGCGGTGCGGTGCCGTGCAGAGCAGTGCATTGCACTGCACTACACTGCACTGCACTGCACTGCAGGGCAGTGCAGTGCAGTGCAGTGTAGTGCAGTGCAGTACAGTGTGGTGCGGTGCGGTGGAGTGCAGTGCAGTGCAGTGCAGTGCAGTGCGGTGCGGTGCAGTGCAGTGGAGTGCAGTGCGGTGCGGTGCAGTGGAGTGGAGTGCAGTGCGGTGCGGTGCGGTGCAGTGCAGTGGAGTGGAGTGCAGTGCGGTGCGGTGCGGTGCGGTGCAGAGCAGTGCACTGCACTGCACTGCACTGCACTGCAATGCAGGGCAGTGCAGAGTGCAGGGCAGTGCAGGGCAGTGCAGGACGCACTTGCACCTCTTTTGCCTTCTTCTTGGCCATGCCGCCACTCCGTAACTGCCGGCGCCCTTCCTCGGCCTCTTGCAGAACATCCTGCGCCTTCTGGAAGTCCTTGTCGTTGACGTCCATCGCCTTCATCTGCTGAAGGATCTTGTGCCGCTGATCGGCCTCCTCGACTGCCTCGACGCCCCCGTCGTCATACGCCGTCCGCAGCCGCCCGTCCGCCAACACATTGAACGCGTTCACGATGGCCTTCAGCACCGCGACGCGCCGCGTCTGCGGGGGGGCGGCGTCCAACGCGTCGAGCAGCTCCGCCTGCGTGAAGTGCGCCTTACGCCGCCGGTACCGCTCATCAATGACGTGGGGGGCGTCTGCGCGGTCGGCCCCGAGCAGCGCATACAAATCGGTGGTGCACTCCAGCCGCCCCAACTCCGCGTCGTCCATCGGGAGGGGCTCCGGCTCAGGCGCAGGGGCAGGGGCTCCCTCGGGCACCTCCTCGATGGCCACCTCGTCGTCATCCTCGTCAATGTCCTCCAAATTGGTGGTGTACGCGGTCGGCCCCGGCCCCGCCGGCGCCGGCGCTGGGGCGGCCCCCGGAGGAGTGGCGCTGGGGCCCGCCGGGCGCTGGCGGACGGGGACGGGGACCTCGTCCTCCTCGTCGGACTCGAGCACTTCGATGATTGGCATGGCGCACGCCGCACAGGGGACGCGCCCAGGGGCAGACCCACCCTTGAATAGCAGAGGGGCAGCAGGGGGTTGGGGCGGTTACTGGAAGAGTCCCCGATGCCAAGGGCCAGAGGGCCCTCCTGACTACCTTCCCTCTGCTCTTGACTCGCTACTGGGCCAACCAACACGTGCACGCGCGCACACCTATGGTACTTGGTGGCGATGCCCCACACCGTGCGAGTGTGGCATTGTCACAGACTGTAAAAATAGCCATATACACCATCACCCCCTTGCCCCTGTCTCCGGTGCGTGTGCTCTAGTATTGCATTGCCCCCGCAAACCCCTTGCCCCATCCATACATTTGGCACTCTCTTGTTCCAGTATGCAAACTCTATCGAACTTCGTGGTGGTGGTGGTGGTGGTGGTGGTTGGTGGTGGTACTGGGTGGCACATGGTCCCCTTGCACAAATCACAATGAAAATCAGGAAAACGACGGTCAGATGGGGTCCCGTGCTTCGAGAATGCCGTGCTTGCACATAGCACGCACTACGAAAGGAAGGTACACAGCGCAGGCCTGCCCATACCTCACCCCAACACAACAGGACACCACAACACCACAAGCATGGGGTTAGTGTTATACACACGTTACTTCAGTATCGGGCATATCACCTGCACCATGCATGTCTCCCCACTTCCAGCATTGTGTGTTCATAGGGCGCAGGTACTAGAAACATGGTTCCTCACTGTTCACCAAACACCTGAGTTCGTGTCCCACTCTCAACATTGCGGCACCTTTGCACAGAGTTGGTGTTCTCCCCATTTATCTAGGCTTTTCCGAAGGGTACGTGTCCACCACTGTTTAGGCATACCCTTTTTACCCACGAGATCCATCACCCTGTTCACATTCAGTTGTTTAGTTTCTGGCGCAATCCAATAGTGCAGGCATTTCTTTACCACAGATGGGATCCAAGATTGTAACATGCATTGTGCATTGGGTGCTGTCGCATCCAGCATTTTCTTCCACTGGGGCGGGGATGACCCTTGCATGGGCTGGTCAGCATACCGTGGCAAGGACAGTGGGGTAGACCCAAATGGGGAGCTGAGCTCACATTCCAGGAAGGTTAGTTGTTGTCCTTGCTATTCGATAGTAATTTCCATATCAGTCATTTTCACAAAACTTTGCTGCACCTGTGCCGTCCACTTTTCCACAGAAAAATCGGCCGCGTCCGGTCTGTGCAAAATCAGAAAATTATCCGTGTAACGCGACCACCGGAGTTCCTTCAACACATCGGGCAGGTCTCCCCGTAATTCTCTGTAGATTAGTACCAACGATGCTGCTTGTGCTGAAGTAGAACCCCCAATGGGGATCCCGGTATTTTGCGACATTCAAACAATTCAAACAGCATGTAGTGTACAATGTCCTGAAACGTGAATTTGTAGAAGAAATCCCTCGATCCGTGGAAGGTGTTGTCGGTCTGTTTGTCACCGTCCTTAGCAATGTAAAACTCCACTGGACCCCTAGTTTTCTTTTTGAGTTTTAGCTGGTCATGGATCCAAACCAGTGCTGGTATTATGTCGGAACGTGGAATTTCCGGAAACATTTCTTTGATATCCATTTCTGTCTAGAATGGTGTGTCGGGGTACTCCATGTCATTTTTGTTCATCGTGGAAAGCCACTGTTTTATGGCATGGAGCGGGCATTGCAATGAGTTCTCGTGACTTCAGTACGTCCACCGCCATTTTCCACAGTAGTGTGAGCGCACGGCCCATGAGTTTGCAGACCTTTTGAAAAGGATGAGAGGCATATGTGAGTACCTCTCTCATTTTTATCACGGGCGGGGAGGCGTGTTCAGTGCTTTTGTACTTGAATAGTAACTGGCAATTCGGCGCAGGCAACATGCGACACTTCTTTTCAGGCTTGCAGGTATGAGGCGTAGGAGGGACCAATTTGGGTACAGTGAAACATGAACAGTCTCTGAGAACCACAGGCCCAGAGATCGCCACCCCGGTGTTGTTGAGCCGGCAAACACTGGCAGTGATTCACAGGTCACAGGGTCAGGTAACAAAGGTGCACAGAAGACCCAACCCCAACGACACAACCCACCCCTTGTTGCATATTGGATTCTGCACATTCCTTGTTGTTACACTTCTTGTCTTCTGAATTGCTAGCCAACTTGTCTGTGAAAAACTGTCAAACCACCGGTCACTGAAACCGCAGCTGGTTAAGAGGCCTGGACTTTGAGTTCTGCACCAAAGGGGTGGGCAGGCTTTCAACTGGCCAGGGGGATCGATAGAGCCCTCTGGTTAGATCACCCCCCCCCAAAAGGGCTCAATTGACGGGCCCCTCAAAATCCTACCGAGGCTAACCCCCGGGCCCCGGAGGTGGCCTGGACCCGAAATTCGGCGGAAAATGTAAATGGGATTTCTGGAATCAGCGTGTCGAAGGGGTTCAGAAAAGTCATCATTTGCCATGAATTGGGGGGGGGGTTGACCATTTTCAGTGGTCAAAAAAATTTTTCGGCGCCTTTGGTGCCAGACTTCAAAATCACCGATTAATGGTCCTGTGAGCCCTTTTCCCAACCCCCCCCCCCCAATTTTGGGGGGGTCTATTGGGACCCCCCCCTCCCAGTTGAAAACCCGCCACCCCAAGCCCCCTGTGTGATATATGTTGTATGTGCATGCTCCACCATGAGTATCCTAAGTCGGAAATGCTATTGACTTTAGGGTGGATGGGGGGGTTTTTAGGGGCATACCTTTTTGGGGACTCTGGATCAAATCCAGTTAGCCCAACTACCTAGGATCCAGCAGGCCAGTTCCAAGCCATCTGCCAAATATGGAGCAAATCCAAAGGATTCACATCTCAGAGTGAGGAGGAAGACATGTTTGGCCATTCAATGGTGAGAGGGTGAGCAACCAGTGCAACTTTTGACTGTTTGTCGATCATCTCTTCACATCTGCATTTCTTTTGTATCTATTGCACCCCTTTGATGATGGGCCTGTGGATTGATCTGTAAAGTGGTTGTGGTCTTCTTGTGCAGTTGCTATCCTACACTGCGGTGTCCCGATCTGTGGAGAAAATGCAACTACTCTGCTTTTGGCAGCGGCAACATACACGCGTTGAGCAGCATGATTAACGAAATAATCAGTCCTGAAAGTTTCAGCTTCCCACTCTCGAAGGGTTCAAGCAAATCTGCCACACAAGGTTTTGCCTCCTTGCTGCTATGAGGGGCAAAATGCTATTCCCGGTGAATCAGGCCATGCTAGCAGAATCCCGTTTTCAAATGCAGCAAACCAGCAATTGTGGCAGACTCACGGGCCAATCACGAGTTCCCGTACAGTACTTTGGGCTATTTACATCTCCAGTGCCGTTAATTCGAGTGGAACAACCAGCGGGTCTGGCACCACATGGGGCACAACCACTGGCATTGGAAGCAGTAACAGTGGGGCCACTGCTTGCAGCTGGATGGAGCCTGCAAGATCATGCTGCTGGATCCGTCGAACGTATGAGCCGTAGCAGTTGTCTCAATGAAACTATTCACGGGTACACCACCGTACAATTGACATTGTGGCTGCCAATCCAGTTGATGGTCATGGTACAAGTGGTGGCGCAGTCAACGATAGGGCTGCTTTGGAGCTTCAAACAGTGATTTTTCTAGTGTTTGTGTGTGGGGGGGGGGAGGGGTTGGTCATGCACACATCTCCTTTTGCTGAACGTCACCCAACAAGTAGTTTACGGCTTGGCGCCTGGTTTTGTGCTTCTGCTTGTGTTTCTGGTGTGATCCATGCAGTTTGCGTGTCCATAATCTTCTAGGTGTCCATGATGCTCTCTCAGAAGAGCGTAAGAATGTAGTCAGGGCAAGACAGTAAGGCAGTCAGACATTCACCACACACGCACTACGTGAAGGAGACCAAGAACACCGAACCCACCGAACACCAAACACACACACACACACACACATGCACACAAATACGCAAACTGCCTCAGCTTACGGCACTGGGCCATTTGCCATTCGCTGAAACACTGCGGTTCAACGACACCAATGCGCATGGGCCGTCAACATGGCACTGGGGGTGAGATGGGGGCAGAACCATGTGGCAGGCCCCCACACACAGGCTGGCACATGTATGAGGGGTCGAATGCGCGCTTATCGAGAAAATAAAAAGCGACGGAGGAAGAAACCACACAAATTCCAGGGGGGCTGTTGCCAGCCAATGTGTGACCCCGAGGGGTAGGGGGGGGGGGTCAAAATCGTTTTTTGTGCTTTTCGTCCATTTTTGAGTTCTCCACAAAATTCTGAGTATTTTGAGTATAGACACACAGGGTCAAACAAAAGAAATTTCCCCCTGCCGTATGCCTAAAACAAAATCTCCGGCGCCCACAAAACCCATTGTTCTGTACAACCATTTTGGGGTCTGTAGAGGGGGGGGGGGGTACCCCCCCCCTCCCTCGGAATGTCACACAGGGGGGGGGTAACCCCCCCCCTTTGGGGTCGGGTCCTAACCAGGAGCAGCCCCTGTGACAAATCCACCTCAAGCCCCACGTAGTGGCGTCTGACGGCCCTCCTTTAGTATCGTGAGATGTGGCGCAAATTTTGATGGCCTTTTATTGGTGGTGCACCGGATGATCTGTGTTGCATTCCTACTTCAGGAATGGCACGTGTCCCCCGGCACTGCATCGCGCACATGCCGCAGTGCTATCAACAACAAACAACAACCTCGCGACCACTGAACGTGCATCAGAACGCAGATTAGAAAGCAGAGACCCCGTGAACAACTTAGACGAGGAAGCGGGGCATTGCACAGGAAATGCTCCCGCATACCTTTGTTGCTGCCCCCCCCCCCCCCCCCGGCCCCTTCAGCTCTGAACTCGACCGCTGTTTGGCAAGCGTTGATACGGTCCGCAAAGAGATCCTTCGCGTTTGAGGGGAAACCGCGCGCGCAGTGACCACCCCCTGTGAGCGCGGCCCCGTTTGCCGTCCGCCCCGGCCCCCGTCCATCCGCCCCCCCTGACCAGCCGCTGAATGCCTCGCAGCACAACAGGCAACGGAGGGGACCCCGGCCGCAACGCTTTGGGGCAATGGGTTGTCTGTGCCGCGCATTTGCAGGTGCTGAATCCGTGGGATGGCATGCGGCGCTGCACTGCAGGGCCCTGCGATGCGGCACTCCCTGCATCACAGCCACAAAATGTTCGCCATCGTCGCACAATTTGCACAAAACGCTGGGTATTCGGTGAGGCATTGCGTACGAAACGTCGCCAAAACGTCGAACCACCCGGCGTAGGCCCACGGGGAAGGCGGGGCCCAATATCCGTCATATGACCCGGAAAGACGTGCTGAGCATGACACATCATCCACCGCACCATTTCCCCCGGCAGCCTCAGCGCAATGGCCTGGGACGTCACCAACGCCGACAGCGCTCAGGCTTGTGAGCACCCACGTCTGCTCGCGTGCCCAACTGCTTCCCCTTCTGTGCATCAGTGGCGTGCACATACACTCCGCTGTGCACGACGTCTTCCATTCCCTTTCCCCTACAGACTCTATTCCTGCTCCCCCCCTCCCCCGCCCATCCAACTCGCCCACACTGCCGTGCACTCCCCATTGCTCTGCCACCCACCCCCAGAGCATTGGAAGGGGGGTGGGGGTACCCGCCCCCCTCCAGAGCGCCCAGCCTATGCCCAGCTACTGTCTGTCTGACGCCAAGTGCCAGCTTCAACGGCATTTGTAACCGACAGTAACCGCCCCCAACCGCTTTGGCAACCTCCTCCAACCGCCTGTCCACCCGCTTCTGGGGCCGCCTCTGAGGCCCCTTCCCTTCTAATACATCCCCCCCCCCCCCGCCCCCCACACACAATCGCTGTCTTCTCCCTCTTGTGCTCGCCCCCTACACAGAGCCCAGTGCGCACTCCCTCTTTCACAACGCGGCAATACACTGAGGCCCCCCCCGTCACCAACACAGGGCCTGCCCCAGGGCGGACCCATACCCACAGCCCCGCCGGCCGGAGCTACGGTGACGCGCTCTGGGCCTGTGCATCGGCAAGTTCATCGGGGGCCGCCTCCGCCAACGCCGCGAGCCTGGCCTCCACCGCGGCCCTCAGCCCCGTCTCGGCGCCGGCCCCCTCGGCGCCGAGCGCCCGGTGCAGGGCCACCGCGTCCGCCGCAGAGCACCCCCTGACCTGCCGCGCCAGCCCCTCCACCAGCGCATCGCTGAGGGCCCCGAGGCGGCGGAGGGCGCGCAGCAGCTCCACGACCCCCGCCGCCCCCGCCGCCATGACGCCCTCCTCCCGCAGCCACAGCCCCACGCGGACGCACAGCGCGGGCGCGGGCACCCCCCGCTCCGCCAGCGCCCCGACGGCCCGCACCCTCTCCTCCGGCGGGAGCTCCATCACCCGCTCGGCGGCCGCGGCGCTGAGCACGTCCGAGGCCAGGCCCAGGCGGTCGTACGCCCACAGCAGCTCCACCACCTGCCCGCCCCCGAGGCCGCGGAGCCGGTCCCCCCGCGCGAAGTACGCCTCCGCCGCCGCGAACAGCGCGTCGGACGGGACGCCGAGCGCCGCGTAGGCCCCCAGCAGCCGCGCGAGGTCCCCGGCCGCGAAGCCGCGGAGGTAGCCGCCCCGCACCGCGTGCCGCGCCAGCGTGCGCAGGAGGGCCGCGTGGGGGGCGTCCAGGCGGGCGAAGGCCCACGCGACGAGGGCCATGGCCGGGGGCTCCAGCCGCAGGAGCGTCGCGGGGGTCTGCAGGGCCTCCGCGATGCGGTCCGTCAGCGGCGGGTGGCGGACGTCGAAGGTCGCGAACGCGGCCGAGACGTTGGCCAGGCCGGCGGGCGTGAACGTGGGCAGGAGGTGGTCGTCCGCGACGAGGCGGTCGGCGATGCGCCGCAGGAGGGGCTCGGGCCGGACGCCGCAGCGCGTGTAGGCCCAGCAGAGGTCGCTGAGGCCGCCGGCGTCGACCTGAGGCGATGCGGCCCGAACGGCGCCGTGTGGGGCCGAGGCCGGGGGCACAGCTCCGAGGGGGAGGGGGAATGGGGGAAAGTGGGGGGAATGGGGGGGGGGGGGAGAATGGGGCGAAATGGGGGACAAACAGGCAAAGGCATATCCCCCCGATTGCTGGTCCATTGTTCCCCCAATTTCCCTTGTGCCCCCGCCCTCCCCCCCCTTACCCCCATTTTCCCCCTATTCCCCCCCGTTCCCCCCCACGGGCCCCGGGGACGGCAGCCTCGCCCATTCGGGGGGAGGGGGGTCTGGAACGCAGGCTCGCATGCCCCCACGCCCCCCCCTCCCCCATGCCCTCCGTCACCGCCCCCCCTTCCCACACAGTGCCCGGCCGCGGGCACCTCCCTTCAGGCCCCCCGGGGCGTCCGCCGCGCTGCCAGCGACGCTTCTTGAATTCGGGGTGCCTAAGCCCCACTTCATCCCCTAAACCGCTTTGGTCCACGACGAAGACTTGGGATGGCGTCGATGTGTGCGCACCCCACGTCGACCGCGGGGAAGGCGGGCCCCCTCTTGTGTGCGCGCTGTTCTTGGGGCAGGTGGAGCACATGAACCATCATGTGCCAGCTTGGTACCCCCAAACCCATGGGTGTGGGTGCCACATGAACCATCATGTGCCAACTTGGTACCCCCAAACCCATGGGTGTGGGTGCCACATGAACCATCATGTGCCAACTTGGTACCCCCAAACCCATGGGTGTGGGTGCCACATGAACCATCATGTGCCAACTTGGTACCCCCAAACCCATGGGTGTGGGCACCACATGAACCATCATGTGCCAACTTGGTACCCCCAAACCCATGGGTGTGGGTGCCACATGAACCATCATGTGCCAACTTGGTACCCCCAAACCTATGGGTGTGAGTGCCACATGAACCATCATGTGCCAACTCGGTACCCCCAAACCCATGGGTGTGGGTGCCACATGAACCATCATGTGCCAACTTGGTACCCCCAAACCCATGGGTGTGGGTGCCACATGAACCATCATGTGCCAACTTGGTACCCCCAAACCCATGGGTGTGGGTGCCACATGAACCATCATGTGCCAACTTGGTACCCCCAAACCCATGGGTGTGGGCACCACATGAACCATCATGTGCCAACTTGGGAGCCTCAGCGCCTGTGTCCCAGGGAGCCGCCCCCTCCGAAGGTTACGCCATCCAGAGTCCCCCCCCCCCGTGTGACATTCCGTCGCATTGTTGTTTCTTTACGGGGCCCTGGACGGTCACACATTCTTCCCTTCGCACGTTGCGTCGGTTTCGCTGCGTTCTGTCGGCTGCTGCGGCCGGTGCTCCTGCTGGTGTCGTTTCCGCGTTCGCGGAGCCCCGTCGCTGGTGTGCCGGGGCTGTGCTGGATGTGGCAGTATGTGCCGCTTGCGCGTCAGTGGCGCCCAGTAGTTGCCGTACCGTGCAGATTCTAAAGTTTCGCGGAATCCTAATTTTTGTGTTGGGTGTTTTGAATTAATAATAAGCAAAAATTTTGCGGCAGCATCCAAAATGGGCAAAAATGGGCAAAAAAAATTTTGCGATTTTTTTTTTGCGGAACCCACTTTTGTTCAGGGTGTTGGACCAAAAATTATTTTTTTTGCGGTTTTTTTTTTGCGGTTTGGGGATTGGGGTTGATTCATTTTGTTGCTACTGCAAGAAACCATGCGTACCTTGGACTCTGGATTGCAGTCCATAGCCCCTTTATCTCCTTTGGGGCACATCAACAGCCACATTCAAATATCCACGGCCCGAACTAGCCCCTTTATCTGCTTTGGGGCACATCAGCAGCCAAATTCCACTACCATGCGTCGCACAGTATTTCAACACTTGTGACAATCCTGGATACATCATTCTCTGAAAGCAAAGCAAGGTGCAGAACGGGGCATGAAACACGGAAGAGGGGGACAACAAGCAGTGGGGCAAACTCTCCCGCGATTCTGACATTCTTGCAAAAAGGGGGGCAGGGGCAAAAATTATTTTATTTTGGCGATTTTTTTTTGCGGAACCCCTTTTTGCGTAAGGCGTGAAGCCAATAATTTTTTATTTTTTGCGTTTTTTTTTTTGCGGACAACAACATCTTGTGCCAGGAATTAAATATTTTCGCAAATCTTTAGAATTCGCACGGTATTGGGGGTTGTGCTGGTTGTTGCGGGGGTCATTTGGGCTGTTTTTGTTGTCCCCACACCTCCGTCCTCAGGCCGTCCAAAGCCTGCCTCGCTGCGTTTCCGTGTGCGTGAGGCCCAGGTGCCCTGCTCCTCCACGCGCTGTCCCGGCCGTCCACCACATACGCTCCCCCACTCCGTGGGTCGCGCGTGCGCAGGGCGCGTTCCTTGTTGGTTGCGGGTCGCGTGCGCTTCATGGTTGACGCGTGGGAGTAGGGGGGCGGTGGCAGGGCGCAGCTATGCACCTCGTCATACCTCATAAAAGGACGCCTCCGGGACCCGCACCGCCGCGTCCGCCAACCGCTGCAGCAACTCCGTCCGGCAGAGGCCCAGCGCCGCGTACGCCCACGCGGTCCGCGCGATCTCCGGGGCCGCAAACCCGGCCTCCGCCGCGGCCTCCAGCACCGGCGCCTCCAGCGCCTCCATCAGGTCGGGCGCGGGCACCCGCAGCACCGCGTAGGCCCAGGCCACGTCCGCGGCCGCCGCGCCGTCGAAGCCGCGCCGCAGCTCCGGCGCCTCCGCGACCCGGCGGGCGAGCGCGCGCAGGAGCCCCGCGTCGCGGAAGCGCAGCGTGGCGCAGGCCCAGGCCACGGTCGACAGGTCGTGGGCGTCGAGGGCCTCCAGCGTCGCCGGGAGGAGCAGCTGCCGGGCCAGGCCCCCCATGAGCACGCGGCTGGTCAGCCCGAGCTCGGCGTAGGCCCAGGCGATGCTGACGACCTCGGCCGGGCGGCACCGCTCCAGGAAGCCGGGCTGCATGACGCGGTTGGCGAGGCCCAGCAGCAGCACCTCGTGGGGCACGCCGAGCTTGGCGTAGGCCCACGCGACGTGGGCGGTCTCCCGGGGCTTGAGGAGGTACACGAAGCTGTCAGTCATGAGGCGGTCCGCGATGCTGGTCATCAGGAGCTCGTTGCGGTAGCCGAGCTCCGCGAAGGCCCACGCGACGTTGGCCAGGCCCCGCTCACTGCGGGACGGGGGGGGGGGGGGCGTGGGGCGGGGAATTGGTAGAAGAGGGGGAGGGGGAGGAGGGGGAGGGGACCCAAAGGTTTGTGTACCAAAAAGGGCCCAATCAGATTTTCCCGATTCCAAATTTCGTTGTTTCCCACGATCATCCCTTTGTCCTTGGCTCGAAGGGGGGGGGGGGCGGGGGGCACAAGGCCTCGGTATCTGATTGTTTGCCCTTGGCAGCGCCTATTGGCCTCTCGCCACTGCTCATTCTGACCCTCTGTGGGTCCGAACGTGTTTTGGTTGTGTCAACGGAGCCCCCGGATGACTTGTCCTGTTTGACTCCTCTGGGGGTCCGCTGTCCCGGAGACGGGCTGTGGCCTGTGCCGTGGGGTGGGGGGCGGGGGTCCAGGGGGGGGGGTCCTCCGACGGTGTACGGCCGCTCTAATACTGTTTCATGGCGTGGAGGCACTACCGTACGGCAGCCCCTCGCGCCGCTTGGGAGCGCGCGGAGATGGGGCGTCTTGGGCGCCGCGGTGCCGGGCTCACGATGCCCCCACCCGTCGTCGTCGGGGGCGGCGGTCCCGAGGGCTGCCTCCCCCGTGCCAAAGGGGTCGGGTGGTGCCTAATTTCTGATCCCTCTGCCCCAGGGATGTATTAGAAGGAGGGGCATGGGAGGGGCGGGGGGTGGCTGGGACAACCCTCCTCCAATGGTCCCCCTATGGTCCCCTGCTCTGACATCACTGCTCTGCCCTCCCACAAGCGAGACTTGGGCGTGGGGGAGGGCGGTGTTCGGACAACGCAGGGGCCAAACCGCAAAAAGAGCGGATCCATACAATACCCCCCGTGCGCTGTGCCGACCGGTCTTATCCCCGGCTAAGGTGCGGTTAGAGGGTCGCCGGGGATAAGATAAACCAGGTGCGAAGCCCCCGAACGACAGGGCCTGGGTGTTCTTCCCGTTGGGGAGGGCATGGTAACGGTGTCGGGTGTAAGTGCCCCCGCACGAAACACCAACCCCCCCCCCCCCAGCCCCCCACCCACGCCCCCCCACCCCCACGCAACACCCCCCCCACCCCCCCGGACCCCCCCTGAGGAGGCTTCCCGGTAGGGGGCGGTAGCCCCCAGGGCGTCAGCCGAGCGACACTGGCGGCACCGGCTCATGTGCTGCTGCCTGCACACAGGGGGGGAGGTGGGGGGGCATTGGCAGCAAACCACTCATAGAGCCTCCTGCCGGGAATCCGTGGGCCGACCCCACACCCTGGCCTAATTAGCGCCCGACTCTGGCACCCGGCGGTAGCCTGGGCATGAGCAGCCAACCCCCCCCGCCTGTGGCAGAGCCAGCTTGTGCCAACCGCTGGCGGGGCCCATAGGCGCACTGGCACGTGGGTGCAGCCTGGGGGGAGAACTGGGTCACTGGGTCGAGGAGCGAAGTCTCTGGAACTGGGTCCTGGGCAAGTGCAGTGCCGGGGTCACAGACCGGCTTGGGGCACTTTACACCACGTCTCCGGGTAGGGAGCAGGGAGCAGGGAGCGGGGAGGGAGGGACGACATGGGATAGATGACGACAGGGGAGCTGCCCCCCCGCGGTGGACAGCACAGGTGTTCCTCCCTCCCCTGCAGCTTGTGGGTGGTGCCCTATGCCGGGCGGAACCCTCCCATGCTTGTGGGTGGTGCCCTATGCCGGGCGGAACCCTCCATGACCCGTGAGGGGCAAGGGCTAGTGGCAAAGCCACCAGTGATGGGTCCTGCAGCCGGCACCTGGCGCGGGTCACAGACAGCCCTGAGCGAGCCCCCCACGGGAGGATGTCATGAACTACTTGTGGGTTGTGCCCTGCGCCGGGCGGAACCCTCCAGCAGGCATGACGCCCAGCAAAGGGGCCCACAACACATGCCGTTTTGAGAGGACAGGGGAGCTGCCCCCCCCGCGGTGGACAGCACAGGTGTTCCTCCCTTACCTGCAGCTGCAGAACCCTCCATGACCCGTGAGCGGCAAGGGCTAGTGGCAAAGCCACCAGTGATGGGTCCTGCAGCCGGCACCTGGCGCGGGTCACAGACAGCCCTGAGCGAGCCCCCCACGGGAGGATGTCATGAACTACTTGTGGGTTGTGCCCTGCGCCGGGCGGAACCCTCCAGCAGGCATGACGCCCAGCAAAGGGGCCCACAACACATGCCGTTTTGAGAGGACAGGGGAGCTGCCCCCCCGCGGTGGACAGCACAGGTGTTCCTCCCTTACCTGCAGCTGCAGAACCCTCCATGACCCGTGAGCGGCAAGGGCTAGTGGCAAAGCCACCAGTGATGGGTCCTGCAGCCGGCACCTGGCGCGGGTCACAGACAGCCCTGAGCGAGCCCCCCACGGGAGGATGTCATGAACTACTTGTGGGTTGTGCCCTGCGCCGGGCGGAACCCTCCAGCAGGCATGACGCCCAGCAAAGGGGCCCACAACACATGCCGTTTTGAGAGGACAGGGGAGCTGCCCCCCCGCGGTGGACAGCACAGGTGTTCCTCCCTTACCTGCAGCTGCAGAACCCTCCATGACCCGTGAGCGGCAAGGGCTAGTGGCAAAGCCACCAGTGATGGGTCCTGCAGCCGGCACCTGGCGCGGGTCACAGACAGCCCTGAGCGAGCCCCCCACGGGAGGATGTCATGAACTACTTGTGGGTGGTGCCCTATGCCGGGCGGAACCCTCCCGCAGGCATGACGCCCAGCAAAGGGGCCCACAACACATGCCGTTTTGAGAGGACAGGGGAGCTGCCCCCCCGCGGTGGACAGCACAGGTGTTCCTCCCTTCCCTGCAGCTTGTGGGTGGTGCCCTATGCCGGGCGGAACCCTCCCATGCTTGTGGGTGGTGCCCTATGCCGGGCGGAACCCTCCATGACCTGTGTGGGGCGAGGGCTAGTGGCAAAGCCACCAGTGATGGGTCCTGCAGCCGGCACATGGCGCGGGTCAGGAACAGCCCTGAGCGAGCCCCCCACAGGAGGATGTCATGAACTACTTGTGGGTGGTGCCCTATGCCGGGCGGAACCCTCCCGTAGGCTTGACGCCCAGCAAAGGGGCCCACAACACATGCCGTTTTGAGAGGACAGGGGAGCTGCCCCCCGCGGTGGACAGCACAGGTGTTCCTCCCTTCCCAGCAGCTTGTGGGTGGTGCCCTATGCCGGGCGGAACCCTCCCATGCTTGTGGGTGGTGCCCTATGCCGGGCGGAACCCTCCTTGACCTGTGTGGGGCGAGGGCCAGTGGCGAAGCCACCAGTGATGGGTCCAGCAGCCGACACCCGGCGCGGGTCACAGACAGCCCTGAGTGAGCCCCCCACGGGAGGATGTCATGAACTGCTGGTGGGTGGTGCCCTATGCCGGGCGGAACCCTCCGGCAGGCATGACGCCCCCCAAAGGGGCCCACAACACATGCCGTTTTGAGAGGACAGGGGAGCTGCCCCCCGCGGTGGACAACACAGGTGTTCCTCCCTTCCTTGCAGCTTGTGGGTGGTGCCCTATGCCGGGCGGAACCCTCCCATGCTTGTGGGTCGTGCCCTATGCCGGGCGGAACCCTCCATGACCTGTGTGGGGCGAGGGCCAGTGGCAAAGCCACCAGTGATGGGTCCTGCAGCCGGCACATGGCGCGGGTCACAAACAGCCCTGAGCGAGCCCCCCACAGGAGGATGTCATGAACTACTTGTGGGTGGTGCCCTATGCCGGGCGGCACCCTCCAACATTTGGTTGCTGGCCAGACTTGAGGGTGCAGCCAGTGAGGAGGCCGCGCCCCACACGGTGGCCTGCAGCATGCGCCGTCCTGAACAGGGCGCCAGGCGAGAACAGCTGCGGTGCCTGCGGTTAGCGGCGCGAGGGACGGGAGCACCAGAGGAAGGGGGATGGGTGGGCAAGGGGTGGGAGACAGAGCTGCCAACCCCCCCCCCCCTGGGTGCACCAGCCGGCCCTGTGTCGATGCCGGCTACTGCCCCGACCCCGGGCCCTTAACAGGGAACGTGAGGGGCAGGCGATGCGCCGCCCCGAGACCGCAGGGCATACCATACCATACCATACCCCGTGCGCTGTGGGCCGCCGCGCGTAGCACCGCACACACGTTTCCCTCTGGGCCTCGTGGCCGTGTATTGTGTTGTTCGGGCCCCGCGGAGCGGCCAACGGCAAAGCCACGCGGAGGACACGAGGGGCCCAAAGTGCCCGACCCTCCGCCTTCCGACCCCCTCCCAATGCGGGGCTGGCGCGAGTTTCGGACAACGGAAACGATGGGGCCAAAGCAACACCGAATGAGTGGGGTCCCTCATCGACGTCAGGCAGCAGGTGCCCGGGGCCATGAGCGCTCTCTCAGAGACCTCCTTGCCGACACGCTCGCAGAGTTCTCCTGAAAGGGGGTGGGGGTGGGGGGTCCTGGAGCCCAACAGTCCAAAAGTTTGTGTAATAAAAATGGCCCAAATCAACATTTCTTTTGTGAAATTCCATTTTTTCCCACGATGAAACCCGGATCTGAGGGGGCAGGGGGGGGGGGGATGTCAGACCCCCCCCCAAAAGAGGAGACGCTGAGTTGTTCAGCAAAACTCCACACGCGCAGGTGCAACGAGGCGGGTGTCCGACCGTCGGTGACGGATGTCGCATTCGTGTCGGATGTGACCCTACAACCTCCGCGTCTGCGTGCGGCAAGGTCAGGCGGTGGCTCGACTTGCGCCGAAGGTGCCAAAGAAAATTTTTCTTCAAGTTACACTGGAACTGGGGTTTGGGGGGGGCGTCACTTGGTGACCCCCTCCCCCTATCGGGGGGGACCGGCCTGACATTAGGGGGGGCATTACAAGGGGGGGCGAGGGTAGCCACCAGCGAATGGGAGGGAGGGGGTGCTGATGAGGGGTCACAAGCAGTGACATGCACAGAGGTATGGGGGGGGGGGGCACAAAACAAGCCGGCAGAGGGTCTCTCTGCTTTCTGTCCTTCGATGTGGAACATCTCGGACCATCCAACGCCCCCTCCCAAACCAGCGAAGAAATCCCAACAAATCGGCACAACAAATCAGCGGACTCACTGTTGACCAAAACCGCTTGCCACTGACCCGGATCTCAGGCGCCGGCCCCAAACACAGCCTTCCTTTGGGTCGGGGTGCACTCGGCGTCATGCGGAAGCCCAAAAGGTCTCTGAGGTTTCCACAAAACCCTTTCGTCCCGTTGGGTTGGGTGTGATCCGTGAGCAGTGGTGTGTCAGGGATGGTCAGTGCCACGGTCTATGTGCCGGACCTGGACCTGCACCCGAAGGCGCCGGGCTCAAATGGCACTGCTGACATTTGTATGGCCTGCCTCGGGCCTAGTCCCACTTTCCCATCCACAAACAAAGCCGAGCACACGAAGGCCAATGCACACGGAAAGGCAGGCCAACGATTGGGGGACGTCAAAACTGTGGGCCCACAAGCAACGCAAACCAGGGCTGAGCAGGAGGGTGTGCCGAAGAGCGGATGACAACCCATGGCTCAGTAGTGTGCCCCCTGTACCCTGGCCACATGCAGAGGACCCCAGGCGTGAACCAGCACTTGGGGGTTGGCGAGGGTCCGGCAAGAGCCCGGACCTCAAAGAGCTCTGCAGACGACAACAATGGTCAATACGATGCATTGAACTATCGTTTACTGCATAAACAAGGGTTTGCACAAACCAGCGGCGTGGCCAGAAACCCGACGAAGTCGATGACCCCCGAGCACGGATGCCTTAGGAGGAAAGGGGCCTAAGAGGCGGCCCTAGAAGCGGCTAGGCAGGCGGTTGGGGGAGGTTGCCGAAGCGGTTGGGGGGCGGTTACTGTCGGTTACAAATGTCATTGAGGCTGGCACTTGGCGTCAGGGGGACAGTGGCTGGGCATAGGCTGGGCGCCCTGGAAGGGGGGGGGGGGGGGTACCTCCCCCCCTTCCAATGCATCCCTGTCCCTGAGTGCGACACAACGGACAACATCCACCGCAAATGGGACTGCCACTATGCAATGCCCATGGTCCGGCGCGCGCTGTCACAAAGCCGCGGGGCTCCCGCGATGGGCACGCACCTGAAAAAGAGGAGAAAGCCCGGGTGCAGGACCCGCCGCGCCATCAACTGCATGGCCGTCACGTTGCGCACTCGCAGAGCCCCAAGGGCCCAAAGACTGTTGGCCACTGCCGGGGCATCCGCCTCCTCGAGCACCCCCGGGGCACAGAGGCGGCGCACAAGCGCGGGCACGAGCGTGCCTCGTCCGTACCCGAGCGCGGCGCACGCCCAGAGGGCGTCGCTGATGTGCTGCGCGTTGAACCCGCGCAGCACCGTCTCAAGACCGCAGACGTGCGCCGTGAGCCCGTCCAGCAGCGCGGGCGGCGCGGCGGACACGCGCGCAAGGGCCCAGAGGACGGCCGCGACGTCGCTCGCGCGCAGCGTGGGCAGGACCGCGGCGTCCAGCAGCCGCCCCTGCAGCGCCGCGAGGAGCGTCTCGTCGCGCACCGTCAAGTGGCCGTAGACCAGCAGGAGCCCGGCGGCCTGGGATCCGGTCAGCTCCGACAGCGTCGCGGGGGCCGCGGCGCGGGCGGTGATGGCGTCCAGCGCCCGTGCCCCCTCCTCCTCCACAAGAAACGGCCGGAAGCGGGTGGCCCGGCGGCTGAGGGTCAGCAGCGCGGCCACCGTGTGCGACAGCTCGGGGACGGACATCGCCGGGGCGGCGGCGATGACGCCGTCCAGCAGCCGGAGGTAGGCCTTGCGGACCAGCGGCCACTCCCCCGGGGCGAGCGTAGGATCCGCCCACACCCGCTCCGCCGCGAGGCCCTTCATGAGCCGCGCGCTCTCGATGGGGGGCGCCTGCCGCGCGCGCACGTCGTCCACCACCGCCTGCACCGCCGCGGCCTTTGGGGACCACAGCGCGGGCCCGTCCCCGTCGCTCTGGAGCCGCAGCGGCTGGTCCTCCGGCCCGGCGGCCGCGTCCCCGGAGCCCTCGGGCCTGCCGTCGTAGTCTTGGGTGGCGTCGGCGGGACTGGCCCCCCGGACCCACCCGGGGGCCTCCCACGACTGGGCCCTGCCCCACGCGTCCTCCGCCACGTCCGCCAGAGACTTGCGGCGGGGGTCCAGGACCGGGTCCAGCGGCCGTCCGACAAACCGGCGCCGGGCGTTCCAGAACGCCCGCTCGAACTCCTCCCGGGCCGGATCGTCGAACGGGTGCGGCCCGGGGTCCTCCACGTCATCCGCCGGATCGTTGGGACGGGACGTCACGTACCGCCGCGTCGCGCGCGCGCGGCGGGCGGGGCTCGGGGCCGTGTACTCCGCAGCCCCGGCGCCCCCACGGCCAGGCCCCGCGGCGGCTGCCGTGACGAAGACCGGGCTGCGCCGCGGCAGAGCGCCGGCGGTCCACCGCCCAAGCGCTGGCCGGACCATCACCTGCACCACCCGAGCGGGGCCTTGAGGGCGGAGAAGGCCCCACACGAGCAGAGCCAGGCCCACCGCACCACAAATGAGGGCAGACCTAAGGCCCGGTCGGGGGCTTGGGCTTGGGGATGGTACGCTCCCGTCGTACGTGCCCAGGGGCCGGAAGAGGGGGGAGGGGGCGTCCCCCGGACACGGCCGCATGGCACCGCAATGCAGTGGCCCAAAGAAGGTCCTACAAAAGCAGCAGCGCAGTGGGAGGGGCGGCGCACGGCATGGCCCGACTGGCGGCGTGTCATCTCAAGTCCGTTGTCCGCTGCATGTGCCAAGGCTTCCGCCTTCTGCCCCACGCGTCCAGAACAACTGCAGTCGCACGTTGTTCATTTACTCAACAAAGTGCTGCTGGCGGGACTGCGAGCTCATCCCAGAGGGTACGTTTGCCCGGCGCGCGCCCGGCATCCAAATGAATGTTCCGGCCGCCTATCACAATGCTTCAATGCTTTACCCCCAAACATCACTCCCTCCTCTAGCCCCGGAACCGTAAGCACAAGCACATTGTATGACTGTTCGCAATCAAATGACCTCCCATTTTTTGGCCCAATAAATGGGACGATCACATGCACCCTGCCCACGTCGGCCCCATCATGGCCACCCACGTCAAAATCAAAGAATCCCCTTCTTTTGCGTGACGGACCACTCAAGTGGCCACAATGAAGAGTTAGAGTCCTTAAACCCCAACTCGAGGGGCCACACCAAAGCGTTGAAAAACTTTGCCCGGCGCGCTAACGTACTCTCCCAGACGGACATCAAACTGTTTGCCATGAGCCCGAACGTAGAAATGGTCCAGTGGCAAAATGCAAAACGCACCAATTCACCAAGGCACACCCCCCCCCCCAAAGTTCAATTAATCCGAGCAATGCCTTGAAAACAACACCTGGATTTTGGATTGAAAAGCAGTGCATCACGATGCATTTTCAGGCCACTTCCTGTTCTTGAGCATTCTCACAAACTCAAACCAGCTGCAACAGGTTGGTCAGAAGGGGCTGGTTGCCATCCCCAAACACAAAGAGACACAACTATCTGATACGATGAACTCGGGGTATTTGACCCAAAGCAGTGGGACAGCGTGTCAAACGATATATCAGAGGAATTCAGAGACATCCTGGTCTCTATTCCTCAGACCAGATTGTGTACATCTGGGAAGTGGGGATTGCACTGGAAGCAAAGGGTTGTTGGTAGCCCTCATTCTGACCTGCTGGGGTGGTGGTGAAGGTAGGGGGCTCCAGGTCTGTTGCTTTGGGGTGCTCTAAGTCTGTTGTATGCTGTTGTAGGGTGCTCTAAGTCTTTTTTGTGCTGCTCTAGGATGCTCTAGGCCCTTTTTGCTGGTGCTCTAGGGTGCCATCAGTCTGTTTCATGTTGTTCTAGGGTGCTCTAGGTCTCTTTCATGTTGCTTTGGGGTGCTTCAGGTCATTTTCGTGCTGCTCTAAGGTGCTCTAGGTCTTTGTCATGTTGCTCTAGTGTGCTCTAGGTCTTTGCCATGTTGCAGTCTAGAGTGCTTCGGGTCTTTTTTGTGCTAGCACGCACTCCCATGCGGGTAACAACCTTACGGAATATAGCTCTGAATGCCCTCACTTTCCCAGTGACTCCCAATGAGGTTCATTTCCAACCATTACTGACTGCTGCTTCATGTCACACGACACACAGATTGGGAATGCACTTGCAATGGTCCGCGGTGATGTCCACAAGCTCGTTCCCTCTTGGGTATTCTATGCCTGCTCACGGTGTCTAGGACAGGATGACGGACCTGGACCCCTGGAGTGTGCAGCGCGTCGCAAACTTTGGTTTGCTCAATGCTAAAGTTTCATCATCTCTCTTGGTTCCCCTGTTGGGTGGCTTTGCATGGCTTTGAAGCCACTCTGGTTCAACACCCAGAAAATATCAATGATGTTCGGTGCATCACATGTCTCATGAGTCATGTATCATTACATTCACATGTCAGCTTACCCAACACCTCAAGATACCACTTGCATGGACCATTTCCATCAATCAGGCCATCCCATGCCGGCAGCACCAATAAGGGGTACAGCTCCACCACACCCTTGATTGCCTTCGTCTTTTTTGTGGTGCTCTAGGATGCTCTAGGCCTTTTTTGTGGTGCTCTAGGGTGCCATCAGTCTGTTTCATGTTGTTCTAGGGTGCTCTAGGTCTCTTTCATGTTGCTTTGGGGTGCTTCAGGTCATTTTTGTGCTGCTCTAAGGTGCTCTAGGTCTTTGTCATGTTGCTCTAGTGTGCTCTAGGTCTTTGCCATGTTGCAGTCTAGAGTGCTTCAGGGCTTTTTTGTGCTAGCACGCACTCCCATGCGGGTAACAACCTTACGGAATATAGCTCTGAATGCCCTCACTTTCCCGGTGACTCCCAATGAGGTTCATTTCCAACCATTACTGACTGCTGCTTCATGTCACATGACACACAGATTGGGAATGCACTTGCAATGGTCCGCGGTGATGTCCACAAGCTCGTTCCCTCTTGGGTATTCTATGCCTGCTCACAGTGTCTAGGACAGGATGACGGACCTGGACCCCTGGAGTGTGCAGCGCGTCGCAAACTTTGGTTTGCTCAATGCTAAAGTTTCATTATCTCTCTTGGTTCCCTGTTGGGTGGCTTTGCATGGCTTTGAAGCCACTCTGGTTCAACACCCAGAAAATATCAATGATGTTCGGTGCATCACATGTCTCATGAGTCATGTATCATTACATTCACATGTCAGCTTACCCAACACCTCAAGATACCACTTGCATGGACCATTTCCATCAATCAGGCCATCCCATGCTGGCAGCACCAATAAGGGGTACAGCTCCACCACACCCTTGATTGCCTTCTGGTCTAGATTGCCGCAACTAGAGGGACCTTGTTGCTCAAAATCTGTGCGGTTACCGCAAAGGTCCTTGAATACCACGAACAAGAAGATAGGACAACAGCAAATTTCGCAAAGACCACGCAGGATGCATTTTTCTTGCCAAACCTAAAGGACTACCAGTGGTTGTGCCACGCACGGGGGGGGCAACTACAATCGGTGTTGATGCGACCCACCCCCCAGCTATCTGTCAAAACTTGCGGGAGGGGGGGGGGGGGGGGGCAGTTGGGGCGGGGGAGGGGGGGGGTCGGCGGGAGGGTGGCCATGAGGCAACGGAAACTGGGTTCGCATACGCCCCCGTGTCACAGGCGCATGGTCATAACCACAATTGTTCAATGTCTTGCTTGCTGCACTGCAGCGTAGACCAGTTCTGTACCACACCAGGTGGCTTCTGACTGTGCATTGGCTCTGGCCCTCTGGACACTGAGGTCAGCTCGCACCCACCACCCACCCGCAGTGCCGGTTAGACTCTAACCCTTGCCCTGCAGGTTGTGCCCCTGGCTTGCACTCTTTCCCTGGCACGTAAGGACGTGTCGTTGTCGTGCCCCAGGGGCGCAAAGGCGCCTGTGTCGGTGTAAAGGCGTCTCTACACTTCAGCATGTGCTCCTGCCGTCAGGTGTCTCAACAGTTCATTGCTGTACCATGTGTGGCGTCTACCTTTTTCGCTCGACACCATTCATGCGCATGCTGTCCACTCTTTCTTGCCCACTGGCTTCCAGCTGCCTCACGTGGGCCGCACTCTCGCAGCCCCAGTCATGCTTCGGCTGTTCAACACGTGACGACGTGTCGAGCCCGTGGCTCAGGGGCGCTACGGCGCCCTGCTTTTTCATTTCTTGACAGTTCCGTGCTGCCGTGTGGAGGATGGTTCGAACCCCGGGGGGAATAGAGATGCACCGAACGACCCGAACCCCCCTTTTTTTGGGCGCGAGAGAGAGAGAGAGAGAAAGAGAGAGAGAGAGGGTAGAGCACAGTGGGAAAGGAACAGAGAGGAGCAACAGGAGAGAGAGAGCAGGGGAGAGCAAGAGAGATTGGGGGGGAGAGAGAAGGAGAGAGACCCACAGAGCAAGAGACCGGGGCTAACCGGCGCAAAGGGAGGGTGGTGGGTTCGAGCTGACCAGGGTAAACGGGACGCCGGGACAGAAGAGGTGTGGTGTATCCACTGAGCCACGACAATGGGGTATCTGCACCATGCGCTCCACTCTTCTTCTCCTTTGTGTCACCCCTTGTCATGCGTATCTTCTTTCGCATGGAGGTGTGTTCAACAGCGTGTAGAGGAACCGCACAGCGTCCCCGGGTACCGGGTCCGCCTGCCTGAAGAGCGTTCTTTGGAACAACCGCAAGAGGTCCGCTCGGCCTGCCAGCCACACATGCATGCAATCTCCAGTTCTGCTCACCGAGGAGGGCACCGCTCTGTGTCCCTCTGCCGTCGGACAGTGGAGGATCGCCTCCCACTGGAACGGGTGCCACTTGCCTGCACTTTTGGGTCGCCACTGGACCTGCATGTTCGCCAGAGCCTGAGACTTCAGGGTCCAGTTGATCTGGACCATCACCGAGTAGTGCTCCTGATTGCTCATCAGCAATGGTTCCCCATGGTTGTCCACAATCTCACAGTGCATCCTGGTGTCATGTGGTTGGTCCAGTCGGAGCCAGATCTGCCGATTGCGGGCCCAAGCCATTTTGGTCAGCTCTGCTTCAACTGCTTGCAGTCCTTCGTTCGCAATGGCGTCCAGCTGACTCAGTGCTTGCACTTTGAAACGCTGGCGTTCTTGCTGAGCCTTGTCCTTCTTTGGGGTTGGCTGGATGTGTGTGTATGGGCCATACCGCTGCTGATGTGATCCCTTCTCCTGCTGTGTCCTTCCAGACGGCATAACGCCTGGGTGCCTGTCCGCGACAGGACGCGGCGTTCAGCTGCTTGGAGTTCTCCTTTGCGTGTTGCTGCTCACTGCGACAAAACGCAGCTCATGTGATGCAAACTCTGCGTCAGAACACAGGTGTTTCAGACATGCATTGTTGTGCTTGGAACTTGTGATATGTCCGCACCATTGTGCAAGGGCTACTGGCTCTGTCATTATCGACCCTATCCTGGGTTCCTGCGTTTCCTGAGCCTTCGCTTCTTGCGCTGCCGCCTGGTGTCACTCACATCAGTGCTGAAGGACAGTTTGTCCGCTGCTGACAGTGCACTCGACAGCACTCCCTGGTGTGTGTGTCCTGTCCTCATGTCCTCACTTTCTGTACTGCTTGAGGCGTATGGTCCCATCTCACGTGGCGCTGGCTCCCCGGATGCTTCCCTTGTCAGTTCATCACTGTCCATGGGTACCATACCCAAGGATGACCAGAGTGCCCTGGTGCCCTCTGACTCTGATCCCGACCCTCCCCTCAAGCCTACCGTGGACTCTGACCCTGATGATGAATTTGGTGCAACATGCTGTGACCACAGTGGGCTTGAACACATGCCTTCCATGGCCAGTCCATTCGCCACCTCATTTCCCTGCACATTGACATGTGCTGGGACATGTTCCCACCTGACTTCTCTTCCCGGCGTCGCCATTTCCTGGAGGGTGGGTGGGGGGGGAGGTATTGGCAGCTCGGCAGCGGTGGGTCTCAAGAGGGGGGGGGGGGGGCTGCGCGTGACCCCCCCTTCCCGCGCCTTTAGTCCCGGGGGTGCGACTACAACTGGTCCTGATGCGACACTCCCCAAGCTATCTGCCAAAACTTGCGGGCCATGAGGCAACGGAAACTGGGCTCGCATACGCCCCCGTGTCATAGGCGCATGGTCATAACCACATTGTTCAGTGTTTTGCTTGCTGCACCGCAGCGCAGACCAGTTCTGTACCACACCAGGTGGTTGCTGACTGTGCATTGGCTCTGGCCCTCTGGACACTGAGGTCAGCTCGCACCCACCACCCACCCACAGTGCCGGTTAGTCTCTAACCCTTGCCCTGCAGGTCGTGCTCCTGTCTTGCACTTGCTCCCTGGCACGTGAGGACGTGTCGTACTGGAGCCTCGGGGGCGCAAAGGCGCCTTTGGCGGCGCAAAGGCGTCTCAACATTTCAGCAAGTGCTCCGACTGTCAGGCAACTCAACAGATCATTGCCGTACTGTGTGTGGTGCATACCATTTCAGCTCCACACCATGCATACGCATGCTGCCCACATATTCATGCCTACTTGCTTCCGTCTTCCTCACATGGGCCGCACTCTCGCAGCCCCAGTCATGCATCGGCCTTTCAACACGTAACGACGTGTCGAGCCTGTGGCTCAAGGGCGCAATGGCGCCCTGTTATTTCACCATTTGACTGTTCTGTGCTGTCTTGGCGTCCCATACACCCTGGTCAGCTCAAGCCCACCACCCTCCCTTTGCGCCGGTTAGCCCCAGACTCTTGCTCTGTGGGTCTCTCTCCCACTCTCTCCCTCACATTCTCTCCTGCTCTCTCTCCTGCGCCCCACTCTCTCTCTCTCTCTCCGCTCTGTTGCTCCTCTCCGATCCTTTCCCACTGCGTCCTACTCTCTCTCTCTCTCTCTCTCTCTCTCGCCCAAAAAAGGGGGGTTCAGGTCGTTCGGTGTATCTCTATCCCCCCCGGGGTTCGAACCATTCTCTACAGGACAGAAGAGGTGTGGTGTATCCACTGGGCCACGACGATTGGGTATCTGCACCACGTGCGCCAATCTTTCTTTCCTACCCCCCCCTGTGTGTCTTCCCCTGTCATGCGTATCTTCTTTCGCATGGGGGTGTGCTCAGCAGCGTGTAGAGGAACCGCACAGCGTCCCCGGGTACCGGGTCCGCCTGCCTGAAGAGCGTTCTTTGGAACAGCCGCAAGAGGTCCGCTCGGCCTGCCAGCCACACATGCATGCAATCTCCAGTTCTGGTCACCGAGGAGGGCACCGCTCTGTGTCCCTCTGCCGTCGGACAGTGGAGGATCGCCTCCCACTGGAACGGGTGCCACTTGCCCGCACTTTTGGGTCGCCACTGGACCTGCATGTTCGCCAGAGCCTGAGACTTCATGGTCCAGTTGATCTGGACCATCACCGAGTAGTGCTCCTGATTGCTCATCAGCAATGGTTGTCCACAATCTCGCAGTGCATCCTGGTGTCATGTGGTTGGTCCAGTCGGAGCCAGATCTGCCGATTGCGGGCCCAGGCCATTGTGGTCAGCTCTGCTTCAACTGCTTGCAGTACTTCATTCGCAATGACGTCTAGCTGACTCAGTGCTTGCACTTTGAAACGCTGGCGTTCTTGCTGAGGCTTGACCTTCTTTGGGGTTGGCTGGATTTGTGTGTATGGGCCATGCCGCTGCTGACGTGATCCCTTCTCCTGCTGAGTCCTTCCAGGCGGCATTACGCCTGGGTGCCTGTCCGCGACAGGACGCGGAGTTCAGCCGCTTGGTGGTCTCTTATGTGTGCTGCTGCTCGCCGCGACAAGACGCGGCTCGAGTGACGAAAAGCTCTGCGTCAGAACGCAGATTTCAGACATGCATGCATTGTTGTGCTTGAAACCTGTGAAATGTCTGCACCATTGTGCAGGGGCTACGGGTTCTGTCATCATCGACCCTGTCCTCGGTTCCTGCTTTTCCTGAGCCTTCGCCTCTTGCGCTGCCGCCTGGTGTCACTCACATCTGTGCTGAAGGACAGTGTGTCCGCTGCTGACAGTTCTTTCAACAAACCTCCCTGGTGTGTGTGTCCTGTCCTCATGTCCTCACTTTCTGTAATGCTTGAGGCGTATGATGCCATTTCACGTGGCGCTGGCTCCCCGGATGCTTCCCCTATCAGCTCATCACTATCCATGGGTACCATACCCAAGGATAACCAGAGTGCCTTGGTGTCCTCTGTCTCTGATCCCGATCCTCCTCTCAAGCCTACCGTAGATTCCGACCCTGATGATGAGTTTGGTGCAACATGCTGAGACCACAACGGGCTCGAACACATGCCCTCCATCGCCAATCCATTCGCCACCTCATTCCCCTGCACGTTGACATGAGCTGGGACATGCTCCCACCTGACTTCTCTCCCCGGCGTCGCCATTTCTTGGAGCAGCATTTCCCAGACTGGGACGTGGACCTGCAGCTTTCCAGATTTGGTTGTCCATCCCTTTGACTTCCAGTGCTGGGCCCTGCCAGTCGCTCCCAGCTGCAGGTATTGTGAGTCGGTGAGGATTGCCAGTTTTGGCACCCAGAATCCCTGTAAGGCTTCTACGGCTGCCCAAAGCTCCGCTCCGTTATTTGTTTGCATGTGGCGTGTTGGTACGTAGCCGCAGAAGCGTACCTCTGGTCCTTGCTCATCTTCCGCTGCGAACACGCCAAAGCCCCCGGCCCTGCGCATGTCCTTGTGGATCAGTCTTTTTGACGACCCGTCCGTGTACACAATCCTGTAGCCCTTTGCCACCAGTTCTGCAATCAGATCTTGCACTCCTTGTAGCACTCCCGGGCCTGCCTGCCTCGGGCGCTTCGGGAGTGATTCCGTTTCCCTATGCCAGCTGTGGTTGTTGGCTGATCTCTCTTGAGTGAAGCACTCCGTGTGTGTTTGCCACCATGCATTCAATCCCCCATGAACTTGTACTTCCCCTTGTCGCGGCTGCACTCCGGTATCTCGAAGCTGCTCCAGTGACTTTTGAAAGCCTCTCCACTGTTCCCTGCGCTCTCCTGAGTAAAATCCCACCCACTCACACAGCTCCCTTAACCATGTTGTCAGGTATGACGTGAACACCGGTGACGCTCCTGCTTTGACTTCGCATCGGTATCGCCAGTGGGCACTTCTTGCTGACCACATCGCCCAGCCTTGGTTCCAAAACTTGCGGGGGGGGGGGGGGGGCGGCGGGAGGGTGAGGGGGGGGGGGTATTGGCACCCTGGCCGGGGGGGGGGGCTGCGCGCAACCCACTACTATAACATGCATTCCTCAAGGGGGTGTCTGGGGGCATGGGGGTATAGAGGTATGTATGTGATAACGGCGATATCTTGCATTGGCCAGGAAGAAGTGTTAAGATTCTTAAGGACTAAAGGCATGGTACCCCTCTCAACTGAGCATGGGACAAAAAATTTGGCGCCGTTGGTACCATGGCCCCCGCACCGCTCTCTTTCAAAACTGGGGGGGGGGGGGGGCTAGGGGGTGTCGCATACAAGGACCCCCCCCCCGGGGCCTTTAGTCCAACGCTGATACCCATCTGCCATCCGGGCCCTTCAGATTCATGGCAAACCACAAGGCCCCGGTGTCCCATGCAATGCTAAACTGTGTGTAGCCAGACGGCAACGGGGCCTGGAGCATCGGGATCCAGGCCTTGTGCAGCCACGGGTAAGCGTCGCGGTTGTGGAAGTGAAGATCTGCTGTGCCCAAGGGATCAGCAAATATCATTCAAGAGTCACTCGAAATGAGGGCGAACGGCATAAACGGCACTGTGAATGCCCAACTATTAGGAAAGGGGTTCCATTTTGGGCTCGTTGCCTTAGAAGTACAGTGCCAACGGACATGAATCATTCTTGTTCTTCAGGGTCAATGGGTCGGTTCCCTTGGTCTTGCATCCTTTGTGAAGCCCAAGGAGGGCATCAGCTTACATCTACAAGCAGCACAACCCCACACCAAAAACAACAGTTGCGGAGCGGTGTGCACCAACCCGACCCCCGAGGCGGCGCACCTCCAGGACAATGAGTCCTGGGAGCAATCCCCCCACACCGCACCGCTGTAGGGCAAACGGTTTGCGTGTGGCACAAAAGAAGCCCTCCTTTGTGGTGCTGGTCCCTTGGGTAGAGCGCACTAATAGGGCCGTGCACAAAATGACCCTATTCACCGCCTTGCCCATCTCGTTGCCGCCTCAGGGGTGGGGTTGGCACACTATATATGGCAATGGGTTGTGAAAGGCCTTCCACCACACTGCCCGAAAGTCTGTTGTGGGATATACTCCACCAGCAGCTGCTTGATGTCAACCAAATAAAAAGGTCAGAGTTAGAGTCCGAAAGAAAAGCAAGGTGCCGCTGCCACACGGGGGTTTGGTGAAATGTATATGAAAAGACGCCGAAGGCATCGCTAACCCGAATCACAACATGAATTGGGGCTGATGAAGTGAGCCTAGTTGATCAGTAGATACTCAGCACCAGTTTAACTTTCCTGTAATGCATCATGACCAGCGGTGCCCTCCATCTAAACAGCCTTGCAACATTGCAAACTTCAGCCCATTAGCAACATGACTGCACTTTTGTAGCATTTAAAGAAGACAGCCTACCGGAGCTGTGGTGGCGAGAAGGGGCTTGCACAGATGCTGCTGTTGAGGGTGTCCAAGAGGGTGTTGAGGGTGTCCACACGGGTGCTGAGGGCACGCATATCGGCCCCGAGGTTGCGCACATGGCCGTCCAAGACATTCTTTTTTTTTAAACCCATAACAATTGTTCCACTAAGTGTCCGCTGTGCGTACACAGAGCAGTGCAATTGTTCGCTGACAGGCCTGGTTAAGGGTCATTCCCTCGGGCGCCCCTGTCCCTATCCCAGGTGAGGTTGGCCAACGGTTGGAACAAGTCCGGCACCTAGCGTCAGCTGTTGGACCCAAGTCGTGGGTGTCTGGTCTTTTGCAGTTCTGTCAGGCGGTTACCATCCGGTGAATACCATGGCGTCTCCCCAGTACTCGAGGGGGATCTCCATGGATCGCATATCCTCCGGTGGTTCCAGTATGGTTGTTATTGTAGAGCGTGGCCACCTAGGACATTCATGGTGCTACACACATTGCTGTTGAAGGCATTCACAGAGTTACAAAGGCGCATTGTGGCGACTCTGCTTGCGGCGGCGGTGCTTTTGAGGTCATTTACGGAGTCACCGAGCCTCTCCATCTAGGCCGCTGGGTTGGTATCAAGGGTCTCCATCTGGGCCGTAAGCTTGGTATCGAGGGTATCGATGCGGGCCGTGAGGTTCTCATCGAGGGTATCGATGCGGGCCGTCAGGTTCGTATGGAGGCTATCGATGAAGGCCGTCATGTTCGTATCGAGGCTATCGATGAAGGCCGTCAGGTTCGTATTGAGGGTATCGACGCAGGCCGTCAGGTTCGTAGCGAGGGTATCGATGCGGGCCGTCAGGTTCGTATCAAGGGTATCAACGCAGGTTGTCACGTTCGTATCGAGGCTATCGATGCGGGCCGTCAGGTTCGTATGGAGGGTATCGACGCAGGCCGTCAGGTTCGCATCGAGGGCATCGATGCGGGCCGTCAGGTTCGTATCGAGGGTATCAATGCAGGCCGTCAAGTTCATATTGAGGGTATCGATGCAAGCCGTCAGGTTGGTATCGAGGCTATCGATGAAGGCCATCAGGTTCGTATCGAGGGTATCGATGCAGGCCGTCAGGTTCGTATGGAGGGTATCAACGCAGGCCGTCAGGTTCGTATCAAGGGTATCGATGCAGGCCGTCAGGTTGGTATTGAGGGTATCAATGTGGGCCGTCAGGTTGCTATCGAGGGTATCGGGGCATCAGGTTGCATCGAGGGTATCGGGCCATCAGGTTGGTATTGAGGGCATCGATGTGGGTAGCTAGGTTGGTATTGAGGGTATCCATGTGGGCCGTGAAGTTGGTATCGAGAGTATTAATGCTGGTAGCCAGTGTGGCAATGAGCTTTTCCATGTGGGCTCTCGGGTTGTCGTTGAGTGTGGTTCGCGGTGGGTCAAGATTGCATTGGGGGCCAAAGACATCGTACTTCACTCTCTCACCAACATATTTCACACTGCAAAGGCTTGCAGACATGTACCAGTCACTTGTGGGTGCTAAAACGTTCGTTGCTTATGGCAAACACCATGCAATTGTACAAATTTGCAATTGAGATTTCCCTGCACAATTGGTCTCATTTGTCCTCCTTTGGTGTCAATGAAGCCGAGCGTTGTGTGCAAAAGAGAACCACAAATTGATGTGTACTCAAACCCTACACGGTCGTCATGCACTGCACCGGGGCAGTGGCGCCAGGGTCTTGCTGATCCTCGTTTTTCACCTGCCACGCATTGGCAATTTGCATACACACAAACACTCTACTTGGTCAAGCTTCCAGTTTGCTATGGGTGTTTGAGCAAACCCAAATTTGTTAGGCATTTTTCAATTGCGTAGATGATGTCCAAAATGCGGTGCATGCCTGGTGTGTGCTACAATATCCTGGGCGCTAGATGCACACCAGCCGGATTTCAACCAACCAACTGCACTGGCACGCAACATGGTTGTGAGACTATGTCAAAGAGGGACACCTTAGTTTGGAGTAGCAGCGGGAACTTGAGTCCCAGAAACGAGGTACGTGCCACCCACGGCTAGTTGCCAGGGGAGGCCGGGATTTCGTTTCCGGGGGATCAATGGTTGGTACTGATCGACTGAATGTCCCCGCCATAGACACTTTCAGCCATTAGTCCAGAGGTTCTCTCACATATGCTTGTGTCCCCTCCTTGGTTGGGGTGCTCCACTATGCGATGTGCAACAAGTAGGTACAAGGTTTCAATCAGCGGTGCCAGTGGCAGCTGCATTTGTTATATAACCTGTGGACGCCGAACCAAAAAAGATCAATACCTGTGTGTTGCTGAGCTAGATGGTGCATGAAAAACGGCCACGCCCTCAAGCTGCGTTTTTGTTGATGTGTCGCAGTGATTCACAGGGCCGTATAGCCTGGTGCACTCCTTCCGCCTAACTATACGACTTTCTGTTTGTCCTGCTGAAAAAAGGGGGGGGTATGGAGAGTAGTCTACAAGCTGCGACGCCGTTTTCTCGTGTCGCTAACGCCAGTGCTGTAGGCACTGTCATTGTCACTGTCATGGTCGACGGTGATGGTGTCAGAGTCGCTATAGTCTGACAGGGTGCCTGACTCATCAGAATCAGATAAAGGCTCGAGATCAAGTGATCTGAGGATGTCATTTGCGGTGACGGAGGAAAAACGTACAGCTGCCGGAGATTGGAAGTTGATTTGACGCGAAACATCAGATAGATCATAATATGATGTAGCTGCAGAACGTGCTTTCTTGAAAGGGGTGACCAGTGGGGGTGAAAAATCAAAAAGGGCGCTTGGAGTGTGCAGTATGGGGTGTAGTGGGCTAGAGAGGCGACCAAGGTCTGCCAGCCGGTCTGCTTCGTTGTTTCCCTCCACTGTGACATGGGACGGGACTTTGACCCATTTAATGGTTTTGTCTGGCTGGCTCAGTTCGTGAAGGAGTTGCTCCCAGATTTCGGAATCGGACACAGGGCCGGAGGAGCCTGTCCAACCGCGCAGTTTCCAGCGCCTGGCAGCACCGCTCGCACCTAGAATTACGTAGGATGAATCAAAACAAAAAGCATACCGCCCAGGCGGCAGGAGTTGAATAGCGCGGAGCACTGCAAAGAGCTCTGCTGTGTTATTGGTTTGACGTAAGTGAACAGGAACGTAGGCTGAGACAGACAATAAATCAGAAGAAAAAATTCCATAGCCTGCTACTCTACCAATGCCAGAGACTAGCTCGGACGAGCCATCGGTGAAAACTAGCGTGTAGCCTTCATTTGAAAGTGTGGGAAGCAATTGTTCCACTTCTAATGCTCTTTGCTGCTTGCGTTCCAGCCGGCGTTGTGCTGTGGCCGCCGCCGGGGGGGGCGGGGGAGGGGGTGGGGTGATGATGAGGGATGGGTGTACGAGGGCTCCATGTTGCAGAGATTCAATACCTGCGATGAACAGTTTTATTTGATCCACAGATATGTGTGTGTAGCACCGCGCTTGTGCAAGCGAGCGCAGCACCACCACCCAGCGTTTTAAAAAGAATTGAAAAGTGTGTCGCGCCTCAGGGTGGTATTTTACAGTGCAACGGACCAACCATGAGGCATAAACAGCAGTCCAGGTTGTAGAGAGCGGGTCGGGTCGCTGTCAATCAAGCGTTGGATGCCTAGGACTCCCGTATCCCAGTCTGGGAAACATTTGGCTATGGTGTCATAGGCCACCGGGAGGTACCGACAGTGCAGCAATGAGTGTTGCACTGTTTCCAGGGAGCCGTCAAGGGGACAACAGGTTTCGAGTGGTTTCCAGTTTGCCTGTCTGTGCCCGACTGGCAGACGTTGCCACAGGGCTGCATGGATGAAATCTTTCAAATCGGATGTAAGATTGCAGCGCCACCATGCTTGCCATACTTCCTGACCCTGTCTAGGCTCAAAATCGTAGGGGTAGGAGACGTAGCTTAGGAGCTTGGTGTCGGTCCACTTGACCCAGTGCGATCTGTCTGGGAGTTCTGGGTATCTGTCTGGATGCACTGGTGGCAGCGGTGGTTGTGAAGTAGCTAGACGCTGAATGGCCGCATGGTAGATGGGTTGCCAGCTGGGTGCAAGACGGGAGAACAGGCTGTCGTCCTCCAGAAGGCGGCCCACTGTTAGGACGCCAGCTGGGATCAGCTGTGGGCAATAATATGTTTGGTTGTGATGATTTCGGAATGCATGATGGTGCTAGAGTAGTGTGTCGTAGGCGAGCATGGACAGAGGTGCTTGTGGGATGTTTTGCTTGAGCAATGAAAAGGCACGGGCCGACCACGCCAGATATGGCATGGTGTTCCATACAACGTTACTCCCCATCTGGAAAGTGAACGTTGAAGTAGTGTCGAAAACAACTCCGTGTGTGATTTGAAAAGGCTAGAAACCGCTGACAATAGTTGAAGGAATGAGTGAGGAATTATTCAGAAAACGTACAAAAAGCGTAGAGAATTGCCAGCGTAAAAATTCCTTGGGAGCCGGCAATGCATAGCCTCCCTGTTGTTTAGGGAGGGAGAGGATTGGTTGTGTGGTACCCCACGAGTTGAGGCGCAGATATACGTGATAGATGAGCGTGAGTGTGGAGATGACGTTATCATCAGCAAAGACTCTCCTGGCAGGGTGCACCAACAGGGGAAGTATCCAGAGCTTCAAAAACTCTACTCGCTCTGGGAGGGACAGTTCCCATGAGCGCATGGAATAGGCTCTACCCAGGGCTTTGTTCAGTGCGAGGGAGAAGGACTGTTCTGGGGTGACATGTCCCAGCAGGACCCCCGGGTATTTGTATGGTTTCTGGATGGGTATGCCCAACTGTGTGAGTGCAGCCTGCAGGTGTGGAGGCCATTCCCCTTTCAGAAGAATGGCTGATTTGCCTTTGTTCATTTTTAAGCCGGTATGTGCAGTGAAACGCGACATTTCTGTCATAATCAGCAGCAAAATTGCGTGAGCTTCATCGGGCGGCGGAGTTATGATGATAAGTAAATCGTCTGTGTATAGGAGAATAGTAACATGTGGTGAAATGGCAGTCAGTTTCAGAGCCAGGGGCGAGATTAGCATGGCGAACATCGAGGGGAAGAGAGGACAGCCTTGTCTCACTCCCGATGTTGGGTTTATGGGATATTGCTTGAACGGTATGCCGTGAATGACAGGTATGATCTGGGCCGTGAACAAAGCAAGTAGTAATCGTGTGACATCTGCTGGTAAGCTCATCATTTCAAAAAAGGCCCGAGCATAGGTGTGGGTGACCGAATCACAGGCTTTCTAAAAATCAATAGGAACAAAACAGCCTTGTGTCATAGACGACCAAGAGTCGAACGCATGCCAAATTGTGTTCTGAATGTACCGGCCTTTGATAAAACCTGACTGGTGCATTGGGGTGATGGCAGAAATGAGGTCTTGTAATTGCAAAAGCAGGATGGCGGACGTCCACTTGTGGCAGCAGTTTTGCAGGACCAGTGGCCTGAGGTCTGCAACACCCACACTGCCCAATGCTTTGGGGATGGGGTTGAGGATGGCCTGAGACCACTCGGGGTTCAATTCTCCTGTTTTTAAAACATGCTGGTAAATGTCATGCATCAAAGGAACGAAAAACTCTCGGAAGGCTGAATAGATAGAGGCCTGTGCGCCATCTGCACCTGGTGCAAAATTTTTGCTGAGGCCGTCCAGAGCTGCCTCCACGAGGTCTTGCGTCGGAGAGGGAACCAACATGCTCACCATCAGAGGCATGTTTTTGCTCGAAAACAATTGTGAGAGGTAATGTTTGCAATCCGAGACGGATGCACCCTCTGCCTGCATGGTCGGCTGCCAGTATTGGACTATCTCTGCAGCGAGTGCCTTTGGATCCTGTATGATGTGACCGAATTTGTTTCTCAAATTGGGTAGCTTACGTTTGTGCTGTAGCTGCTTGACAAGTCTCCAAACGTCTTGTTTCTTTCTCCAAGGATGCAAGGTGTATGGATCGTCAAGCACAGTCCTCAGCTTTTGCAGCACGATTTGACCTGTTCTGTCTGTATTTTCTTGCTCAGCAAGTGCTGTCAGGATGGAGTAGGCGGATGTAGGTGATTTAGTGTTGTAGCCTCGTGAGCGGAGCAAGTCCCAGGCACCCGGTGAGAGCTGTTGCACTGTAGAGTCCATGAGGAGTGCTTGAATTTCAGAGAAACCTTGCTCTGCCCTGTGTTTTGCTTGAAAATGGAATGCAGAGGAGCGTATGAGAGAGAGTGCATCTGCCCAGCGTGCGTATCCCTCTGTGGGGATAGCCTCTAGCTTCTTCCCAACGGCTGAAACTGTGTCGGCACAAGACAGAAATGTGGTTGGACAGCGCTTCAGCTTATTGGCGTGACGCTTGAGGGGTGCGATGCGTGCGACTACAATTTTGTGGTCGGAGCCACCTAAAAACTTGCAGTAGCACTCGAGTAAGTTCTGAAGGTAGGAAGATGGAAACAAAATTCGATCAATGCGTCTACGTCTGTCGGGAAGAACAGTGCTTTCATTAGAGGAGATGTTGGGCTGTGAGGGGGCCTGAGACAGCCGGGGAAAACCCCAGGTGTAACCTTCGAGGGGAAGGTCGTCAAGCCGGCCTTCATGGAGCGCCCAATAGGCATCAATCACATGGTGACTGCTGACAAATTCTGCCTCTGCTACACGCGCCTTGACAGCATCTGGGGGCTCAGATCCCAGATGTGGCGAAGCGATGTCACGCACAGGGAGCATGACGGAGTTATGGTCTGACAAAAAGATAGTGTCATCGTGCAGCCAGCCCGGCGGCAAAGCCATCAGCTGCTCCCACTGTTGGAGGCGGATGTCTGCTTGATGATGAAAATGCGAGACCAGGAAGTTATGGACATTGCCATCTGGGTCTGCTAGGCTTACATGTAAAAACCGCGGGTGAAAGGACCAGGAGCTGATCAGGGTCCATTTTTTGTGGTATAAGAGGGCTACGGCCCCGCGGGCGCGGGGGGTGTCACAGAGCTGTGAATTGCAGATAAAACTGATGCCTTTGTCCGAAAAACGTTGTGTTGCTGTTGCAACATCATCCGGTGTCTGGAGATGCGGCTCTTGTATCCCCATTACCTGGATGTTGTTTCTGTGGAAAAACCTGGTAATTTCAATATGGCGAGAGACCTCAGTGATGGAATCTTTAGTGAAAATACCATTGGCATTGAATGTGCAAAATTTTGCGCCTGAAAAGGAATACGGTGGGGGGCTGTGTGCTTGGGGTCTGGGCAGGGGGGGGGGGGGTGAAAGACACGTTGAGGGCGTTGTCATGGTTGCTAGGTGTTAGTGCGTGCAGCATTGGCATAAGTGAAAGATCTGTTGTCCGAGCGGTTCTGCCGTGAAGACTGAGAATCTTTGCGTATGCGTTGATACTCTGACATACACACAATTGTCATTGTGATATTTTTTGATGCGTCACATAACAGTTTAGTGGAAAAATCATCGGGAAAGTCGCTCTGGATGCGCCAGGCCGTACAATTAAATTTCCCCGGATTCCAGATGCTTGGGGCGACAGTCTGGGCCGGGACGCCAGCGTCATTCAAAAATTTTAACAACTCAGCGTCATTGAAACGGATCGGTACATTATAAACGACCATATCCTGTGTGACGGTAGACTGCCTGGAAGAGGTGGAAGAGGTAGAGAGAGAAGACTCTGAGTCAGAGCCGCTCAGACCGTTGAACCATTCCCCTGTTTCTTCGTTTTTCAAAAGGATGCCTGCTGCACGAAATTCGACTAGCGGTCCAGCCAGGAAAACTGCCACAGCGTTCTCATCGCGCAGACCAAGGCGCAGTTTGTTGAAACGTGCCACCTGTAGTGGGCCCAAAAGAGGGCAGAATTGCTACGTAACCCGTGCATTCTCGGGGGTCCCCGACGTCAAGCGCGGGGACAAAATCAGAAGTGGCCACCTCACATGTGCCTTCTCGGGGGCCCAAAAGAGGGCAGAATTGCTACGTAACCACTGCATTCTCGGGGGTCCCCAACGCCAAGCGCGGGGACAAAATCAGAAGTGGCCACCTCACATGTGCCTTCTCGGGTGCCCAAAAGAGGGCGGAATTATTACGTGACCCCTGCATTCTCGGGGGTGCCCTACGCCAAGCGCATGGACAAATTGGCCACTTAACTCGTGCCTTCTCGGGGGCCCAAAAGAGGGCAGAATTGCTACGTAACCCCTGCATTCTCGGCGGTCCCCCACGGCAAGCGCGGGCACAAATTTAGAAGAGGTCACCTCACACGTGCCTTCTCGGGGGCCCAAAAGGGGGCAAAATTGCTACATAACCCCTATATTCTCGGGGGTGCCCTACGCCAAGCGAAGGGACAAAATTGGCCACTTGACCCGTGCCTTCTCGGGGGCCCAAAAGAGGGCGGAATGGCTACGTACCCTTGCATTGTCGGCGATCCCCAACGCCAAGCGCGGGGACAGATCAAGAATTGGCCACCTAACCCGTGGCTCCTCGGGGGCCCAAAAGAGGGCGGGATTGCTACGCAACCCCTGCAGTCTGGGGGTCCCCTACGTAGCGATTCTGCCCTGTTTTGGGCCCCGGAGAAGGCACGGGTGAGGTGGCTAATTCTTGAATTTTTCCGCGCGCTTGGCGCTGGGGACCCCCGAGAATGCAGGGGTTACGTAGCGATTCCGCCCTCTTTTGGGCCACCGCGAGGGGACGTGTGAGGTGGCCCATTCTGATTTTGTCCCCGCGCTTGGCGTATAATGCCTGCATTCTCGGGGGTCCCCGACGCCAAGCGCGGGGACCAAATCAGAAGTGGCCACCTAACCCGTGGCTTCTCGGGGGCCCAAAAGAGGGCGGGTTCACACAAGCAACAAAGTCTGGATCGAAATCACCTTCGGATCACATAACGTGCTCCAAAGTTAGCGTGCCCCCGAGGGGCAACACAATAGACTGGTTTCCTCTGACTCACACCACCCACCATCACCCTCAGCAATGCCGACTCTGCAGATACAATCGCAGGACACAACCAGCCCGCCCGAGGGAACCATCATATATGCACCAAGTCACCGACAGCCCCCCTCCCGCAGAGAATAAGTTACAATCCAGTGCAGCGCGACAACGGCGTTCTCCAGAGTCCCACACACGTCGCGAGCTTGCAAGGGTCAGCGCGACGTCATAAAATAAACCCTGCGACGCAAGTGAAACCGGCAACGAGCGCCGTCGCCCCACCCGGGGAAGTACAACGAAACAAGACGTGGCCAACGAAAGCGGCCAAAAATCTGCTGCCGCTTCCGGAAGGAGATAGAAAAACACAAGAGCGCCATGGCCGGCAGGAGGACACCGATCTGTAAGCACACCCAGGGCATTCCACAACAGAAAGCTGACAGGCGCCCCGTTCGGCAGGAGGGCTACCGTTGTGTTTGTTTACTCAGGGCAGCCCACCAGGCGAAGACTCTTCAAGAAAAAAAATAGAAACAGGTAGAGAGGCAGACTCTCACAATCATGGAGGGCGCACCGGCGGACACAACACTCGTGGGCGGTCCGCCAGGACGGCGGTGATCTCCCGCAGCCACACGCGGAAGAACCGCACCGGCCTCTCCCTCGCCCGCAGCTGTTCCACCGACTGGCGCCAGCGTGCGTCAGCCGGCGCCCGCGGTGGCAGCGGGCGAAAGGTGGGCAGCGAGACAGCGCGTGGCATAAAAGCTGTGCCGAAGGTCGGGTGGGGGGGCGGGAAATAAAAATTTCGCAGAACTGCAGCAGAAGGACAGATGGGGTGGTGAACTACTGTCCGCCCAGAAAAACAGGGGCAGACAGGAGTTCACACAAGCAACAAAGTCTGGATCGAAATCACCTTCGGTACCCCTCCCCCTGGTCCCCACACCGTCCCACGGTTTCCCAACCCCCCCCCCCCCCCGCGGTCAATACACACAGGCGGTACCCGGCGGTTCCGGGGGAGGCTCAACGTGACTGCGCAAAGGGGCCCGGCTGCCACTGCCGGCGGGACCCCAGAGTCGGCGGGAGAACCACCGTTGTGTTTATTTGTGGTACCCTGGGGCCATCCCGGCCACGTGGCCGCCTAACCCCTGCCACCCCCAAAAACCTGGGATCCCAGCCCCTGCCGCACTGCACCCCACCACAAACCAAGCGCCGCAGGCCGCACAGGTCCCTGCACAGCACAAGGCACAACGGCTCACCACAGCAGGCCATGACAATGGTGCTCTCGTCACTCACGCAGTCAGCGCCAACGCGCGTCCGGCACGGTCACAGCCAAACTACTCCAATGGACTCTGGACCCGGTGCATGCGCCCTCACAACGGCCCACCGCAGTTGCGCCAATCGTAGTGCACGCAACGTGGACGAGCACGCCACCGCATCAAGCCGGCTTGGCGGATCCGCTGGTTGTAGTTCCGAGGAAACCCAATGCACTCCCACCACCAACCCACATTGCGTCAGTCTGATAACAGTGGACCGCAAGAGTTTGTTTTGCCTGTGCAACCATGTGCGGGCACGCAACGACACCATCTGGGCCCCCGCCACCTGCGAGTCGGTCACCAAAACGAGAAACCGCCAACCCCTTCGCTTGGCCTCTCTCACAGCCCAACACAGCCCCCAGAGCTCCGCACTTTGCTGGGTGTGCCTGCAGGGCGGGATAACCACGGACCGCACCTCGTGCCTACCAGGCAGGAACATGCCTGCACGATACCGGAACACATCCAGAGCCGCATCCACAAACATGGTGGCGAACGCATGGCGTCCAAGCGCCACCGGGCGATGCAATGCACACTGCAGGGACCACCGCACAGAACTAGGGGGACGCCACGGTTCCATAGCGAAAACTATCGCAGTGGCCAAACCGTGCAGCACCTTAAGTGGGACTGGTTGCCCAACAGCTCCCCACCTCTGCCAGCAGTAGGCCCCAGCCAAAAACGGGCCAATGCCTCTGCGGGGCCTCACATGCCATTGAATAAAACCTAACACCTTATTCAAGTGACGGGGGTGTGGGTGGGCCGCCGTCGCCAGTCGCAGCCACTGCGCAAACATCTGTAAATACGCGCGTGGGTGGGACCAAATGCGCCGCGCCTGCGTGTCAACATGCTTCCCCAAAAACAACACGTGTGTCGTGGGTTCAAGGACAGACTTGGGCGACACCAAAAATCCCGCCGCTTTCAGTGCTTCCACCACCCGCTTGGTGACCTCCCGCAGCTCAGCGGGACACCCGCCCAGCAACAGAAAATCGTCCAAATAGTGGAAGATTATCATGTGCGGCGGGACAATCCCCGCTATCACCTTTTGCAAGGCGAGCTGGCACAACAACGGAGAAAACTTCCACCCAAATGGCATGCGCCGCATGCGGTACATGACCCGCGCCCCCCCCCCTGGTCGGAAACCAAACCTGAACGCTCCTGATGCCTTCGGCGGTAAAACAAACGACCAAAAGGCGTTTTTCAAATCGATGTGCGTGCAAAACAGGGGCTCTCGCGGCGGCCAGGCACTGAGGCGGTCCGCCATGTTTTCCCAGCTGCACAACGAAAAACGGGCCGGGCGGGGCATGGTGTCATTGAAGTCCACCAGGTGGAAGATCACCGACACCTTCTCTGAGGACTTCGGTATGATGAAGGGCCAGCATGTTGCCGGCTGGCTTTGGCCCTGCACCACCCTCTCCACCACCCCCCCCAACTCCAGGGAGCGCAGCATGGGTTCCACCAGGGGGTCCGTCTCACGCCTGTGGAGGACCGCCGGCGAGGGGGCGACCTCGGGCGCAAACTCCGAGGCCAATCGCTCCACGTCCACCCCCTCCCCCACCACCTCATCCCAAAGGGCGTCGGAGATGTGGTATGTGCCGATCTCGCCCAACCCCCGCGCTGCCACCTCGGGGTCTGGCGCCTGCAGGACGGGCTTGGGGGATGTAGAAACATGCATCAGACTGGCCCAACCTTCTGGCTGAAGTTCACCGAGCACTCGCAAAAACACCTCAACCGTCTCAGGGAGACGGAAATCTTCTGCCGTGACAAATGCCCGCAGCAGAAAGAGGTGTATCCGCTGCATCAGGAGGCGGACGCTGGATTTCAGGGTCACAGACAGCCACGCCAGCTTACCGGACAACTCACGAAGGAGGAGCAGGAAAAGGGGTTCCCCCACCCCCCCGGCAAACAAAGGTGGCCGAAGGCCGCCTGGCTGTACCGCGGGGCCCGGCCGGGACTGATCACAAACATTCCGGGGGCCCAGCATACCACCTGGCCGAAGGGCCGCCGGGTCGGCGGTAGACCCACCGTTGTGATTGTTTGGCGTACCCTGGGACCCCCCGGCCAGATGGTCGCTTAACCCCTGTCCCCGCTGTGCCCCGCGGGACGCACTGCCGTCAGAGGGAAATAGGGTTGCGTTTGTCCTCCCCGCGCGGTCGGAACTTCCACGCCACCCCATTGGAAACGACTGCGCCTCTTGGCGACTCTCCCAACGGGCGTGATTCGTCTGGCCCCGCCCCCCGCCGAGGCATCTTTTGGGGACGACCAGCGGGGCTTGCACGCCCCTCGGTGCCACGCCCACGTAGACGGCTCCCGGTGGCGGGACGACTCCCGACGGAGCCACCACCCAGCACCACCTTCGGGCCACCCGGTACAGTGCCGTGGACACGTACGGCACCGCCCACAACAGGCAGCCTCCACCGTTTCGGCGGTGGTTTAGCGCTCCGACCTCCGCCTGCCGATTTAGCAGCCGAGGGCCCAGCCGGGCCTCTCTTGCGTTTGGCCCCGCCGCCGCGCTGTCGGCGTCCTGCAGCGGACGTGCCACCGACGACAAATGCGCCTCCGCTGCGCACCCCCGGCTCGGACCTGGGCGCGGACGATCTCCCACCGCGCTTCGTGGGTGTTGCCGCTGGGCCAGCCGAGGTGAGGGACGAACCGGACGACTCCGAAGAGGACTCCGATGAGCCGGAGCTGGAGGACTCGTGCCCTGCACCACCGCCGGCTGCCTGTGACTCCAACCCGCCGGCGTTAGGCGGGGCGTCCAGCCCCTTGACCAGATCCTTGATGGTGACGGACTCCTTGGTGAACATGGCCTCTGGCCAGAGGTCAGGAAGCGGGACCTCCAACACAGAGCCAACAAAGTCCCCACTATCCGCAACAGGCAATAGAAGGGGCCCCACCACCTCCGGATCGGTGTACCTGGTGGCGTACTCAAGCGCCGTTTGGAGGCGCCGCCACCGTCCCCACCATAGGAGGAACCGAAGGTGGGGACCCCTGTGGTAGCACGCCGCACAGCCGCCTCTCCGGAACGCGTGCCATCGCAAACTGCTCCACCTCGAGTTCCGCAGCATGTCCTTGACGGCCTCCTCCAGTCCCGACGCTCCCCGCTCCGCGAACGGTTGTGCCGGGTCCGCGGAAGCATCCACCATAGACAAGAGATAAGCAGCCCAGCCAGCCGCCCAGCGGCACAGAGGACGCTTTTCCCCCGACACCCCTCCCACTTTGGTGGTCGTGAAGGAAGCCACTCCGTACGTGCGCAGATCCTGGGGCGCGATAGTGGCTGCCTCAGATACTCGTAGCCAGAGCACGTAGCTGAGACAACCGAGCCCCAGCGCAATGCGTTGTTCCCGAGTATGTGCTTCCTGGGCCAGGTAGGACAGTGCGGGGGGACTGAAGTAAGGCCGACGCCCCGAGGACAGCCCCCCTTTCGCCAATCTCCAGTGGATGGGCAGGACCGTGGGCGGCATGATGCCAAGGTCTTCCGCCCCTCGTACCGCCGACACCACGTTGCGGAGTGTCGACCGGGCCACTCCGGCCGACACTTTGGCTGATAGGTACTCCGAAAGGCACGTAGACGGTCCAGTAGGCAACGAACGTCCGTCCTCGAAATCCGCGACCGCGAACAAGGACCCCTGATAGCGTCGGGCGGTTCCAGACGCCCAGCTGCGCACGGCCACCGTCGTTGGGTCGTCCGGGCAAACACCGGAACGGGCTGCCGCCCACGCCAATGCTGCCACACGAAAGCGCCCCGCAGCCATGGTCGCCGGCACTCCGACGATGCCCCCGACGTTCTCCGCGGGCTTGAGTCCTTGGGAACCTGGCGCCCAACCCCAGGTCCCCGTTCCTGGGACTCACGACCAATTCGGGCACTGGAAGTGCCAGTGCTTGGCCGCGTCTTCGCTCAGACCCAATCCCAGGCAGCGCTTGCAGGGCTGCGACGCCACGGCCGTCTCGGGTACCCAACGGCCTTTGGCTGTCCGCCAGTGCAATACCCCACCCCTGGTGGCGAACTTAATACCCTTGTATGTAAAATTGTCCCCACCTTGGTTCCGGGCGCCCTGCCAATCGAGGCCGTCCAGCGGGTTGGTCGCTTGGGAAGCGGAGAGGGCGGCCGGATCGGCGTACTTTTCGGTGTAGGCCTTCTGGGACTCGGTCAACACCGACCACATCCGATACGCCAGCCTGTCCCCGGGGTCGCCGTCGCCGCCAACCCTGCCAACTGGCCGGGCGATAGGCCTTCCCACCGCCTTGACGTACTCGCCCAAGGCGTCCCCACTCTGCCGCATCCAAGACGCCAACCTCGGCTTACTCATCAGCTCCGCGACCGCTGCAGCCGTCAATTCCGGTACCCCCGACTTGTCGTTGACACTGAGTTCCTCCAGCTTCGTCTGTAACGTGGCCAGGGCGGCCTGTTGTTGGGCCAGCAGTGCCCGCATCTGGTCCGGCGACATGTTGGCCAGATCCTGGCCATCGGAACTAGGGCCGCCACCAGAATTGGCGGACGTCTTGGCCGGCGAGGAGGTAAAGGTAAACATGGTGCACACAAATAAAAATTTCGCAGAACTGCAGCAGAAGGACAGATGGGGTGGTGAACTACTGTCCGCCCAGAAAAACAGGGGCAGACAGGAGATTGCTACGTAACCCCTGCATTCTCGGGGGTCCCCAACGCCAAGCGCGGGGACAAAATCAGAAGTGGCAACCTCATACGTGCCTTCTCGGGGGCCCAAAAGAGGGCGGAATCGCTACGTAACCCCTGCATTCTCGGGGGTCCCCTACGCCAAGCGCACGGAAAAATTCAAGAATTCGCCACCTCACCCGTGCCTTCTCCGGGGGCCCAAAAGAGGGCGGAATTGCTACGTAACCCCTGCATTCGCGGAGGTCCCCAACGCCAAGCGCTGGGTCAAAATCGGAAGTGGCCACCTCACATGTGCCTTCTCGGGGGCCCAAAAGAGGGCGGAATAACTACATAACCCCTGCATTCTCGGGGGTGCCCTACGCCAAGCGCATGGACAAATTGGCCACTTAACCCGTGCCTTCTGGGGGGCCCAAAAGAGGGCGGAATTGCTACGTAACCCCTGCATTCTCGGGGGTCCCCTACGCCAAGCGCATGGAAAAATTCAAGAATTCGCCACCTCACCCGTGCCTTCTCCGGGGTCCAAAGCAGGGCAGAATTGCTACGTAACCCCTGCATTCTGGGGGGTCCCCAACGCCAAGCGCGGGGAAAAAATCAGAAGTGGCAACCTCATACGTGCCTTCTCGGGGGCGCAAAAGAGGGTGGAATTGCTACGTAACCCCTGCATTCTCGGCGGTCCCCTACGCCAAGCGCACGGAAAAATTCAAGAATTCGCCACCTCACCCGTGCCTTCTCCGGGGACAAATTGGCCACTTAACCCGTCGCAACCTCATCCGTGCCTTCTCCGGGGTCCAAAACAGGGCAGAATTGCTACGTAACCCCTGCATTCTCGGGGGTCCCCGACGCCAAGCGCGGGGACATATCAATAATTGGCCACCTAATCTGTCCCTTCTCAGGGGACCAAAAGAGGGCGGAATTGCTACGTAACCCCTGCATTCTCGGGGGTCCCCAACGCCAAGCGAGAGGACAAAATCAGAAGTGGCCACCTCACACGTGCCTTCTCGGGGGCCCGAAAGAGGGCGGAATTGCTACGCAACCCCTGCATTCTCGGGGGTCCCCAACGCCAAGCGCGGGAACATATCAACAATTGGCCGGCTAACCCGTGCCTTCTCGGGGGCCCAATAGAGGGCGGAATTTCTACGTAACCCCTGCATTCTCGGGGGTCCCCTACGCCAAGCCCGGGGACAAAATCAGAAGTGGCCACCGCACATGTGCCTTCTCCGGGCCCCAAAAGAGGGCGGATTTGCTACGTAACCCCTGCATTCTCGGGGTCCCCAACGCCAAGCGCGGGGACAAAATCAAGAATTGGCCACCTAACCCGTGCCTTCTCGGGGGCCCAAAACAGGGCGGAATCGCTACGTAACCCCTGCATCTCAGAGGTCCCCAACGCCAAGCGCGGGGACAAAATCAGAAGCGGCCACTTAACCTGTGCCTTCCCGGGGGCCCAAAAGAGGGAGGAATTGCTACGTAACCCCTGCATTTTCCGGGGTCCCCAACGCCAAGCCCGGGGACAAAATCAGAAGTGGCCACCTCACACGTGCCTTCTCCAGGGCCCAAAAGAGAACGGAATCGCTACGTAACCCCTGCAATCCCGGGGGTCCTCAACGGGAAGCGCGGGGACAAGATCATAAGTGGCCCCCTCACCCCTGCCTTCTCGGGGGCCCAAAAGAGGGCGGAATTGCTACATAACCCCTGCATTCTCGGGGGTCCCCAACACCAAGCGCGCGGACAAAATTCAAGAATTCGCCACCTCACCCGTGCCTTCTCCGGGGCCCAAAACAGGGCAGAATTGCTACGTAACACCTGCATTCTCGGGGGTGCCCAAAGCCAAGCGCGGGGACAAAATCAGAAGTGGCGACCTCACATGTGCCTTCTCGGGGGCCCAAAAGAGGGCGGAATTGCTACGTAACGCCTGCATTCTCGGAGGTCCCCTACGCCAAGCGCGCGGAAAAATTCAAGAATTCGCCACCTCACCGGTGCCTTCTCCGGGGCCCAAAACAGGGCAGAATTGCTACGTAACCCCTGCATTCTCGCGGGTCCCGGACGCCAAGCGCGCAGACAAGAACAGAATTGGCCACCTCACATGTGCCCTCTCGGGGGCCCAAAAGAGGGCGGAATTGCTACAGAACCCTGCATTCTCGGGGGTCCCCAACGCCACGCGCGGGGATAAAATCAGAGGTGGCCGGCCTCACACGTGCCTTCTCCTGGGCCCAAAAGAGGGCGGAATTGCTACGTAACCCCTGCATTCTCGGGGGTCCCCTACGCCAAGCGCGGGGACAAAATCAGAATTGGCCACCTAACCTGTCCCTTCTCAGGGGCCCAAAAGAGGGCGGAATTGCTACGCAACCCCTGCATTCTCGGGGGTCCCCAACGCCAAGCGCGGGGACATATCAAGAATTGGCCGGCTAACCCGTGCCTTCTCGGGGGCCCAATAGAGGGCGGAATTTCTACGTAACCCCTGCATTCTCGGGGGTCGCCTACGCCAAGCCCGCGGACAAAATCAGAAGGGGCCACCTCACATGTGCCTTCTCGGGGGCCCAAAAGAGGGCGGATTTGCTACGTAACCCCTGCATTCTCTGGGGTCGCAAACGCCAAGCGCGGGGACAAAATCAGAATTGGCCACCTCACACGTGCCTTCGCGGGGGCCGAAAAGAGGGCGGAATCGCTACGTAACCCCTGCATTCTCGGGGGTCCCCAACGCCAAGCGCGGGAACAAATCAAGAATTGGCCACCTCACCCGTGCATTCTCGGGGGCCCAAAAGAGGGCGGAATTGCTACAGAACCCCTGCATTCTCGGGGGTCCCCTACGGGAGCAAACTGAGATTGAATGACTCTGGCACGAAAAATCCTTCGCAAATTGAGACCCGAACACACACAAACGTGAACAACAAAAAATTAAGACGAACACTTCGCCCCAAACTCCGTTGAGGGTTTTGAGTACAGAGCAATGGTGGCAAGAACGGTATGTCTGGGATGATGTTACGCCCTAAGCTAAAGCAATCGGCCTCTGACCCGCAGCCTGCTGCTGAGGTGAATATCACAAACGCGTTCAACAGTGGTAGGTATCCATAGATTGGCTCACAGTACTCGAGGTAAGATCAAGGTGCAGAGCTGTCCAGTGCTATGATGATCCCTAAAATGAATGTGGTAGCGGACCTGACACGTAGTGAGGATTAGCTGAGTCTGAAACCAGGTTATGCATAATCAACACACAAGCAATTCAATGGACTACCATGAGGCCCATCAAAGAGTTGCAACCGCTGTCCTGCCTGTTTTGCTGCAAAGAAAAATTGTTGGCTCCAGGATTGTTGCGTTGTTGTGTTGCTCCGCTTGTGGAATTACCTCATATACAATGCAATCGCACCACATCGCAAATTTGCACAAACCTTCACAGCTACGCTGTTCCACATGCTGCAGGTCTCTGGCGTGGTTTGCATGGGTCACAACCTCTACAAACATGGGCATTGGGCCTTACTCCAAAAAAAGCGGTGGACTTCACCCACAATTGATAAAAAAGATGCCAATTCAATGCCCTCAACGAAGACTATTTACTCCACAAATGCCTGGATGCATGTATGCATGTGAGAGAGTAACGATGCATCTAAACAATACCATCGTACAAAAATCAACATCTGATATATATGTCCATATATAGAACACTACACGTATATATCTTTATGCCCCCTTTGCAGTCCGCTACCCAAAGTCACCACAGTCCAGCCAACAGCCTCGGGGGGTCTGTATACCATACAAAAATAGGCCTATTAATACACCTCAATCTGTGCTCCCAATCACCCAATCTACAGAATGCTCGTGCTGGATCATGCTGAGCCAAGCAGTGGCGCAATGCGGCGGACTGTGGTAAGAGGCCAGGCAGCACCATTGGGAAGCGACACAATACTGTGGAGGATAACCCATGGCATTGGGTAATACCCAATTGCTAGAAGATGGAGCGATAATCAACACTGTTCCACAGAAACCCGGCGCGGCTGATTGGTGAAGAAGCTGAAGCAGGACCTTGGACTCTAGGCACACACACAGTGCCTATGTCCGACTGCAGCATGCAGCATGGGAAAAGGAGGGGTCACAAACGGGTGAGCTGCAAAAAAGGCAAAGAGATCACCGAGCATATTCACCAACGTTGAAATCATTTCTGCCGCGTGATTTGCAGGAAACGCACTATCCTGACGACAAATCATCGGTACCCTCTTCAGAGAGACCAAAACAACACAAGGCACCTGGCTGTGTATCTGCACTGTGCTCCACAGGGATGCCAATGCAAAAAGTCCAAATGCCCATCCTACCAGTTCTGACCTGTGGGCGCTGGCGTTGACAGAGAGCAGTCAGACCATACAAATGAATGCGCTCTTGGGCGGCAGTATCATCCAAAGAAATTTGGGGATGGCCTCTCAACACATGGCTGTCAACTTTGAATGAAATTCCCTACACGGAACAATGCCCTTCACCATGGACTGCTGACCCTTGAGGCCTCGGTTCCTGACATCTTACAACCAGACCCTGCTCCAAACCTGTCACCAACTAAGTCCAGTACATGGACCAGAGCAAATTGCCCTTCTTTTTTGTGCAACTGCCATGCTGTAAGTACACCCCTACTGCCAGAATACTTAATTTTTGTGATCCGGTTGTTCATTTCATGAACGTGAGAACAGACACCCACAACCACCACATTCTCCAGTGTGAATGTGCCCGTTTCTCTGCTCACTGAGCACACTCCAGAGATCTGCTGTCTCACCACAGCCGTCCTAATAGGCCACAGCAAAAACAAATCAAAAAATGAGAAATTTAGGATCTTATTGGCAAGCAGCATCGCAAGCAGCTGAAGTATGTCATACGATGGTGTACACTTACATTCTGCAAGCCTATCTATCAGCCAAGTCCTCCTGATGCGCACACAGGGCTGCACAGCGATGCAGTCAATCTGCTGTCCAAGGATTTAGATTGCACACCAGTAGAGGGGCGCACAACCTGCTCCCATTTTGGGCGTGGGTGGGGCTAGGAGTATATCATGGATGTCTAGTTTCGACTTGTGAACCCACAACCCACAACGCCGGCTGCACCCCGGTGCAGCTGCTGAGTACTACACAACACACCTGCCACGCCAATGGCCATCACAAAGCGCCAATAGCAATCACAAAGGGGTGATAAGAACTGACCACTATGACAGCATAAAGCCGTCAAACGGGCAGATAGGAACTGAGTAATGAATCGAAGCTCAGCCCCTACTGCAACAGCAATAGCAATCACAGAGGGGCGATAAGAGCTGACCCCTATGACAGCATACAGCAGTCAAAAGGGCAGATAGAAACTGAGTAATAAATCCAAACATCCCTGTGCGATGCACGTGCACGCCACGGGGGGGCCGTCTCCTCGCTTTTGTATGTGAATCCCCCCCAAGAGAAGTGGGCCGAAGGCCCCGGGGGGGGGGGGGGGTTCAAGGAGGGGCAATTTGGGGTGGTGGGGGGGGGGGGTTGACACAAGGCCTTGGTGGTTAGCTCTGGGGGGGGGGGGGGGAGGCTCCGCTTACCTCCCCTTGTCCTCCCTCTAACCATACCATCACCATAAACCTAACCCTAACCTTTGCAGCAACCTGGTTTGGCCATGCCAGGGATGTTGATTGGGCTGAACATCATCCACCAAAATTCATTCATGGCTGATTTTGCCACATCATTGCTCTCCATTTTGAACACCAAAACTGACTCTGACCCTAGCCTAGGGTGAGAGCTAGGGCTAGGGTTAGGGTCAGGGTTAGGGTTAGGTGTGGGGTTAAGAGCAGGCTGAGGGTTGGGATGGCGTTAGAGTCAAGGTTGGGTTCAAGGATAGTGTTGGGGTGCTCCACCGCCTGGGCGGGGAGGGGTGCTACGTGGGGAAGGGCGCCTTTCAGGCGCCTTTGGCGCCACCATATGTATGGCCGGCAGCTATTGACCCTTGGTGACTAAGTGGGCTGTTTTGGGACAAAAAATGGGTCAAAAATGGGTGAAAAACGCATTTTTCCAAACCTCATCCTAGACCATCTGGGGTGCACAAACGGGTGAAATGAGCCCATTTTGAGCCCATTTTGGGGCATTTTGGCCCCTCAGAAGTCCAAAAAGCCTTGAAAGTGGGCCTCGTGGTGATGGGGTTCGCTTGCAAGCTGATTTCACTTTGTCAAGAGCCATCAATGTGTGAATCATTCTTGATGTCCGTCACCAATTATAGCTGATGTTCCCTCCCCCACCAGCTCGGTCCCAATATTCAGTCTTGATTAGGGTTAGGTGTGGGGTTAAGAGCAGGCTGAGGGTTGGGATGGCGTTAGAGTCAAGGTTGGGTTCAAGGATAGTGTTGGGGTGCTCCACCGCCTGGGGGGGGGGGGGTCGCGTACCCGAACCGAGGAGACGCCCCCCCCCCCCCCCCGTGGTGCACGCCCAGCCCAGGGGGTAATGCTGGGAGTGTCTCCCGAAGGGGAAGCAGTGGCTCCAGCCAGGCTGGCCCAAACTCCAAACCGGGCCAAACCCAGTGTCTTTGGCCTCTAATACTCGGCATAAAATGAGGCACAGATGAATGGGGTGGGGAGGTGCAGTCGAAGAGGCGCCTACCCAGGGCAGGTTCGTCCCTGGTCTTGGATCTGAACTAAGGGAAACACATTCACAAAAATATATATATGGAACGAGGATAGAATGGCCAAACCCAACAGCAACTCTCCTACACTAGGAGCCACAGAGGAGTGGGGCATGGCTAGTATCACCGCAGGGAAGTGTCCTCTGATGTTCCACTGTTGCTTGCACAAAGGCAGGTGGTTTTGGCACAGAGCTTGTGCCTTGGTACACATGCATTGTGATCCAAACCACCTATCGACAAACATTCTTCCATTTTGAGGCAAAAGAAATCACCGCAGATCAGCTGTGCCGGCATGCTGGCCGGGGTCACCCATCCTTTTCAGGAACATTGAGATCACTTTTCTGCTGTGCAGCGGCTCAGTGTCGAAGAGTGTGTGGGACAGGGTACAATGGTACTTCTTCGCTGGACACAAACCAGCAAATGTGCTGAGGAACTGAGAGTCTGTTCCTGGACTGAGGCTGGCGGTCTTGCATTGCCCGAACTCCAGCCAGTTGAGGACTGCTGCACTGGCTGTGAAAGATGGGGCAGTGAAAGAGCACTGTTCGGTTTTTAGGATCCAAACATGATGCTCAGAAGTGCAAACACCTTTCAAACGCCATTCAAATGCCAAACCTCCTTTCCATTGACAGCGCTGCAGAAGTACTCTGGCACCGAGTTATCAGGAAGCAGCAGCGGCAAAATGCAAGTACATATGGCTGGAGCAAACTGAGAGTGAATGACTCTGGCACGAAAAATCCTTCGCAAATTGAGACCCGAACACACACAAACGTGAACAACAAAAAATAAAGACGAACACTTCGCCCCAAACTCCGTTCAGGGTTTTGAGTGCAGAGCAATGGTGGCAAGAACGGTATGTCTGGGATGATGTTAAGCCCTAAGGTAAAGCAAGCGGCCTCTGACCCGGAGCCTGCTGCTGAGGTGAATATCACAAACGCGTTCAACAGTGGTAGGTATCCATAGATTGGCTATCCCACCATATATTTGTATGAGAAATGGAGTAGAGCAATAGAGCTGGGAGGTCCAAGGGATCAAATACGGCTAAAACGTCCCGTGTGAGGCCCAGAAGAATCAACACACAAGCAATTCTTTTTTTTTGGCTCAGACCATGACGAGCTGGCGTGGCCTGCTCGCGTCACAGTACTCGAGGTAAGATCAAGGTGCAGAGCTGTCCAGTGCTATGATGATCCCTAAAATGAATGTGGTAGCGGATCTGACACGTAGTGAGGATTAGCTGAGTCTGAAACCAGGTTATGCAGAATCAACACACAAGCAATTCAATGGACTACCATGAGGCCCATCAAAGAGTTGCAACCGCTGTCCTGCCTGTTTTGCTGCAAAGAAAAATTGTTGGCTCCAGGATTGTTGCGTTGTTGTGTTGCTCCGCTTGTGGAATTACCTCATGTACAATGCAATCGCACCACATCGCAAATTTGCACAAACCTTCGCAGCTACGCTGTTCCACATGCTGCAGGTCTCTGGCGTGGTTTGCATGGGTCACAACCTCTACAAACATGGGCATTGGGCCTTACTCCAAAAAAAGCGGTGGACTTCACCCACAATTGATAAAAAAGATGCCAGTTCAATGCCCTCAACGAAGACTATTTACTCCACAAATGCCTGGATGCATATATGCATGTGAGAGAGTAACGATGCATCTAAACAATACCATCGTACAAAAATCAACATCTGATATATATGTCCATATATAGAACACTACACATATATATCTTTATGCCCCCTTTGCAGTCCGCTACCCAAAGTCACCACAGTCCAGCCCACAGCCTCGGGGGGTCTGTATACCATACAAAAATAGGCCTATTAATACACCTCAATGTGTGCTCCCAATCACCCCTTCTACAGAATGCTCGTGCTGGATCATGCTGAGCCAAGCGGTGGCGCAATGCGGCGGACTGTGGTAAGAGGCCAGGCAACACCATTGGGAAGCGACACAATATTGTGGAGGATAAACCATGGCATTGGGTAATACCCAATTGCTAGAAAATGGAGCGATAATCAACACTGTTCCACAGAAACCCGGCGCGGCTGATTGGTGAAGGTGAAGCAGGACCTTGGACTCTGGGCACACACACAATGCCCATGTTCTGCTGCAGCATGCAGCATGGGAAAAGGAGGGGTCACAAACGGGTGAGCTGCAAAAAATACGCCCTGTGGGGGTGGAGTATGGAGAGAGCGACAGAGCTTTCTTGCACCTTCTGGCGGGCCAAAAAGGCGTGGAAGCAACCGGAGCACAGCTGCAGTTGGACTCAATGGCGGAGTAAGTGTAGCTACAAGTTCTGCTGAAAAGAGGGTGGTCCACAGCCATGGATGTACAGGGAGGGCGAAAGGGGCAGCCCCAAGAACAAAGAAAGGGGCAGGCATGAACCATTGGATGGCTCACACCACAATGTACACTGCCTCGCACCCGAAAGCACCCGAAATGAGGATGGGACACATGTGCATAATCTGTTGTAAGAACATGGACTTCGCACAAGCACCTTTGGCTGGTTCTGCACAATGCAGACTTGAGTCATGGTGCAAGTTGGGTACCCCAGGCTGGGCACCCAGTCACGTTGGGTGTCAAGGGGAAGGGGCTTGTTGGACGGTTGAGGTAGCGGGTTGAAAAGATAGAGACTGAGCATCCAGGAGGAAGCAAGCTGAGAGTTGGCCGTCAGCACTTTTGGCATTCCCAACTGCGATATGCTGTCGCTACCCTCGGCAAATGCAAGGGTCGTGTACGTGTGCTTGTCCTGTTTGCACCGTCCGCTTGTAGTGGGATTTCAAGGCTGCTCTGCTGCGACATTCTTTCCACCTCGAAAGTAGGGGTCTGAAGGTGATTTTCTTAATTTTTTTGGTGTTTTGATTCTTTTTTCGCTGTTTTTTGTTTTGTTCTTTTTTGCGATAGTTTCGTGGTTTCGTGCTTGGAAACACCTACACTAGCTACAAAACAGCTTGCGGGCCATCGGCGATCAAAGCCCCCGTAAACGTAGGCTGCACAAAGATGGCCTCTGACCACTGCCAAACGTGTACAACAGGCATTACTCCCTCCAGGAGCTGCTTACTGTTGAACCCGGTCAGATCAGGTAGACACAGTGTTTGTTGATTCTTGAGAGTGGCAGGCGGGACGTGCTCCTTCGCAAATTGGACAGATTTGCATACAGACATCACGCGTGGCTATACCCAATTGTACGCAATCCTGAAATACCAATGCCGTCCCTGTTCAATATTGGGAAGTGCAGCTGCAAAACAAGAATAGGCCTATGAATACACCTCAATCTGTGCTCCCAATCACCCAATCTACAGAATGCTTGTGCTGGATCATGCTGAGCCAAGCAGTGGCGCAATGCGGCGGACTGTGGTAAGAGGCCAGGCAGCACCATTGGGAAGCGACACAATACTGTGGAGGATAAACCATGGCATTGGGTAATACCCACTTGCTAGAAGATGGAGCGATAATCAACACTGTTCCACAGAAACCGGGCGCAGCTGATTGGTGAAGAAGCTGAAGCAGGACCTTGGACTCTCGGCACACACACAGTGCCTATGTCCGACTGCAGCATGCAGCATGGGAAAAGGAGGGGTCACAAACGGGTGAGCTGCAAAAAAGGCAAAGAGATCACCGAGCCTATTCACCAACGTTGAAATCATTTCTGCCGTGTGATTTGCAGGAAACACACTATCCTGACGACAAATCATCGGTACCCTCTTCAGAGAGACCAAAACAACACAATGCACCTGGCTGCGTATCTGCACTGTGCTCCACAGGGATGCCAATGCAAAAAGTCCATCCTACCGGTTCTGACCTGTGGGCGCTGGCGTTGACAGAGAGCAGTCAGACCATACAAATGAACGCGCTCTTGGGCGGCAGTATCATCCAAAGAAATTTGGGGATGGTCTCTCAACACATGGCTGTCAACTTTGAATGAAATTCCCTACACGGAACAATGCCCTTCACCATGGACTGCTGTAACCTGACCATTGAAGCCTCGGTTCCACAACCAGACCCTGCTCCAAACTTGTCACCAACTAAGTCCAGTACATGGACCAGAGCAAATTGCCCTTCTTTTTTGTGCAACTGCCATACTGTAAGTACACCCCTACTGCCAGAATACTTAATTTTTGTGATCCGGTTGTTCATTTCATGAACGTGACGAGGTGATTTCATTCATGGCTGCTTTTGCCACATCATTGCTCTCCATTTTGAACCCCAATACTCACTCTAACCCTAGCCTAGGGTGAGAGCTAGGGCTAGGGTTAGGGTCAGGGTGAGGGTTAGGGTTAGGGTCAGGGTCACCGAGCTGGTGGGACCAGTCTTGGTTTTATAACCCTTTTTAGTGTCTAGGGTGGACCTACCAGGTTTAGCAGCAGCAGCAAGCAAGCAAGCAAGCAAGCAGCAGCATGCGCGAAATGGGAAAAATCAGAATTCCGTCGTGGTGCTTCAGATTCGGGTCAAATTTTGGTGGATGATACCTATGGGTGTGAAGTACAATCACACAAAGTTTGAGCAAAATACTCAACGGTGGCGGCCGGGAACAGGATTCGCAAGTGGCGGACCTCAGTTTCAAAAACTGCAGTTTAGGGCCAAAAACAGCCATTTTTGGGCCAAAAAAGCCCTAGAACATATTCAAAACGGCCAAACGAAGGGAAACAGTGGGTACACTCCACGTGCACCTTGACTTCCCCGTGTCAACGAGCTCTTTGCGGCCCTCTAACTCCATGATATGTCCCGGATACGGCCCAAAAAGGCCCCCAGAAGCTCCAAATGCCGACAGCCACAAACCAAGAATAGGCCATATCTGTGGCTACATGGCTCAAAATGCGATTCTCTGGGCACCTACTCCACCCGCAACCCCCCACTTTTTGTGGTTTGCACCCCTCAGAATTGCCCAAACGGACGCCTAGACCCCAATACCTAGGCCCACCAGGCTGCAGCAAGCTGCAAGCTCAAACCAAAACAGGTGGGTGCCCAAATGGGTCAACAGGGTCCATTAGGGGTAAAAAGATGACTTTTCTCAAAAATGATCGTAGACCATGTGCGACGCTAAATTGAGTGTTTTTGGAGCGTTTTGAGGTGGTGGTCGCATACCCGAACCGAGGAGACGCCCCCCCCGTGGTGCACGCCCAGCCCAGAGGGTAATGCTGGGAGTGTCTCCCGAAGGGGAAGCAGTGGCTCCAGCCAGGCTGGCCCAAACTCCAAACCGGGCCAAACCCAGTGTCTTTGGCCTCTAATACTCGGCATAAAATGAGGCACAGATGAATGGGGCGGGGAGGTGCAGCGTACCCAGGGCAGGTTCGTCCCTGGTCTTGGATCTGAACTAAGGGAAACACATTCACAAAAAAATATATATGGAACGAGGATAGAATGGCCAAACCCAACAGCAACTCTCCTACACTAGGAGCCACAGAGGAGTGGGGCATGGCTAGTATCACCGCAGGGAAGTGTCCTCTGATGTTCCACTGTTGCTTGCACAAAGGCAGGTGGTTTTGGCACAGAGCTTGTGCCTTGGTACACAGGCATTGTGATCCAAACCACCTATCGACAAACATTCTTCCATTTTGAGGCAAAAGAAATCACCGCAGATCAGCTGTGCCGGCATGCTGGCCGGGGTCACCCATCCTTTTCAGGAACATTGAGATCACTTTTCTGCTGCGCAGCGGCTCAGTGTCGAAGAGTGTGTGGGACAGGGTACAATGGTACTTCTGCGCTGGACACAAACCGGCAATGTGCTGAGGAACTGAGAGTCTGTTCCTGGACTGAGGCTGGCGGTCTTGCATTGCCCGAACTCCAGCCAGTTGAGGACTGCTGCACTGGCTGTGAAAGATGGGGAGTGAAAGAGCACTGTTCGGTTTTTAGGATCCAAACATGATGCTCAGAAGTGCAAACACCTTTCAGACGCCATTCAAATGCCAAACCTCCTTTCCATTGACAGCGCTGCAGAAGTACTCTGGCACCGAGTTATCAGGAAGCAGCAGCAGCAAAATGCAAGTACATATGGCTGGAACAAACTGCGAGCAAAAGAGAGTTTTTTTGGCTGAGACCATGACGAGCTGGCGTGGCCTGCTCGCGTCACAGTACTCGAGGTAAGATCAAGGTGCAGAGCTGTCCAGTGCTATGATGATCCCTAAAATGACTGTGGTAGCGGATCTGACACGTAGTGAGGATTAGCTGAGTCTGAAACCAGGTTATGCAGAATCAACACACAAGCAATTCAATGGACTACCATGAGGCCCATCAAACAGTTGCAACCGCTGTCCTGCCTGTTTTGCTGCAAAGAAAAATTGTTGGCTCCAGGATTGCTGCGTTGTTGTGTTGCTCCGCTTGTGGAATTACCTCATGTACAATGCATTCGCACCACATCGCAAATTTGCACAAACCTTCGCAGCTACGCTGTTCCACATGCTGCAGGTCTCTGGCGTGGTTTGCACGGGTCACAACCTCTACAAACATGGGCATTGGGCCTTACTCCAAAAAAAGCGGTGGACTTCACCCACAATTGATAAAAAAGATGCAAATACAATGCCCTCAACGAAGACTATTTACTCCACAAATGCCTGGATGCATATATGCATGTGAGAGAGGAATGATGCATCTAAACAATACCATCGTACAAAAATCAACATCTGATATATATGTCCATATATAGAACACTACACATATATATCTTTATGCCCCCTTTGCAGTCCGCTGCCCAAAGTCACCACAGTCCAGCCCACAGCCTCGGGGGGTCTGTATACCATCCAAAAATAGGCCTATTAATACACCTCAATCTGTGCTCCCAATCACCCAATCTACAGAATGCTTGTGCTGGATCATGCTGAGCCAAGCGGTGGCGCAATGCGGCGGACTGTGGTAAGAGGCCAGGCAGCACCATTGGGAAGCGACACAATACTGTGGAGGATAAACCATGGCATTGGGTAATACCCAATTGCTAGAAGATGGAGCGATAATCAACACTGTTCCACAGAAACCGGGCGCAGCTGATTGGTGAAGAAGCTGAAGCAGGACCTTGGACTCTCGGCACACACACAGTGCCTATGTCCGACTGCAGCATGCAGCATGGGAAAAGGAGGGGTCACAAACGGGTGAGCTGCAAAAAAGGCAAAGAGATCACCGAGCCTATTCACCAACGTTGAAATCATTTCTGCCGCGTGATTTGCAGGAAACGCACTATCCTGACGACAAATCATCGGTACCCTCTTCAGAGAGACCAAAACAACACAATGCACCTGGCTGCATATCTGCACTGTGCTCCACAGGGATGCCAATGCAAAAAGTCCAAATGCCCATCCTACCAGTCAGACCATACAAATGAATGCGCTCTTGGGCGGCAGTATCATCCAAAGAAATTTGGGGATGGTCTCTCAACACATGGCTGTCAACTTTGAATGAAATTCCCTACACGGAACAATGCCCTTCACCATGGACTGCTGTAACCTGACCATTGAGGCCTCGGTTCCTGACATCTTACAACCAGACCCTGCTCCAAACTTGTCACCAACTAAGTCCAGTACATGGACCAGAGCAAATTGCCCTTCTTTTTTGTGCAACTGCCATACTGTAAGTACACCCCTACTGCCAGAATACTTAATTTTTGTGATCCGGTTGTTCATTTCATGAACGTGAGAACAGACACCCACAACTGCCACATTCTCCAATGTGAACGTGACCGTTTCTCTGCTCACTGAGCACACTCCAGAGATCTGCTGTCTCACCACAGCCGTCCTAATAGGCCACAGCAAAAACAAATCAAAAAATGAGAAATTTAGGATCTTATTGGCAAGCAGCATCGCAAGCAGCTGAAGTATGTCATATGATGGTCTACACTTACATTCTGCAAGCCTATCTATCAGCCAAGTCCTCCTGATGCGCACACAGGGCTGCACAGCGATGCAGTCAATCTGCTGTCCAAGGATTTAGATTGCACACCAGTAGAGGGGCGCACAACGTGCTCCCATTTTGGGCGTGGGTGGGGCTAGGAGTATATCATGGATGCCTAGTTTCGACTTGTGAACCCACAACCCACAACGCCGGCTGCACCCCGGTGCAGCTGCTGAGTACTACACAACACACGTGCGACGCCAATGGCAATCACAAAGCGCCAATAGCAATCACAAAGGGGTGATAAGACCTGACCACTATGACAGCATAAAGCCGTCAAACGGGCAGATAGGAACTGAGTAATGAATCGAAGCTCAGCCCCTACTGCAACAGCAATAGCAATCACAGAGGGGCGATAAGGGCTGACCCCTATGACAGCATACAGCAGTCAAAAGGGCAGATAGAAACTGAGTAATAAATCCAAACATCCCTGTGCGGTGCACGTGCACGCCACGGGGGGGCCGTCTCCTCGCTTTTGTACGTGAATCCCCCCCAAGAGAAGTGGGCCGAAGGCCCCTGGAGAAGGGGGGGGGGAGGGGCATTGGAGGGGGGGGGGGGGTTCAGGGAGGGGCGAGGGGGCGGGGGGGCAGTCGGGAGGGTCGGTGGGGGGGGGGGGTCCAGGTGGGGCAATTTGGGGTGGTGGTGGGGGGGGGGGGTTGGCACAAGGCCTTGGTGGTTAGCTCTGGGGGGGGAGGCTCCGCTTACCTCCCCTTGCCCTCCCTGTAACCATACCATCACCATAAACCTAACCCTAACCTTTGCAGCAACCTTGTTTGGCCATGCCAGGGATGTTGATTGGGCTGAACATCATCCACCAAATTTCATTCATGGCTGCTTTTGCCACATCATTGCTCTCCATTTTGAACCCCAATACTCACTCTAACCCTAGCCTAGGGTGAGAGCTAGGGCTAGGGTTAGGGCTAGGTTTAGGGTTAGGGTCACCGAGCTGGTGGAACGAGTCTTGGTTTTATAACCCTTTTTAGTGTCTAGGGTGGACCTACGGGGTTTAGCAGCAAGCAAGCAGCACGCGCGAAATGGGGAAAAATCAGAATTCCGTCGTGGTGCTTCAGATTCGGGTCAAATTTTGGTGGATGATACCTATGGGTGTGAAGTACAATCACACAAAGTTTGAGCAAGAAACTCAGCGGTGGCGGCCGGGAACAGGATTCGCAAGTGGCGGACCTCAGTTTCAAAAACTGCAGTTTAGGGCCAAAAACAGCCATTTTTGGGCCAAAAAAGCCCTGGAACATATTCAAAACGGCCAAACGAAGGCAAACAGTGGGTACACTCCACGTGCACCTTGACTTCCCCGTGTCAACGAGCTCTTTGCGGCCCTCTTACTCCATGATATGTCCCGGAAACGGCCCAAAAAGGCCCCCAGAAGCTCCAAATGCCGACAGCCACAAACCAAGAATAGGCCATATCCTTGGCTACATGGCTCAAAATGCGATTCCGAGGGCACCTACTCCACCCGCAACCCTCACTTTTTGTGGTTTCCACCCCTCAGAATTGCCCAAACGGACGCCTAGACCCCAATACCTAGGCCCACTAGGCTGCGGCAAGCTGCAAGCTCAAGCCCAAACAGGTGGGTGCCCAAATGGGTCAACAGGGTCAGGTGGGGGCAAAAAGATGACTTTTCTCAAAAAGAATCCAGACCATGTGCGACGCTAAAACAAGTGTTTTTGGACCGTTTTGAGCTTGTGGTGGCCCATTTTGGTCCTCCGAAAATCCCAAAATGCCTTGAAAATGGGCTGTTTTGGGACCAAAAATGGGTCAAAAACGCATTTTTCCAAACCTCATCGTGGACCATTTGGGGTGCACAAACGGGTGAAATGAGCCCATTTTGAGCCCATTTTGGGGCATTTTGGCCCCTCAGAAGTCCAAAAAGCCTTGAAAGTGGGCCTCGTGGTGATGGGGTTCACTTGCAGGCTGATTTCACTTTGTCAAGAGCCATCAGTGTGTGAATCATTGTTGATGTCCCTCACCAATCATAGATGATGTTCCCTCCCCCACCAGCTCGGTCCCAATATTCAATCTTGATTAGGGTCAGGGTTAGGGTTAGGTGTGGGGTTAAGAGTAGGCTGAGGGTTGGGATGGTGTTACAGTGTTGGGGCGGGGAGGGGTGCTACTGGGCAAATGAAAAAAATTTCGGGCGCCTTTGGCGCCACCATATGTATGGCCGGCAGCTATTGACCCTTGGTAACTAAGTGGGCCCGGAGGGAAGGAAGGGGGGGGGTGGGGCGGGGGGCGGGGGGGGGGGGGGGCGCATACCCGAACCGAGGAGACGTCCCCCCCGTGGTGCACGCCGAGCCCAGAGGGTAATGCTGGGAGTGTCTCCCGAAGGGGAAGCAGTGGCTGTTCCACATGCTGCAGGTCTCTGGCGTGGTTTGCACGGGTCACAACCTCTACAAACATGGGCATTGGGCCTTACTCCAAAAAAAGCGGTGGACTTCACCCACAATTGATAAAAAAGATGCAAATACAATGCCCTCAACGAAGACTATTTACTCCACAAATGCCTGGATGCATATATGCATGTGAGAGAGGAATGATGCATCTAAACAATACCATCGTACAAAAATCAACATCTGATATATATGTCCATATATAGAACACTACACATATATATCTTTATGCCCCCTTTGCAGTCCGCTGCCCAAAGTCAACCACAGTCCAGCCCACAGCCTCGGGGGGTCTGTATACCATCCAAAAATAGGCCTATTAATACACCTCAATCTGTGCTCCCAATCACCCAATCTACAGAATGCTTGTGCTGGATCATGCTGAGCCAAGCGGTGGCGCAATGCGGCGGACTGTGGTAAGAGGCCAGGCAGCACCATTGGGAAGCGACACAATACTGTGGAGGATAAACCATGGCATTGGGTAATACCCAATTGCTAGAAGATGGAGCGATAATCAACACTGTTCCACAGAAACCGGGCGCAGCTGATTGGTGAAGAAGCTGAAGCAGGACCTTGGACTCTCGGCACACACACAGTGCCTATGTCCGACTGCAGCATGCAGCATGGGAAAAGGAGGGGTCACAAACGGGTGAGCTGCAAAAAAGGCAAAGAGATCACCGAGCCTATTCACCAACGTTGAAATCATTTCTGCCGCGTGATTTGCAGGAAACGCACTATCCTGACGACAAATCATCGGTACCCTCTTCAGAGAGACCAAAACAACACAATGCACCTGGCTGCGTATCTGCACTGTGCTCCACAGGGATGCCAATGCAAAAAGTCCAAATGCCCATCCTACCAGTTCTGACCTGTGGGCGCTGGCGTTGACAGAGAGCAGTCAGACCATACAAATGAATGCGCTCTTGGGCGGCAGTATCATCCAAAGAAATTTGGGGATGGTCTCTCAACACATGGCTGTCAACTTTGAATGAAATTCCCTACACGGAACAATGCCCTTCACCATGGACTGCTGTAACCTGACCATTGAGGCCTCGGTTCCTGACATCTTACAACCAGACCCTGCTCCAAACTTGTCACCAACTAAGTCCAGTACATGGACCAGAGCAAATTGCCCTTCTTTTTTGTGCAACTGCCATACTGTAAGTACACCCCTACTGCCAGAATACTTAATTTTTGTGATCCGGTTGTTCATTTCATGAACGTGAGAACAGACACCCACAACTGCCACATTCTCCAATGTGAACGTGACCGTTTCTCTGCTCACTGAGCACACTCCAGAGATCTGCTGTCTCACCACAGCCGTCCTAATAGGCCACAGCAAAAACAAATCAAAAAATGAGAAATTTAGGATCTTATTGGCAAGCAGCATCGCAAGCAGCTGAAGTATGTCATATGATGGTCTACACTTACATTCTGCAAGCCTATCTATCAGCCAAGTCCTCCTGATGCGCACACAGGGCTGCACAGCGATGCAGTCAATCTGCTGTCCAAGGATTTAGATTGCACACCAGTAGAGGGGCGCACAACCTGCTCCCATTTTGGGCGTGGGTGGGGCTAGGAGTATATCATGGATGTCTAGTTTCGACTTGTGAACCCACAACCCACAACGCCGGCTGCACCCCGGTGCAGCTGCTGAGTACTACACAACACACGTGCGACGCCAATGGCAATCACAAAGCGCCAATAGCAATCACAAAGGGGTGATAAGACCTGACCACTATGACAGCATAAAGCCGTCAAACGGGCAGATAGGAACTGAGTAATGAATTGAAGCTCAGCCCCTACTGCAACAGCAATAGCAATCACAGAGGGGCGATAAGGGCTGACCCCTATGACAGCATACAGCAGTCAAAAGGGCAGATAGAAACTGAGTAATAAATCCAAGCATCCCTGTGCGGTGCACGTGCACGCCACGGGGGGGCCGTCTCCTCGCTTTTGTACGTGAATCCCCCCCAAGAGAAGTGGGCCGAAGGCCCCTGGAGAAGGGGGGGGGGAGGGGCATTGGAGGGGGGGGGGGGGTTCAGGGAGGGGCGAGGGGGCGGGGGGGCAGTCGGGAGGGTCGGTGGGGGGGGGGGGGGTCCAGGTGGGGCAATTTGGGGTGGTGGTGGGGGGGGGGGTTGGCACAAGGCCTTGGTGGTTAGCTCTGGGGGGGGAGGCTCCGCTTACCTCCCCTTGCCCTCCCTGTAACCATACCATCACCATAAACCTAACCCTAACCTTTGCAGCAACCTTGTTTGGCCATGCCAGGGATGTTGATTGGGCTGAACATCATCCACCAAATTTCATTCATGGCTGCTTTTGCCACATCATTGCTCTCCATTTTGAACCCCAATACTCACTCTAACCCTAGCCTAGGGTGAGAGCTAGGGCTAGGGTTAGGGCTAGGTTTAGGGTTAGGGTCACCGAGCTGGTGGAACGAATCTTGGTTTTATAACCCTTTTTAGTGTCTAGGGTGGACCTACGGGGTTTAGCAGCAAGCAAGCAGCACGCGCGAAATGGGGAAAAATCAGAATTCCGTCGTGGTGCTTCAGATTCGGGTCAAATTTTGGTGGATGATACCTATGGGTGTGAAGTACAATCACACAAAGTTTGAGCAAGAAACTCAGCGGTGGCGGCCGGGAACAGGATTCGCAAGTGGCGGACCTCAGTTTCAAAAACTGCAGTTTAGGGCCAAAAACAGCCATTTTTGGGCCAAAAAAGCCCTGGAACATATTCAAAACGGCCAAACGAAGGCAAACAGTGGGTACACTCCACGTGCACCTTGACTTCCCCGTGTCAACGAGCTCTTTGCGGCCCTCTTACTCCATGATATGTCCCGGAAACGGCCCAAAAAGGCCCCCAGAAGCTCCAAATGCCGACAGCCACAAACCAAGAATAGGCCATATCCTTGGCTACATGGCTCAAAATGCGATTCCGAGGGCACCTACTCCACCCGCAACCCTCACTTTTTGTGGTTTCCACCCCTCAGAATTGCCCAAACGGACGCCTAGACCCCAATACCTAGGCCCACTAGGCTGCGGCAAGCTGCAAGCTCAAGCCCAAACAGGTGGGTGCCCAAATGGGTCAACAGGGTCAGGTGGGGGCAAAAAGATGACTTTTCTCAAAAAGAATCCAGACCATGTGCGACGCTAAAACAAGTGTTTTTGGACCGTTTTGAGCTTGTGGTGGCCCATTTTGGTCCTCCGAAAATCCCAAAATGCCTTGAAAATGGGCTGTTTTGGGACCAAAAATGGGTCAAAAACGCATTTTTCCAAACCTCATCGTGGACCATTTGGGGTGCACAAACGGGTGAAATGAGCCCATTTTGAGCCCATTTTGGGGCATTTTGGCCCCTCAGAAGTCCAAAAAGCCTTGAAAGTGGGCCTCGTGGTGATGGGGTTCACTTGCAGGCTGATTTCACTTTGTCAAGAGCCATCAGTGTGTGAATCATTGTTGATGTCCCTCACCAATCATAGATGATGTTCCCTCCCCCACCAGCTCGGTCCCAATATTCAATCTTGATTAGGGTCAGGGTTAGGGTTAGGTGTGGGGTTAAGAGTAGGCTGAGGGTTGGGATGGTGTTACAGTGTTGGGGCGGGGAGGGGTGCTACTGGGCAAATGTAAAAAAATTTCGGGCGCCTTCGGCGCCACCATATGTATGGCCGGCAGCTATTGACCCTTGGTAACTAAGTGGGCCCGGAGGGAAGGAAGGGGGGGGGTGGGGCGGGGGGCGGGGGGGGGGGGGGAGCCGCATACCCGAACCGAGGAGACGTCCCCCCCGTGGTGCACGCCGAGCCCAGAGGGTAATGCTGGGAGTGTCTCCCGAAGGGGAAGCAGTGGCTGTTCCACATGCTGCAGGTCTCTGGCGTGGTTTGCACGGGTCACAACCTCTACAAACATGGGCATTGGGCCTTACTCCAAAAAAAGCGGTGGACTTCACCCACAATTGATAAAAAAGATGCAAATACAATGCCCTCAACGAAGACTATTTACTCCACAAATGCCTGGATGCATATATGCATGTGAGAGAGGAATGATGCATCTAAACAATACCATCGTACAAAAATCAACATCTGATATATATGTCCATATATAGAACACTACACATATATATCTTTATGCCCCCTTTGCAGTCCGCTACCCAAAGTCACCACAGTCCAGCCCACAGCCTCGGGGGGTCTGTATACCATCCAAAAATAGGCCTATTAATACACCTCAATCTGTGCTCCCAATCACCCAATCTACAGAATGCTTGTGCTGGATCATGCTGAGCCAAGCGGTGGCGCAATGCGGCGGACTGTGGTAAGAGGCCAGGCAGCACCATTGGGAAGCGACACAATACTGTGGAGGATAAACCATGGCATTGGGTAATACCCAATTGCTAGAAGATGGAGCGATAATCAACACTGTTCCACAGAAACCGGGCGCAGCTGATTGGTGAAGAAGCTGAAGCAGGACCTTGGACTCTCGGCACACACACAGTGCCTATGTCCGACTGCAGCATGCAGCATGGGAAAAGGAGGGGTCACAAACGGGTGAGCTGCAAAAAAGGCAAAGAGATCACCGAGCCTATTCACCAACGTTGAAATCATTTCTGCCGCGTGATTTGCAGGAAACGCACTATCCTGACGACAAATCATCGGTACCCTCTTCAGAGAGACCAAAACAACACAATGCACCTGGCTGCATATCTGCACTGTGCTCCACAGGGATGCCAATGCAAAAAGTCCAAATGCCCATCCTACCAGTCAGACCATACAAATGAATGCGCTCTTGGGCGGCAGTATCATCCAAAGAAATTTGGGGATGGTCTCTCAACACATGGCTGTCAACTTTGAATGAAATTCCCTACACGGAACAATGCCCTTCACCATGGACTGCTGTAACCTGACCATTGAGGCCTCGGTTCCTGACATCTTACAACCAGACCCTGCTCCAAACTTGTCACCAACTAAGTCCAGTACATGGACCAGAGCAAATTGCCCTTCTTTTTTGTGCAACTGCCATACTGTAAGTACACCCCTACTGCCAGAATACTTAATTTTTGTGATCCGGTTGTTCATTTCATGAACGTGAGAACAGACACCCACAACTGCCACATTCTCCAATGTGAACGTGACCGTTTCTCTGCTCACTGAGCACACTCCAGAGATCTGCTGTCTCACCACAGCCGTCCTAATAGGCCACAGCAAAAACAAATCAAAAAATGAGAAATTTAGGATCTTATTGGCAAGCAGCATCGCAAGCAGCTGAAGTATGTCATATGATGGTCTACACTTACATTCTGCAAGCCTATCTATCAGCCAAGTCCTCCTGATGCGCACACAGGGCTGCACAGCGATGCAGTCAATCTGCTGTCCAAGGATTTAGATTGCACACCAGTAGAGGGGCGCACAACGTGCTCCCATTTTGGGCGTGGGTGGGGCTAGGAGTATATCATGGATGTCTAGTTTCGACTTGTGAACCCACAACCCACAACGCCGGCTGCACCCCGGTGCAGCTGCTGAGTACTACACAACACACGTGCGACGCCAATGGCAATCACAAAGCGCCAATAGCAATCACAAAGGGGTGATAAGACCTGACCACTATGACAGCATAAAGCCGTCAAACGGGCAGATAGGAACTGAGTAATGAATTGAAGCTCAGCCCCTACTGCAACAGCAATAGCAATCACAGAGGGGCGATAAGGGCTGACCCCTATGACAGCATACAGCAGTCAAAAGGGCAGATAGAAACTGAGTAATAAATCCAAACATCCCTGTGCGGTGCACGTGCACGCCACGGGGGGGCCGTCTCCTCGCTTTTGTACGTGAATCCCCCCCAAGAGAAGTGGGCCGAAGGCCCCTGGAGAAGGGGGGGGGGAGGGGCATTGGAGGGGGGGGGGGGGTTCAGGGAGGGGCGAGGGGGCGGGGGGGCAGTCGGGAGGGTCGGTGGGGGGGGGGGTCCAGGTGGGGCAATTTGGGGTGGTGGTGGGGGGGGGGGTTGGCACAAGGCCTTGGTGGTTAGCTCTGGGGGGGGAGGCTCCGCTTACCTCCCCTTGCCCTCCCTGTAACCATACCATCACCATAAACCTAACCCTAACCTTTGCAGCAACCTTGTTTGGCCATGCCAGGGATGTTGATTGGGCTGAACATCATCCACCAAATTTCATTCATGGCTGCTTTTGCCACATCATTGCTCTCCATTTTGAACCCCAATACTCACTCTAACCCTAGCCTAGGGTGAGAGCTAGGGCTAGGGTTAGGGCTAGGTTTAGGGTTAGGGTCACCGAGCTGGTGGAACGAGTCTTGGTTTTATAACCCTTTTTAGTGTCTAGGGTGGACCTACGGGGTTTAGCAGCAAGCAAGCAGCACGCGCGAAATGGGGAAAAATCAGAATTCCGTCGTGGTGCTTCAGATTCGGGTCAAATTTTGGTGGATGATACCTATGGGTGTGAAGTACAATCACACAAAGTTTGAGCAAGAAACTCAGCGGTGGCGGCCGGGAACAGGATTCGCAAGTGGCGGACCTCAGTTTCAAAAACTGCAGTTTAGGGCCAAAAACAGCCATTTTTGGGCCAAAAAAGCCCTGGAACATATTCAAAACGGCCAAACGAAGGCAAACAGTGGGTACACTCCACGTGCACCTTGACTTCCCCGTGTCAACGAGCTCTTTGCAGCCCTCTTACTCCATGATATGTCCCGGAAACGGCCCAAAAAGGCCCCCAGAAGCTCCAAATGCCGACAGCCACAAACCAAGAATAGGCCATATCCTTGGCTACATGGCTCAAAATGCGATTCCGAGGGCACCTACTCCACCCGCAACCCTCACTTTTTGTGGTTTCCACCCCTCAGAATTGCCCAAACGGACGCCTAGACCCCAATACCTAGGCCCACTAGGCTGCGGCAAGCTGCAAGCTCAAGCCCAAACAGGTGGGTGCCCAAATGGGTCAACAGGGTCAGGTGGGGGCAAAAAGATGACTTTTCTCAAAAAGAATCCAGACCATGTGCGACGCTAAAACAAGTGTTTTTGGACCGTTTTGAGCTTGTGGTGGCCCATTTTGGTCCTCCGAAAATCCCAAAATGCCTTGAAAATGGGCTGTTTTGGGACCAAAAATGGGTCAAAAACGCATTTTTCCAAACCTCATCGTGGACCATTTGGGGTGCACAAACGGGTGAAATGAGCCCATTTTGAGCCCATTTTGGGGCATTTTGGCCCCTCAGAAGTCCAAAAAGCCTTGAAAGTGGGCCTCGTGGTGATGGGGTTCACTTGCAGGCTGATTTCACTTTGTCAAGAGCCATCAGTGTGTGAATCATTGTTGATGTCCCTCACCAATCATAGATGATGTTCCCTCCCCCACCAGCTCGGTCCCAATATTCAATCTTGATTAGGGTCAGGGTTAGGGTTAGGTGTGGGGTTAAGAGTAGGCTGAGGGTTGGGATGGTGTTACAGTGTTGGGGTGCTGCACCGCCTGGGCGGGGAGGGGTGCTACTGGGCAAATGAAAAAAATTTCGGGCGCCTTTGGCGCCACCATATGTATGGCCGGCAGCTATTGACCCTTGGTAACTAAGTGGGCCCGGAGGGAAGGAAGGGGGGGGGTGGGGCGGGGGGCGGGGGGGGGGGGGGGAGCCGCATACCCGAACCGAGGAGACGTCCCCCCCGTGGTGCACGCCCAGCCCAGAGGGTAATGCTGGGAGTGTCTCCCGAAGGGGAAGCAGTGGCTCCAGCCAGGCTGGCCCAAACTCCAAACCGGGCCAAACCCAGTGTCTTTGGCCTCTAATACTCGGCATAAAATGAGGCACAGATGAATGGGGTGCAGAGGTGCAGTCGAAGAGGCGCCTACCCAGGGCAGGTTCGTCCCTGGTCTTGGATCTGAACTAAGGGAAACACATTCACAAAAATATATATATGGAACGAGGATAGAATGGCCAAACCCAACAGCAACTCTCCTACACTAGGAGCCACAGAGGAGTGGGGCATGGCTAGTATCACCGCAGGGAAGTGTCCTCTGATGTTCCACTGTTGCTTGCACAAAGGCAGGTGGTTTTGGCACAGAGCTTGTGCCTTGGTACACATGCATTGTGATCCAAACCACCTATCGACAAACATTCTTCCATTTTGAGGCAAAAGAAATCACCGCAGATCAGCTGTGCCGGCATGCTGGCCGGGGTCACCCATCCTTTTCAGGAACATTGAGATCACTTTTCTGCTGCGCAGCGGCTCAGTGTCGAAGAGTGTGTGGGACAGGGTACAATGGTACTTCTGCGCTGGACACAAACCGGCAATGTGCTGAGGAACTGAGAGTCTGTTCCTGGACTGAGGCTGGCGGGCTTGCATCGCCCGAACTCCAGCCAGTTGAGGACTGCTGTACTGGCTGTGAAAGATGGGGCAGTGAAAGAGCACTGTTCGGTTTTTAGGATCCAAACATGGTGCTCAGAAGTGCAAACACCTTTCAGACGCCATTCAAATGCCAAACCTCCTTTCCATTGACAGCGCTGCAGAAGTACTCTGGCAAACACTCAAACACGATGGTTATGGTCATATGACTGCGACCCATCTGCCCAGCTTCTGCTCCAGGATCTTGCATGACAGATATACAGCCACGACCACCTCAGAGCCGCAGATGCAGCGCCAATGTACCGAGCACGTCCTCCATCACTGGCACCGCACCAGCCCCAGGCCCTGCAATGGGCAGCACTGTGACCAGCAGGTAGTTGCACAGCAGCTGACTGCATCGTTCGCCAAGCTAACCGTGTGTTGAAAGCCAACCATATTAACCAGCGCTTCCTCTGCAGCAACTCACACCGCGTCCTCTCCTGCTGATTGTGTCTTCCACAGCCCATGCAGTTTGGGATGGCTGGACAGTCACGGACCATGACCGTGTGTCAGTGAAAACGGGGCTTGGGGATGCAGCCTATGGACTACAGAGCCTTTTGCGAACCCCCTTGGAAACTGCACAGAGGCAAGCTCCTGTGCCCAGCCCATCCACGTGCACATCAAGCAGTCCAGAGACAAGCTCCTGTGCCCAGCCCATCCACGTGCACATCAAGCAGTCTGTGAACGCCGCGAGATGAAGTAGTGGCATCTCAACGCTGATGGATGAACTATCTCCCCCGCTCAAACCTCCTCAGTGCCGGCGCCTTGTGGCCACCTGAGCGACATCAAGAGAGGACGGGACAAGAGCAGCAGACCTATGGGGGCATGGGACGGGACAGGGTGAGTATCGTCGTTCCACAAGCAATCTATTTGACTGTCCGGGGCCTACATCTCAACGTTGCATTTCACAAACAACACCACAGGGCATACCCGTTGCTTAAGCCAATAAGACTTCAGAGCATCTTTGGCAGAAGGACGATAACGCGGCGAAAGGGCACAAAGCTTCTGGATGAATACTTGCGCCCCCTTGGCCCCCACAGAACCCCGTATGCGCTCGTTGAGCAATTGGTCGGTCGGTGACTTTCCATGGAGCATCGCCCAGGTGATGGCACCGACAGCGTAGATATCCCGCTTCAGCACATCTGCAAGGACTTGGCTGCCGGCACCACCTGCATGAACAAACAGAAACAGTCTAGTGGAGCAAGAAAACCGCTTCACAGAGCTTTAATAATCCTCTCCATGAGGCTTCCCTTTGTCCCTCACCCCTCTCCCCATGGCGGTCTACTATGCTGTCCAGCAATATGACACCCTGCGGCATGGACCGGCTCAAAAGGTTGCTTCATGCAGCTGCACCTAGAATTCAATGGAATGAGACACTGTGCACCAACAGGGGCCATCGCTGACTCTTGCCCTTGCATTGCACACCACCATCACACAACAAATGGTCAGCTTTGCCCTCCCTTGCTCCTGGCATGTTCCCACCACGAACATACAGCGATGTGGTACACATCTTGCAGGCCACGGTGACGGCCAGGCAAGGCGCTGGAGTGCAAGCTGAAATGCATGGCTGCACTGATTGCTGCTCAATGACATTTTTGAGCTACCATCCGGGCGGCAGCTGCTGCAATTACCCCTCGAGCTGTGAATGGTAATATGCTGTTGTTGCAAGGCCACAGAAGTGCAAACACACCTTTCTGGAGAATCTCTGGGGCACAGTAGCCTCGTGTCCCACATGGGGTGCACTTCACTTGGTTGGCCGCGCCCATATCTCCAAATGCTTTGGAAAGTCCGAAATCCACCACCTGATGAAAGAAAAAACCGTGCTTCATGTCCCAGCCTCCACCTTCCCTTTGCCTGCTCCCAACCCCCTTGCAAATTGTTGCGCAAATGCACCCTAATCTCAAAATCGCCAAAACAATGTCCCTTGAACCCCTTTCGATGGCAACCAAAGAAGCCCCGGCCCCATTGCCCATGCTAACCACTATCAGGGAAGAATGGAGCAATTGTCTTCTTGTTAGTTGGGGCACAAAATTGGCTGCGGCTGTGTAAGCGGTCAGCAGTCAAAATTCCTAATGTCACACAATATCACCCTGCCTGTCGGCCTTGTGAGCTTCAGTCACGTTGTTAAATGTTGTACCATAACTGTTATACAAAAAACTGCAGGCCCCACAAGTTATGTAGCCATGAATTTTGCCATAGGACACCATGGAGCTGTATGTCATCTCTGTGACCCTTGAAGCACGGTGCATTACTAGCCTCTGCCCCTACAGAAAGAACGAAGCCGCAACAGGCTTGCAGAAGTGGTAGATGAGGGAACACACCTTAACCTGCATGTGAGCTCTGTATGTCACCATGATGTTGTCAGGCTTTAGGTCTCGGTGAGCAATTCCCTGTCGGTGCAAATACTCCAAGAACTGCAGAACCTGGGTCACAACTTCGATGGCTTGGAACTCTGAACATCGTCCCATCGGACCCTGACGGATCGCATCTGTCAATGTGCACTGCCCCGCTAACTCCATCACGAAATACACTTCCGTGGTACTCTGCAGGGCCTCATGGAGTTGGACACAGTTGGGGTGCTTGAGTCGCTGGAGCATTTGGGCTTCTTGGCGCACGGCTAGCACCTGAGAAGCCACATGAATATGCAGCGGGCGAGGGAGGCATGGAAGGAGGGAGGGAGGGACGGAGGGACGGAGGGAGGGACGCGACACAAATATGCCCAGTGCGTGCCCTGCTCTTCCCCTCTTGGCTGAACCCTCCCCACAGCTTCAGGCTCCGTAGCTGCCAATTCCACTTGGGGGGGGGGGGGATCAGCAGTAACATGGCGGAGATCATGGAGGCAGCTGGGCTAGAAGTACCCCACGTCTTGGCAGGAAGCCGCCAAAAAAATTAATGCCACTGCCACATCCGTTGAATTGCTGCTTGTCTAGTTGTTCACATATGATGAGGGCGCTGAGCGACAAAGCTTTCTTGCAGATCTTTGCCAGTTCCTACCCCACCACATCATGGCTTTCCCCCATCATCCCCGATCAGCTTTTCTGGCTCTGTGGGCAGCATGTAACATCCCATGGCACGGCACAAGATGCACCTGTGAGAGAGTTGACCTCCTGCATACAAAAGCGATTCAAGTCACCCGAGGACGGCCAAACACACGGTGCAATCAGCACGGAACTGGGGTTTGCTTTGGTGTGGACCAAAAATGTTTGGAGGCAAGCACCCCTCCCAAAATACAACAACAACATCGGAGCTCAGAGTGGACAGCAATGGGACCAGCTGAGTTCAGTGACTGAGGTAAATCATGCAGCACACCTGCCGGTTGGACGTGAAGCTACTCTTCTTCACCACTTTGATGGCGCACTCGTCGCCAGTCTGTTTGTGCACCGCTTGGTACACCGTCCCGAACGCGCCCTTGCCCAAGGCGTCGGCGTCAACCTCATACCGGTCATGCAACCGGTCAACAGAGGGGATTTGCGGGACTTCCTTGCTGAATTTCTGCAACACAGAACACATACGCAATGATAAGCCAGGTCCCACATTTCAGTGCAAACCAATGGAAAGTTGTGCCGTGGCACCTTTCACACACCACAACAAGAAATAGAAATTCTTGATCTAGGGGCGGGTGTTGAGGGACCGCTGCTATCCGGATCTATTCCATCATCAGTCTGAAGGGCTGTGACACTTTCAGGTCGGCACAAAGGGAAAAAATGCTGGAGGAACTCTCTCACATGGCAGCTTCTTGGGGTGAGCGGTAAAAATATCTCTTCACTCTTGACTGGCACCCCACAGGCGGTTTTTGCTGATTCAACATTTTATGGTTGTTGGAGAGTTATCTGTCTTCTGTGCTCATGGGGACCATGGAGCAGGTTGAGGCATGGCCTGCTGCTAGCACTGTGACCTTTTGGCATGTGCCCCTATCTGTCACGAGGCTTGTTGGGGGATACATTTCTGTTGCAGTGAAAGGTGCTGTGACAATACCACCAATGATGTCTTTCTTTTGATCACTTGCTTTGTGCTACTGCACTGCTCTTGTAGCAAAGCCTAAACTGCCCTAGGGCAGAGCGCAGAGCAAGAGTGCACAGCAGGGTCCAGTATCGACCACAGCCCAGCACAGCCCAGCAGAACTACTGGCACCATTGACACAAAAATGCAGTGTGGACAGAAGCCAGGAGAAGCAGAGTATTCCATTTGGGGGCTGAGGGGTTTGATAAGCTATGCCCCAAACATCCAATCTGCTTTCGGAGATGCCAGGGTGTGGTACAGTAATAAGGATCTTGCAGGGGAACACTATACTTTCCTTCACAAAAGCGTGCGGGGCCTGGAGATTGCATTGCAAAATTGGATGTAAGTGAGATGCTGTGCCTGTGTGTGTTCACACATGCATGTAGACAAAGCACTGCACCTCAAGTGTCAACGGGTGTCTGCCATCCTATGAAGTTATGCAAATCGAATTTAGTAAAGGGATAGAGGGGCGTCAACCCCAGCACGCCCTGCATGCTATGTGAGGCTCCTCGAATACCATGAACGCGCCCGGCACCCCAACTCGCGTGAAGTTCCAGGACCCTCTTTTGATGGATTCCTAAGCCCTTCCGAACTGAGCCCGGTATAGGCATCAACAAGGGTCGGGTGAGGTGTGCTACGCGCTCCGAATGGCGGTCCTTTTGTGGAGTCTAGTTCCCCATAGGATGAAATTTATTGCCATCCCAGTGCGTGGATTCTGGGGAAACCATTGGGGAAGGAGAGTTCGGGGTGCCGGGCCCCATGGTATTGGGGGAGTCTCATAGAGCATGCGGGGCGGGGCGGGGGGGGGGGGGTGCAAGGGAGCGGGGATCGAAAAAAAAGGAACAGAACAAAATGAGCATAAGACAGGGCAATGGACCTACTCGGAGTACGCAAGGAGCAAACACAGGCCAAAAAAGCGATGATGTTGCAATGCCTAGGTTTAAGACATGGAATACCTCTCACGGGGCAGGGAGGAATGCAAAACGGGAGGGTTAGGGTTAGGGTTAGGGTTGTGAGCACATTGCAATTGAACATAGAACAAAGGCACGTGACAAACCTGAGGTTTCGGGCGCGCTTTGTCGATGATAACCCACCCCTCACACGCTTCAGTGGTGTGTGCGAGGAAGGCTTGTTGTTTTTGTTGGGCGTTTTTATTGCCCATTTTGTGAGTCTGCAAGAGAAAGCAAGTATGATCAATCCACGAACAACATGGTGTCGCCCAGCCCCATACCATCACAGTGCTCTCACCTAGGGGGGACAATGCAATGCATCTCCCTATACGGCATGCACAGAGAATCCATATGGCTGCAACGTCGAGGAGGTTGGGGGGCATGGGCCCACATTCTCGGGCACCTAGCATAACTGTTTAGATTTAGTATTTGACACTGCAAGATATCCTCAGGCATCGTAGAAAAGGTTTGGACGAATCCTGGGCTTGGGTAATTGCGGATGGTAACCACTGAGAATAATTCCATTTACTCTGATGTGACTTACCCAAAATCGGATATTGCATTGAATCCAAATGGAGGGTCGGGGGAAACCCTCCACGTTCGGCCAACACAATGTAACAAGTGCTGTAATTTCCGAAGCAGTCCACGGGTGTTTGTGGATTGGTGAGACATGTTCGCGTTCACTGCCTTGTTGAGCCTGTGCTGTAATGATGGCCAAAATCTGTCCGTCGGCATTCACCATTGAGCGCCCGAAAGGCGGACAGTCCCACAAAAGCAAAGATGTCTTTGTATTGCGACACCACGCCCCTTTCGTAGCACCTTGATGCCCAACGAGAACAAACAGGTCAAAATGCAAATTTTCTAACACCGATGGCCATGAGAGATTGGTGAACATGTCACTATGTGCCATGCCCATCTCATCATACACCCTATCTGCACCCAGCCCAAACCATGGCCCTGCGGAAACTCGACATATGGACATATGCGTCCTGCCTCCCTAACTGCAACACAAAGCAGTTGGATTGCCTCTGATGCACCTTAGGGTGTGAGAGGGATAGGTAAATCGCTTAATCTGATATCTGGCCTTGTGGGGGAATTGTCTCGCTCCATTTGTTGAGTTTGAGTAGTGACCACCGTTTTCCATTTGTGAACACGACAGATTGGTGAACATGTCACCATACGCCATGCGCATCTCATCATACACCCTATCTGCAACCAGCCCAAACCATGGCCCTGCGGAACATCGGCATATGTGTCTTGCCTCTCTCACTGCAACACAAAACAATTCAATTGCTTGTGATACATCTTAGGGTGTGAGAGGGATAAGTAAACCGCTTAATCTAATATCTCGCCTTGTGGGGTAATTGTCTCGCTCCATTTGTTGAGTTTGAGTAGTGACCACCGTTTTCCATTTGTGAACACGACAGATTGGTGAACATGTCACCATACGCCATGCGCATCTCATCATACACCCTATCTGCAACCAGCCCAAACCATGGCCCTGCGGAACATCAGCATATGTGTCTTGCCTCTCTCACTGCAACACAAAACAATTCAATTGCTTGTGATACATCTTAGGGTGTGAGAGGGATAAGTAAACCGCTTAATCTAATATCTCGCCTTGTGGGGTAATTGTCTCGCTCCATTTGTTGAGTTTGAGTAGTGACCACCGTTTTCCATTTGTGAAAACGAGAGATTGGTGAACGTGTCACCATAGTCATAGTCATAGTCATAGTCATAGTCATAACCACTTATCATGCCGTCTACTGGAGTTACCGGGCATCTCGCATATGTCACCATATGCCATGCCCATCTCATCATGCACCCTATCTGCACCAAGCCCAAACCATGGCCTTGCGGAACATCGACATATGCGTCCTGCCTCCCTCACCCCAACACAAAACAATTGGATTGCCTCTGATACACCTCAACATATGAGGGGGATAAGTAAACTGCTTAATCTGATATTTGGCCTTGTGGGGGGATTGTCTCGCTCCATTTGTTGAGTTTGAGTAGTGACCACCGTTTTCCATTTTGTGAACACGAGGAATGGTGAACATGTCACCATATGCCAATGCGCATCTCATCATACACCCTATCTGCACCCAGCCCAAACCATGGCCTTGCGGAACATCGACATATGCGTCCTGCCTCCCTCATATCTCCATTGGCAATCGGAACCGGGCCAAACAACAGAGATGCATAAGAAATCTTAATCACATTCCGCTTTTAGCTTCTGGGCAATGGACATTTCTTACTTACACAAAATTCGGCAATGTTGCCACCACCATGCGTGATCCTCTCACGGTAAGATATTGTGCACCATTGCTACCTACATCTCCACCATTGCCCGTTGCAATACTACGGAGGCCAAACAAGAAAGTTGCCCACGTGACTTCATGCAATTTTCGTTGACACGATATTAGCAATTGACACTTACCATACCAACTTACACAATAGCATCCAAAGCAGCCAACACTATGTGGCAACGTCCAATGCGAAGAGCCACAATGTGTTCTTTGCTTTCATCGATCCACAATTCTGCATCAACATTCCTAACCAAGGCACCTAAGAAAGCTACATACGAACTTTGAAACAAATGCCGCCTCATAGTACTAATGGGCCAAAGTTGACACTACAATTTGCAAACCACCCATGCTAGGAACGAGCACATTTGGCATGCCCACCTGTATGCCATTTGCAATTCGAAGTAAAAAAACGAAGAGAGCTGCACAACAAAACGAAATGAACTTACGCTTACAGGCTTGATCCTTCCACAAAAATGTCTATGGTAATTGGTAAAGCAGTTTTGATTATATCAGAAACTCCGGTGCTAGGTGCGACAATATGTTGAATAGTGGTGCCACTATTGGGTGACAATCTTGCATGCTAAAAGCGGGAATAAGTTGAATGTTTGCGAGCATCTCATCTATTCCCAACCACCAATGCTAAGTATGCAAGACAAGAAAGTTGTACACCAGTCATTCTTGCTTAAAGCTTCTCGGCCATCCACATTTCGCTACCATACTTCTCTTCCACAGTGGAGGCCAAGGTGGCCACCACTATGTGTGGATGTTCAACACCGAGGCAGAGGAGGGACCGGGGGTGCATCCCCAACAATCGCGATGTGCAATGCTAAGTAGACCAAACGACAAAAGTGGATACCACATGGGTGCAATTTTTGGCGACAAGTTCTGGGCAATCGACATTTCTCTACCATACAACCCCCCATAGTTCCGACCAAAACTGCATCCTTCAATGTTAGCACCAACAATATGTTGAATGTTTGGATTGATCCTCACATTTCTTCATTGACAATTGAAAGCAAGCCAAATCAAAGCGATGCTTACGAAATTTGAATCAAATTTTGCTTATCGGTTCTCGGCAAATGATGGTGCGCTACCATACTCACTTTAGTTTTCAAAAGTCGTCGAATTGGACACCAATATCGTTGAAAATCCGATGATCCGGACCATTTTGCACATTTGGATGCATTCTCCAAATGCAATGCTAAGTACGACTTGAGCAATAAGCAAATTGAAACCCCAAAGACTAGCAAACCCTCGTCAGTGGCACGACATGCAGCGGAACGCCATAGGCCATAAACAATCTGTACATAGCGTGTTTTTCGGGTTGCTAGGTATACACACAAATTTGCTTGATAATACTCATGGGTCATGTGTTCACACCGCGCATCTTCTCATATATTGCCAACCATTGACAACCAAGAAAGCCGCACCCCAAATGTGAAGCAGACATAGTTTATAGATTCTCAGCAATGGACACTTCTTACTTCTACGGCATTGGGCAAAGTTGCCACCACTAATGTGTGCATCTCCGAAAGCAGGATGTTGTGCACCATTAGGTGGACTCCCACCATTACCATTTGCAATGCGAGGTAGGTCAAACAAGACCAAAACAAGTCCAGAAGCGGACCCTACGCACACTGCAATCCGGTCCGCTCACCGGCACTGAAGCCCATGCGCAGAAAAAGCTCGAACTGGTCGCGCGAAGCCCCGGAATGAATCTGCTCAAAACGTGGAATCTTTTCGCGCATGGAATCGAAAAGATTGTCAACTTGGAGCTGGCTTATTCAATTGTACGATAGTAGCTTGATGACCAACGCCAAGCGCGAAAAAAAAATCAGAAGTGGCCACTTAACCCGTGTCTTCTCAGAGCCCAAAAGAGGGCGGAATTGCTACGCAACCCTTGTATTCTCGGGAATCCCCAATGCCAAGCGTCGGGACAAAATCAGAAGTGGCGTCCTCATCCGTGCCTTATCAGCCGAAAATAGGGCGGAATAACTACGTAACGCCAACATTCTCAGGGGTCCCCAACGCCAAGCGGCAGGGACAAAATAAGAAATGGCCACCTAACCCGTGCCTTCTCGAGGGCCCAAAAGAGGGCGGAATTGCTACGTAATCCATACATTGGGGGTGCCCTACGACAAGCGCGGGGACAAAAGCAGAAGTGGCCGGCTAACACGTGTTCTCAAAGCCCTAAAGAGGGCGGAACCGCTACGTAACCCTTGCATTCCCCAGGGTCCGCAACGCCAAGCGCGGGGACAAAATCAGACGTGGCCACCTGACACGTGCCCTCTCGAGGCCCCAAAAGCGGGCGCAATTGCTACGTAACCCCTGCATTCTCGGGCGTCCCCAACGCCAAGCGCGGGGACAAAATCAGAAGTGGCCACCTCACACGCACCTTCTCGGGGGCCCAAAAGAGGGCGGAATCGCTACGTAACCCCTGCATTCTCGTGGGTCCCCAACGCCAAGTGCGGAAACAAAATCAGAGGAGGCCACCTCACCAGTGTCTTCTCGGGGGCCCAAAAGAGGGCGGAATCGCTACGTAACCCCTGCATTCTCGGGGGTCCCCAACGCCAAGCGCGGGGACAAAATCAGAAGTGGCACCTCACCCGTGCCTTCTCGGGGGCCCAAAAGACGGCGAAATTGCTACGTAACCCCTACATTCTCGGGGGTCCCCTACGCCAAGCGCGGGGGAAAGTTAAAAATTGCCCACCTAACCCGTGCCTTCTCGCGGGCCCAAAAGAGGGGGGAATTGCTACGAAACCCCTACATTCTCGGGGATCCCCAATGCCAAGCGCGGGGACAAAATCAGAAGTGGCCACCTCACACGTGCCTTCTCGGGGGCCCAAAAGAGAGCGGAATTGCTACGTAACCCTTGCATTCTCGGGGGTCCCCTACACCAAGCGCAGGGGAAAGTTAAAATTTGGCCACCTAACCCGTGCCATCTCGCGGGTACAAAAGAGGGCGGAATTGCTACGTAACCCCTACATTCTCGGGGATCCCCACTGCCAAGCGCAGGGACAAAATCAGATGTGGCCACCTCACACGTGCCTTCTCGGGGGCCCAAAAAAGAGCAGAATTGTTACGTAACCCCTGCATTCTCGGGGGTCCCCTACGCCAACCGCGGGGACAAAATCAAAAGTGGCAACCTCAGACGTGCCTTTTCAGGGCCCAAAAACAGGGCAGAATAGCAATGTAACCCTTGCATTCTCGGGGGTCCCCTACGCCAAGTGCGGGGACAAATCAAGAATTGGCCGCCTAACCCGTGCCTTCTCGGGGGCCCAAAAAGAAGGCGGTATTGCTACGGAACACCTGCATTCTCGGGGGTCCCCTACGCGAAGCGCGGGGACAAAATCAGAAGTGGCACCTCACACGTGCCTTCTCGGGGGCCCAAAAGAGGGGGGAATTGCTACGTAACCCCTGCATTCTCGGGGGTCCCCAACGCCAATCGCGCGGACAAATTAAGAATTGGCCAAATAACCCATGCCTTCTTCGGGGCCCAAAAGAGGGCAGAATTGCTACGTAACCCCTGCATTCTCGGAGTCCCCAACGCCAAGCGCGCTGACAAATTAAGAATTGGCCACTGAACTCGTGCCTTCTCAAGGGCCCAAAAGAGGGCGGAATGGCTACGTAACCCCTGCATTCTCGGGGGTCCTCAACGCCAAGCGCGGGGACAAAATCAGAAGTGGCCACCTCACACGTGCCATCTCAAGGGCCCAAAAGAGGGCGGAATTGCTACGTAACCCCTGCATTCTCGGGGGTCCCCTACGCCAAGCGCGCGTACAAATTAAGAATTGGCCACCTAACCCGTCCCTTCTCCGGGGTCCAAAACAGGGCAGAATTGCTACGTAACCCCTGCATTCTCGCGGGTAATTGGCCACCTCACACGTGCCTTCTCGGGGGCCCAAAAGAGGGCGGAATCGCTACGTAACCCCTGCATTCTCGGGGGTCCCCTGCGCCAAGCGCGGGGACAAAATCAGAAGTGGCCACCTGACCCGTGCCTTCTCGGGGGCCCAAAAGAGGGCGGAATGGTTACATAACCCGTGCATTCTCGGGGTTCCCCAACGCCAAGCGCGCGGACAAATTAAGAATTGGCCACCTAACCCGTCCCTTCTCCGGGGCCCAAAAGAGGGCGGAATCACTACGTAACCCCTGCATTCTCGGGGGTCCCCAACGCCATGCGCGCGGACAAATTAAGAATTGGCCACCTCACACGTGCCTTCTCGGGGGCCCAAAAGAGGGCGGAATCGCTACGTATCCCCTGCATTCTCGGGGGTCCCCTACGCCAAGCGCAGGGACAAAATCAGAAGTGGCCACCTAACCCGTGCCTTCTCCGGGGCCCAAAAGAGGGCGAAATTGTTACGCAACCCCTACATTCTCGGGGGTCCCCTGTGCCAAGTGCGCGAACAAATTAAGAATTGGCCACCTCACACGTGCCTTCTCGGGGGCCCAAGAGAGAGCAGAATTGCTATGTAACCCCTGCATTCTTGGGGGTCCCCATCGCCATGCGAGCGGACAAATTAAGAATCGGCCACCTCATACGTGCCTTCTCGGGGGCCCAAAAGAGGGCGGAATCGCTACGTAACCCCTTGCATTCTCGGGGGTCGTCAACGCCAAGCGCAGGGACAAATTTAGAAGAGGTCACCACACAAGTGCCTTCTCAAGGGCTCAAAAGAGGGCAATAATACTATCTAACCCCTTCATTCTCGGGGGTCCCCAACGCGAAGCGCGGGGACAAAATCAGAAGAGGTCACCTCACACCTGCCTTCTCGGGGGCCCAAAACAGGGCGGAATCGCTATGTAACCCCAACATTCTCGGGGGTCCCCAACGCCAAGCGCGGGGATATAATCAGAAGTGGCCACCTGTGCCTTCTCCGGGGCCCAAAAGAGGGCGGAATTGCTACATAAACCCTGCATTCTAGGGGGTCCCCAACGCCAAGCGCGGGGACAAAATCAGAGGTGGCCACCTCACCCGTGACTTCTCAGGGGGCCAAAAGAGGGCGGAACGGCTAGGCAACCCCTTCCGGGGTCCCCAACGCCGAGCGCGGACAAAATCAGAAGTGGCCACCTCACACGTGCCTTCTCGTGTGGGCCCAAAAGAGGGCGGAATCGCTACGTAATCCTTACATTATCGGGGGTCCCCTACGCCAAGCGCGGGGACAAAATCAAAAGTGGCAACCTCACACGTGCCTTTTCAGGCCCCAAAAAGAGGGCAAAATAGCAACATAACCCCTGCATTCTTGGGGGTCCCCTAGCCCAAGTGCGGGGACAAAATCAGAAGTGGCAGCTCACACGTGCCTTCTCGGGGGCCCAAAAGAGGGCGGAATTGCTACGTAACCCCTGCATTCTCGGGGGTCCCCAACGCCAAGCGCGGTGACAAAATCAGAAGAGGTCACCTCACACGTGCCTTCTCGGGGGCCCAAAAGAGGGCGGAATTGCTACGTAACCCCTGCATTCTCCGGGGTGCACTACGCCAAGCGCGGGGACAAAATTGGCCACTTAACCCGTGCCTTCTCGGGGGCCCAATAGAGAGCGGAATTGCTACGTAACCCCTGCATCCTCGGGGGTCCCCAACGCCAAGCGCGGGGACAAAATCAGAATTGGCCACCTAACCCGTGCCTTCTCGGGGGCCCAAAAGAGGGCGGAATTGCTACGTAACCCCTGCATTCTCGGGAGTCCCCTACGCCAAGCGCGCGGACAAAATCAGAAGGGGGCACCTCACCCGTGCCTTCTCGGGGGCCCAAAAGAGGGCAGAATTGCTATGTAGCCCCTGCATTCTCGGGGGTCCCCTACGCCAAGCGCACGGACAAGATCAGAAGGGGGCACCTCACCCGTGCCTTCTCAAGGGCCCAAAAGAGGGCGGAATTGCTACGTAACCCCTGCAATCTCGGGGGTGCCCTACGCCAAGCGGGGGACAAAATTGGCCACTTAACCCGTGCCTTCTCAAGGGCCCAAAAGAGGGCGGATGCGCTAAGTAACCCCTGCATTCTCGGGGGTCCCCTACGCCAATTACGGGGTTAGAAGAAGAATTGGCTACCTAACCCGTGCCTTCTTGAGGGCCCAAAAGAGGGCAGAGTTGCTACGCAACCCCTGCATTCTCGGGGGTCCCCAACGCCAAGCGCGGTGACAAAATCAGAAGTGGCACCTCACATGTGTCTTCTCGGGGGCCCAAAAGAGGGCAGAATTGCTACGTAACCCCTGCATTCTCGGGGGTCGCCAACGCCAAGCGCGGGGACAAAATCAGAAGTGGCCACCTCACACGTGCCTTCTCGGGGGCCCAAAAGAGGGCGGAATTGCTACGTAACCCCCGAATTCTCGGGGGTCCCCTACGCCAAGCGCGGGAACAAAATCAGAAGGGGGCACCAAACCCGTGCCTTCTCAAGGGCCCAAAAGAGGGCGGACTTGCTACGTAACCCCTGCATTCTCGGGGGTCCCCGACGCCAAGCGCGGGGACAAAATCAGAATTGGCCACCTCACACGTCCCCTCTCAGGGGCCCAAAAGAGGGCGGAATCTCTACGTAACCCCTGCATTCTCGAGGGTCGCCAACGCCAAGCGCGCGGAAAAATTCAAGAATTCGCCACCTCACCCGTGCGTTCTCCCGGGCCTTCTCCGGGGCCCCAAACAGGGCAGAATTGCTACGTAACACCTGCATTCTCGGGGGTCCCCAAGGCCAAGGGCGGGGACAAAATCAGAAGTTGCGACCTCACACGTGCCTTCTTGGGGGCCCAAAAGAGGGGGGAATTGCTACGTAACCCCTACATTCTCCGGGGTCGCCTACGCCAAGCGCGCAAAATGATTCGAGAATTCGCCACCTCACCCGTGCCTTCTCCAGGGCCCAAAACAGGGCAGAATTGCTACATAACACCTGCATTCTCGGGGGTCCCCAACGCCAAGCGCGGGGACAAAATCAGAAGTGGCCACCTCACAGGTGCCTTCTCGGGGGTCCAAAAGGGGGCGGAATTGCCACGTAACACCTGCATTCTCGGGGGTCCCCAACGCCAAGCGCGGGGACAAAATCAGAAGTTGCCACCTCACACGTGCCTTCTCGGGGGCCCAAAAGAGGCTGGAATTGCTACGTAACCCCTGCATTCTCGGGGGTCCCCTACACCAAGCGCGCGGAAAAATTCAAGAATTCGCCACCTCACCCGTGCCTTCTCCGGGACCCAAAAGAGGGCAGACTTGCTACCTAACGCTTGCATTCTCGGGGGTCCCCGAGGCCAAGCGCGGGGACAAAATCAGAAGTGGCCACGTCACATGTGCCTTCTCGGGGGCCCAAAAGAGGGCAGAATTGCTACGTAACCCCTGCATTCTCGGGGGTCCCCAACGCCAAGCGCGGGGACAAAATCAGAAGGGCCACCTCACATGTGCCTTCTCGGGTGCCCAAAAGAGGGCGGAAGTGCTACGTGACCCCTGCATTTTCGGGGGTGGCCTACGCCAAGCGCATGGACAAATTGGCCGCTCAACTCGTGCCTTCTCGTGGGCCCAAAAGAGGGCAGAATTGCTACGTAACCCCCGCATTCTCGGCGGTCCCCAACGCCAAGCGCGGGGACAAATTTAGAAGAGGTCACCTCACACGTGCCTTCTGGGGGCCCAAAAGAGGGCAAAATTGCTACATAACCCCTGCAGCCTCGGGGGTGCCCTACGCCAAGCGCACGGACAAAATTGGCCACTTAACCCGTGCCTTCTCGGGGTCCAAAACAGGGCAGAATTGCTACGTAACCCCTGCATTCTCGCGGGTCCCCGACGCCAAGCGCGCAAACAAAATCAGAATTGGCCACCGCACATGTGCCCTCTCGGGGGCCCAACAGGGGGCGGAATTGCTACACAACCCCTGCATTCTCGGGGGTCCCCAACGCCAAGCGCGGGGACATATCAAGAATTGGCCACCTAACCCGTGCCTTCTCGGGGGCCCAAAAGAGGGCGGAATTGCTACGTAACCCCTGCATTCTCGGGGGTCCCCTACGCCAAGCGCGGGGACAAATGAAGAATTGGCCAACTAACCCGTGCCTTCTCGGCGGCCCAAAAGAGGGCACAATTGCTACGTAACCCCTGCATTCTCGGGGGTCCCCTACGGCAAGCGCGGGGACAAATCAAGAATTGGCCAACTAACCCGTGCCTTCTCGGGGGCCCAAAAGAGGGCGGAATTGCTACGTAACCCCTGCATTCTCGGGGGTCCCCAACGCCAAGCCCGCGGACAAAATTCAAGAATTCGCCACCTCACCCGTGCCTTCTCCGGGACCAAAAACAGGGCAGAATTGCTACGTAACCCCTGCATTCTCGGGGGTCCCCAACGCCAAGCGCGGGGACAAAATCAGAAGTGGCCACCTCACATGTGCCTTCTCGGGGGCCCAAAAGAGGGCGGAACTGCTACGTAACCCCTACATTCTCGGGGGTCCCCTACGCCAAGCGCGCGGAAAAATTCAATAATTCGCCACCTCACCCGTGCCTTCTCCAAGGTCCAAAACAGGGCAGAATTGCTACGTAACCCCTGCATTCTCGGGGGTCCCCGACGCCAAGCGCGCAGACAAAATCAGAATTGGCCACCTAACCCGTGCCTTCTCGGGGGCCCAAAAGAGGGCGGAATTGCTACGTAACCCCTGCATTCTCGGGAGTCCCCTACGCCAAGGGCGGGGAGAGAATCAGAATTGGCCACCTCACACGTGCCTTCTCCGGGGGCCCAAAAGAGGGCGAGATCGCTACGTAATCCCTGCATTCTCGGGGGTCACCAACGCCAAGTACGGGGACAAAATCAGAATTCACCACCTAACCCGTGCCTTCTCGGAGGGCCAAAAGAGGGCAGAATTGCTACGTAACCCCTGCATTCTCGGGGGTCCCCTACTGCAAGCGCGGGGACAAATCAAGAATTCGCCACCTAATCCGTGCCTTCTCGGGGGCCTAATAGAGGGCGGAGTTGCTACGCAACTCCTGCATTCTCAGGGGTCCCCTACGCCAAGTGCCGTGACAAAATCAAGAATTGGCCACCTAACCCGTGCCTTCTCGGGGGCCCAAAATAGAGGAATTGCTACGTAACCCTGCATTCTCGGCGGTCCCCAACGCCAAGCGCGGGGACAAATCAAGAATTGGCCACCTCACCCGTGCCTTGTAGGGGGCCCAAAAGAGGGCGGAATTGCTACGTGACCCCTGCATTCTCGGGGTCCCCAACGCCAAGCGCAGGGACAAAATCAGAAGTGGCCACCTAACCCAAGCGCAGAGACAAAATCAGAAGTGGCCACCACACACGTGCCTTCTCGGGGGCCCAAAGGAGGTCGGAAGTGCTACCTAACCCCTGCATTCACAGGGGTCCCCTACGCCAAGCGCGGGGACAAAATCAGAAGTGGCCAACTAACCCATGCCTTCTCGGGGGCCCAAAACAGGGCGGAATCGCTCCGTAACCTCTGCATTCTCGGGGGTCCCCTACGCCAAGCGCGGGTACAAATCAAGAATTAGCCACGTCACCCGTGCCTTCTCCGAAGCCCAAAAGAGGGTGGAATTGCTACGCAACCCTTGCATTCTCGGGGGTCCCCTACACCAAGCGCGGGAGAATATTAAAAATTGGCCACCTAAACCGTTGGGTCCTCGCGTGTCCAAAAGAGGGCGGAAAGGCTACGCAACCCCTGCATTCTCGGGGGTCCCCTACGCCAAGTACGTGGACAAAATCAAGAATTGGCCACCTAGCCTGCTCCTTCTCGGGGGCCCAAAAGAGGGCGGAATTGCTACGTAACCCCTGCATTCTCGGGGGTCCCCTATGCCAAGTACGGGGACAAATCAAGAATTGGCCACCTAACCCGCTCCTTCTCGGGGGCCCAAAAGAGGGCGGAATTGCTACGTAACCCCTGCATTCTCGGGGGTCCCCAACGCCAAGCGCGGTGACAAAATCAGAAGTGGCCACCTGGCCAGCTCCTTCTCGGGGGCCCAAAAGAGGGCGGAATTGCTACGTAACGCCTGCATTCTCGGGGGTCCCCAACGCCAAGCGCGGTGACAAAATCAGAAGTGGCCACTTAATCCGTGCCTTCTCGCGGGTCCAAAAGAGGGCGGAATCGCTACGTAACCCCTGCATTCTCGGGGGTCCCCACCGCCAAGCGCGGGGAGAAAATCAGAATTGGCCGCCTCACACGTGCCTGCTCGGGGGCCCAAAAGACGGCGGAATTGCCACAGAACCCTGCATTCTCAGGAGTCCCCTACGCCAAGCGCGCGGACAAAATCAGAAGTGGCCACCTCACACATGCCTTCTCGGGGGCCCAAAAGAGGGCGGAATCGCTACGTAACCCCTGCATTCTCGGAGGTCCCCAACGCCAAGCGCGGGGACAAAATCAGAAGTGGCCACCTCACATGTGCCTTCTCGGGGGCCCCAAAGAGGGCGGAATTGCTACGTAACCCTACATTCTCCGGGGTCCCCAACGCCAAGCGCGGGGAGAAATCAAGAATTGGCCGCCTCACCCGTGCCTTCTCGGCGGCCCAAAAGGGGGCGGAATTGCTACGTAACCCCTGCATTCACGGGGGTCCCCAACGCCAAGCGCGGGGACAAAATCAGAAGTGGCGACCTAACCCATGCCTTCTCGGGGGCCCTAGACAGGGCGGAATCGCTCCGTAACCCCTGCATTCTTGGGGGTCCCCTACGCCAAGCGCGGGGAAAAAATCAAGAATTGGCCACCAAACTGGCTCCTGCTCGGGGGCCCAAAAGAGTGCGGATTTGCTGCAGAACCCCTGCATTCTCGGGGGTCCCCTACGCCAAGCGCGGGTACAAATCAAGAATTGGCCACGTCACCCGTGCCTGCTCCGAAGCCCAAAAGAGGGTGGAATTGCTACGCAACCTTTGCATTCTCGGGGATCCCCTACACCAAGCGCGGGGGAATATTAAAAATTGGCCACCTAAACCGTTGGGTCCTCGCGTGTCCAAAAGAGGGCGGAAAGGCTACGCCCCTGCATTCTCAGGGGTCCCCTACGCCAAGTACAGGGACAAAATCATAGTGGCAACCTAACCCGCTCCTTCTCGGGCACCCAAAAGAGGGCGGAATGGCTACGTAACCCCTGCATTCTCGGGGGTCCCCTACGCCAAGTACGGGGACAAATCAAGAATTGGCCACCTAACCCGCTCCTTCTCGGGCGCCCAAAAGAGGGTGGAATTGCTACAGAACCCCTGCATTCTCGGGGGTCCCCTACGCCAAGCGCGGTGACAACATCAGAAGTGGCCACTTAACCCGTGCCTTCTCGTGTGGGCCCAAACGAGGGCGGAATCGCTACGTAACCCGTGCATTGTCGGGGGTCCCCAACGCCAAGTACGGGAACAGAATCAGAAGAGGCCACCTAACCCGTGCCTTCTCGGGGGCCCAAAAGAGGGCGGAATTGCTACGTAACCCCTCATTCTCGGGGGTCCCCAACGCCAAGCGCGGGGAGAAAATCAGAATTGGCCACGTCACACGTGCCTGCTCGGGTCCCCAAAAGAGGGCGGAATTGCCACAGAACGCCTGCATTCTCGGGGGTCCCCAACGCCAAGCGCGGGGACAAAATCAAGCATTGGCCACCTAACCCGTGCCTTCTCGGGAGCCCAAAAGAGGGCGGAATCGCTACGTAACCCCTGCATTCTCGGGAGTCCCCAACGCCAAGTACGGGAACAGAATCAGAAGTGGCCACCTCACACGTGCCTTCTCCGGGGGCCCAAAAGAGGGCGGAATCGCTACGTAACCCCTGTATTCTCGGGGGTCCCCTACGCCAAGCGCGGGGACAAATCAAGAAGTCGCCACCTAACCCGTGCCTTCTCGGGCGCCCAATAGAGGGCGGGGTTGCTACGTAACCCCTGCATTCTCGGGGGTCCCCAACGCCAAGCGCGGGGACAAAATCAAGCATTGGCCACCTAACCCGTGCCTTCTCGGGAGCCCAAAAGGGGGCGCAATCGCTACGTAACCCCTGCGTTCTCGGGAGTCCCCAACGCCAAGCGCTGGGACGAAATCAAAAGAGGCCACTTCACATGTGCCTTCTCCGGGGCCCAAAAGACGGCGGAATTGCTACGTAACCTTGCATTCTCGGGGGTCCCCAACGCCAAGCGCGGGGACATATCAAGAAGGGGCAACCTCACCCGTGGCTTCTCACGGACCCAAAAGAGGGAGGAATTGCTACGTAACCCCTGCTTTCTCGGGGGTCCCCTACACCAAGCGCGGGGACATATCAAGAAGTGGCAACCTCACACGTGCCTTCTCGGGGACCCCAAAGAGGGCGGAATTGCTACGTAACCCCTGCATTCTCGGGGGTCCCCAACGCCAAGCGCGGGGACAAAATCAGAAGTGGCCACCTCACACGTGCCTTCTCAGGGTCCAAAAAGAGGGCGGAATTGCTACGTAACCCCTACATTCTCAGGGCTCCCCAACGCCAAGCGCGGGGACAAATCAAGAATTGGCCACCTAACCCGCTCCTGCTCGGGAGCCCAAAAGAGGGCGGATTTGCTACAGAACCCCTGCATTCTCGGGGGTCCCCTACGCCAAGCGCGCGGACAAATCAAGAATTGGCCACCTGACCCGTGCCTTCTCCGAGGCCCAAATGAGGGTGGAATTGCTACGCAACCCCTGCATTCTCGGGGGTCCCCTACACCAAGCGCGGGGGGAAATTAAAAATTCGCCACCTAAACCGTTGGGTTCTCGAATGTCCAAAAGCGGGCGGAAAGGCTACGTAACCCCTGCATTCTCGGGGGTCCCCTACGCCAAGTACGGGGACAAAATCAGAAGTGGCCACCTCACATGTGCCTTCTCGGGGGCCCAAAACAGAGGAATTGCTACGTAGCCCCTTCATTCTCGGGGGTCTCCTACGCCAAGTACGGGGACAAATCTAGAATCGCCCACCTAACCCGCTCCTTCTCGGGCGCCCAAAAGAGGGCGGAATTGCTACGTAACCCCTGCATTCTCGGGGGTCCCCAACGCCAAGCGCGGGGACAAAATCAGAAGTGGCCACGTCACACGTGCCTTCTCGGGGTCCCAAAAGAGGGTGGAATTGCTACAGAACCCCTGCATTCTCGGGGGTCCCCTACGCCAAGCGCGGTGACAACATCAGAAGTGGCCACTTAACCCGTGCCTTCTCGTGTGGGCCCAAACGAGGGCGGAATCGCTACGTAACCCCTGCATTGTCGGGGGTCCCCAACGCCAAGTACGGGAACAGAATCAGAAGAGGCCACCTAACCCGTGCCTTCTCGGGGGCCCAAAAGAGGGCGGAATTGCTACGTAACCCCTGCATTCTCGGGGGTCCCCAACGCCAAGCGCGGGGAGAAAATCAGAATTGGCCACGTCACACGTGCCTGCTCGGGTCCCCAAAAGAGGGCGGAATTGCCACAGAACGCCTGCATTCTCGGGGGTCCCCAACGCCAAGCGCGGGGACAAAATCAAGCATTGGCCACCTAACCCGTGCCTTCTCGGGAGCCCAAAAGAGGGCGGAATCGCTACGTAACCCCTGCATTCTCGGGAGTCCCCAACGCCAAGTACGGGAACAGAATCAGAAGTGGCCACCTCACACGTGCCTTCTCCGGGGGCCCAAAAGAGGGCGGAATCGCTACGTAACCCCTGTATTCTCGGGGGTCCCCTACGCCAAGCGCGGGGACAAATCAAGAAGTCGCCACCTAACCCGTGCCTTCTCGGGCGCCCAATAGAGGGCGGGGTTGCTACGTAACCCCTGCATTCTCGGGGGTCCCCAACGCCAAGCGCGGGGACAAAATCAAGCATTGGCCACCTAACCCGTGCCTTCTCGGGAGCCCAAAAGGGGGCGCAATCGCTACGTAACCCCTGCGTTCTCGGGAGTCCCCAACGCCAAGCGCTGGGACGAAATCAAAAGAGGCCACTTCACATGTGCCTTCTCCGGGGTCCAAAAGACGGCGGAATTGCTACGTAACCTTGCATTCTCGGGGGTCCCCAACGCCAAGCGCGGGGACATATCAAGAAGGGGCAACCTCACCCGTGGCTTCTCACGGACCCAAAAGAGGGCGGAATTGCTACGTAACCCCTGCTTTCTCGGGGGTCCCCTACACCAAGCGCGGGGACATATCAAGAAGTGGCAACCTCACACGTGCCTTCTCGGGGACCCCAAAGAGGGCGGAATTGCTACGTAACCCCTGCATTCTCGGGGGTCCCCAACGCCAAGCGCGGGGACAAAATCAGAAGTGGCCACCTCACACGTGCCTTCTCAGGGTCCCAAAAGAGGGCGGAATTGCTACGTAACCCCTACATTCTCAGGGCTCCCCAACGCCAAGCGCGGGGACAAATCAAGAATTGGCCACCTAACCCGCTCCTGCTCGGGAGCCCAAAAGAGGGCGGATTTGCTACAGAACCCCTGCATTCTCGGGGGTCCCCTACGCCAAGCGCGCGGACAAATCAAGAATTGGCCACCTGACCCGTGCCTTCTCCGAGGCCCAAATGAGGGTGGAATTGCTACGCAACCCCTGCATTCTCGGGGGTCCCCTACACCAAGCGCGGGGGGAAATTAAAAATTCGCCACCTAAACCGTTGGGTTCTCGAATGTCCAAAAGCGGGCGGAAAGGCTACGTAACCCCTGCATTCTCGGGGGTCCCCTACGCCAAGTACGGGGACAAAATCAGAAGTGGCCACCTCACATGTGCCTTCTCGGGGGCCCAAAACAGAGGAATTGCTACGTAGCCCCTTCATTCTCGGGGGTCTCCTACGCCAAGTACGGGGACAAATCTAGAATCGCCCACCTAACCCGCTCCTTCTCGGGCGCCCAAAAGAGGGCGGAATTGCTACGTAACCCCTGCATTCTCGGGGGTCCCCAACGCCAAGCGCGGGGACAAAATCAGAAGTGGCCACGTCACACGTGCCTTCTCGGGGTCCCAAAAGAGGGCGGAATTGCTACGTAACCCCTGCATTCTCGGGGGTCACCAACACAAAGCACGGGGAAAAAATCAGAATGGGCCACCTCACACGTGCCTTCTCGGGGGCCCAAAAGAGGGCGGAATTGCTACGTAACCCCTGCATTCTCGGGGCTCCCCAACGCCAAGCGCGGGGACAAAATCTGACGTGTCCACCTCACCCGTGCCTTCTCGAGGGCCCAAAACAGGGCGGAATTGCTACGTAACCCCTGCGTTCTCGGGGTTCCCCAACACCAAGTGCGGGAACCAAATCAGAAGTGGCCACCTCACCCCTGCCTTCTCAAGGGCCCAAGAGAGGGAGGAATTGCTACATAACCCCCGCATTCTCGGGGGTCCCCAAAGACAAGCGCGGGGACAGAACCGGAAGTGGCCACCTCACACGTGCCTTCTCGAGGGCCAAAAAGAGGGCAGAATTGCTCAGCAACCCTTGCATTCCCGGGAGTTCACAACAAGGGGACAAAACTAGAAGTGGCCACCTCACCCTTGCCTTGTGCGGGGCACAAAAGATGGCGGAATGGGGCCCCTTAATTGGCTACATCACCCTTGCCTTCGTGGGGGCTCCCCAACGTTACGAGGCGCGGGACAAAATCAGAAGTGGCCCACAACTTAGCGGATTGGCTATGTCACCCCTGCCGTCTAGGGCATCCCTAACGCTTCAGAGCGGGAGACGAAATGCGAAGTGAACCATAGCTGGGCAGATTGGCTACGTCACACCTGCCCTTTGGGGGGTCCCCAACGCTTCACAGTAGGGGACAAAATCAGAAGTGGCCCACATGTGGGCAAATTGGCTACATCAAGCTTGCCGTCCAGGGGTCCCCAACAATACAGAGCGGGGGGACGAAATGAGAAATGGCACACAACTGGGCCCATTGGCTACACCCTTGCCGTATGGGGGTCCCCAATACTGCCAGACCGGGGACAAAATCAGAATTGGCCCACAGTTGGGAAGATTGGTTGTATCACCCTTCCCATCCAGGGGGTCCCTACGCTTCAAAGCGGGGGACAAAATCAGAAGGGGCCCACATGAGCGTAGATAGGCTACATCACCCCTGCGGTTTACGCAAACCCTCTGCAGACTGTTCCTCCAAGACCCTGCATCTGGCCGCGCAGTGCTTCTTGGGGGGGGGGGGGGGGATGATCCATTGTGCCATTGGCGACTGCACTTCACTTGGCTTGGGAGGAGGGGGGAGGTCTACTTCTAATGCATAGGAAAAACAAATTAGATGGAGAGGAGCCAGCCAGCCTTGAACCAGAAAACCGTGCACTACTGTGACACAAGGGGGTTGCTTGGAGGGCTACCAGGCTGCACTACTGTGAGGGACTGTGTGACTGCCTATTTCGCAGCCATTTCCAGTTTGTGCACAGCACTTTGCCCTAAAGCAGTTTGAGTCAGCGCTGGCCCAAACATACCAAAAATACCATTGCACCCAATTTCAGCCTCCATGGAACAGTTTTGGCCATTTTTGCGGCCCAACTTTAGGGGCCCGCGCCGTCATGCACCTTCAAAATCCATGGCGCCAAAGTGACGGAAGTGAACCGGCCAGAGATTGTACAGTGTTGTCGAGCAGTGCCGGTAGTTTTGCTGCCTTCAGCTTAAGCGGGTGAATTTGGTGGGGTCACGGGGCAGTGCGTGTGGGGGTTGGGGAGGGGGGTGCCCCCCCCCCCCCCCCCTGTGACATTTCTTCAATAACAGGGGAAAAACGACCAACCCAGCCATAGCTTGCCTGCAGTTTCAGCGTGCATGATAATCTATTGACTCAGCCCTGTTGGGAATTTGAAATTGATGGAAAATATGATTTCATGCCAAGAGGGGGACTGTGTGTGACTGTGTTGGTCTGTCTCCCGTTTACGCACTTTTGCATTCTTATTCTTTGCCTGCTTTGTGTGTTTGAGTTCTAGCCTGCCTTGGGGGGTGCTTACTGCCTTCAGCTTAAGCGGGAGAATTTGGTGGGGTCACGAGGCAGTGCGTGTGGGGGTTGGGGTGGGGGGTCCCCCCCCCCTGTGACATTTCTTCAATAACAGGGGAAAACCGACCAACCCAGCCATAGCTTGCCTGCAGTTTCAGCGTGCATGATAATCTATTGACTCGGCCCTGTTGGGAATTTGAAATTGATGGAAAATATGATTTCATGCCAAGAGGGGGACTGTGTGTGACTGTGTTGGTCTGTCTCCCGTTTACGCACTTTTGCATTCTTATTCTTTGCCTGCTTTGTGTGTTTGAGTTCTAGCCTGCCTTGGGGGTGCCTGCGTCACGGTCACAAAGCAGTATATCATATCATGGTCATTCATTCCAACCATGTAGCTCTACTTGAAGACGATGCCTCTCGCAAGCCATGAATTCTTTCTAGTCGGATGAGTGGCAGCTTGGGCACAAGGTTCGATGACCTTGGACCCAAGATGTTCCTTAGGGAGCTTCTCCACCACAGTAAGAGCCGCCTGCCTTGTCGGCGGCCTGAGCACCTGAACAGGGAGGGGTCTGTATTGTGTGCATCATCCATGGCCAAACGACCAGAAGATGAAACAGAGTAGCCATTCTAGTCTAGGTATCATGGGAACTCGCGGTCACGTTACGGTCAGGTTACAATCACTGGGCGCCCCCGTCCTGCACCCAGGGGTACGAAGGTTGGTTCACCACCCAGCGCACAAGCATAACAGCAGCCAGCAGCCAACGAGGTCTAGGGCAGCAGACAGCCTACGGGAGAATTGTTGGACGTTTCCCCACACAGAGGTCCCTCATCAAAGTAGTATAAGGAAACACCTGTGTCCGGACCGATGCGCCTGAGCCTACCTCACTCAGCAGCACCAGTCGCTGAGATTGCATAGCTCTGGTTAGACGCAATGGGGAAAGCTCACCTGCAAGTAAACATTGACGACTTCCAATGGAAGGTCACACAACAGATTCAGTTGCCGCTGAAGCTGCCCCTTGTATTGGGCACCACAGATTTCATGCCGGAGGAAGTGGTTACGGTACACCAGGGCCGGCATGCAGGAGATGGACGCGACGGGACCCTGGGTCTTGTCATAAATATACTTGCTGACCCCGTTGCGCGCGCTGTCGTGGTCGCTGACGAACTCCAGGCAGTTGAAGTTGGACGCGACCTGGAACGTCGCCCCGCAATTGGAAGGGTCCGCCTGCAGAGCGCCCACGTCGATACCCCGAACGTCCTTACCGCGGGCGCCGTTTCCGAGGACCAAACTGAAGGTCCCGGGGCCGCGCGCAACGTCCAACACAAAATCGTCTTCCCGTTTTGCCGCAAAAGTGCCGCACGTGTAGCTGCGTCCGTTGGCCTGGCTATGCATTATTATACCTCCGTCGCCAGCGTCGTTTGTGACCCTGATGTTCTCGTAGACGCAGCGTAGATCTCGGACATCCTCCTCAAAGCCAAACAAATGCTCGAAAACATCCTTCGCCAGCACTGTGCCCCCGTTATCAGAAACGGTTTCGTCGGGCAACGCAGACAACCGCAGTTTCTCACCGGAGGTTGCCCACATGGCGATGCGGCAGCGATTGGGGCTGCACTTGGAGCATTGCGGCAGCAAGGCCCGAGGCAGCAATGGCACCCGCCAGCCACAAACTCCCAAGGAAAGGCTCCGGCCGCGTCTCGTCGCTTTGCCCATCCCAGAACCTTGGGGCCGGTGCTGCGGGGCGCTGTGTGGACCACACCGGCCGGTGCCCCGTGGAGGAGACGCTCGGCCGGGTCCCGTGACCGGTGAAGATATGGCCCACCCACCGTGGCAGCCTCGTTCGCACCGCAGTCGCCAGGTGCGGCCCTTGTGTAATGGACAAACGTAGCGGGCTTGTGGAGCGGCGCGGCCAATAGCAAAGGGCTACGGCGATGAGTAAGATCAGCGCAGAGGGCCCTGCCCGCAACATCGTGGAAGGCACGGGGGCAGATGTAGGCCCCTGGGCTCAGGCTATGCACTCGCTTCGGAGCGGCGCTAAGGATGGTCTACAAGGAAACGCAGGCCGAAGTAAGTGGACACGTGAACCTAGAGAGCGAATGGCGGCAACGTACCGCAGTTGGCCATTGATTCTCATGCTGGTGGATGACCGCCGCAGGTTGGCGCTAAGCGACGGCAATGGTTGGTTGATGGGAGTTGGCCCCAGAGATGTATTGGAAGAGAAGAGGGGGGGGTTGAGTGGGGCTTGCCCCCCCCCCTCCTTTGATCCCCTGTACCCCGGCGCCAAAGGCGCGGGAAATTTTGTTTTGCTTCAATCCTCTTGCGCCAAAGGCGCGGAAGAAAATTTTGCCTCAAACAGTGGAAGGGAAGGAAGGGGGGGGGGGGGGGCAAGGGGGAGTCCACGCTTTCCTGCGACCCCGTGCTGCAACTGCAACTATCCCAACCAATGTCCACCTTCGACCCCCAACGCATGGTTCCCTCAGAAGGGTCATCTGGCATCTCCAGGCCCAGCTCTTGCCAAATATCTCGTCTCTGTCTCTCCTCTCGTGCACTCTGTTACGCCAACAAAAAGGAATGGCCACGGGGAGACTTGCATGCAATACCCCCCACGTCTACCTCTGGTACCATCATCCTCTAATCACCATTGGTTACCTTCCGACCCCTATCGCTTACCCTCCAACCGCCATCAGTTACCCTCCAACCGCCTTACCCTCCAACCACCGGCGGTTATCCTCCAACCGCCGTCAATTACCTTTCAACCAATGTCGATTACCATCTAACCGCCGTATGTTATCCTCCATCGTTGCCCCCTCCTCCACTGTTTTAATGCATCCTTGGTTGGCCCTATTTCGCATTATTCGATGGGCGAGGGATACCGCAAGCCAAGACAAGATGGTGGCGTTTTGGCCCTGCTCATTTTCACCTCAAAATGGACCACCGCATGGCACCCCGGTGAGAGACATTGAGGGAATGCTGTGCAAACATTGTGCATGCAATATTCCAAAACCTTAGGCAAAGCCCAAACCCAAGCCCAAACCTAAGCAGCACCTACAGCGGTTGATATGTAAAGGGATAGGAACCAGTTATTATCAAAATTGAATCTCGAGTTATTGTACTCGATGAATATCATGCAGGTCCACGCATGTGCTGTAACACTCTTCCACGGAAAAAGAGACGGGCATGTCGTCCTCCGAGATCAACACGTCCTTCTGACTTCACACTTCCACGGTGTTGAAATCGCTGATGATACTCCCGAAGCTAAGCTAAGCAGGTGTAGAATGAAGACACAGCGTGCGAAGGATTTTCACGAGCAAAGTTTTTGACCCCTTCGGACTCATAGATTGGTAATGGCGCTACTAGGACCCCGACCACACGGAAAAAAATTGTGGGGAGAAATTTTCGTGAGGGGAAATTTCGCGGGCGTGGGGGGAAGCTTTCGTGAGGGGAAACTATCGTGAGGGAAAAAGTTCGCGAGCTTGAGGGGAAATTTTCGTGAAGGGAAATTTCGTGAGGGAAAATTTTCGTGCGGGGAAAATTTCGTGAGGGAAGATTTTCGTAAGGGGAAACTTTCGTGAGGGGAAACGTGAGGGGAAACTTTCGTGAGCGGAAATTTTCGCGAGGGAAATTTTTCGTGAGTGGAAAATTTCAGGAGGGGAAACTTTGGTTAGAGGAAATTTTCGTGACGGGAAATTTTCGTGAGGGGAAATTTGAGTGAGGGAAATTTTTCGTGAGCAGAAATTTTTCGTGAGGGGAAACTTTCGTGAGGGGAAATTTCGTGTGGACGAATTTTTCCCCACGCAAAATTATCGCGTCAAGAAAATTTCCCCTCACGATAGCCAAATTTTTGCTCACGACAATTTCCCTCACGAAATTTCCCCCTCAAGAAATTTTCCTATCCCGAAACTTCCCGTCACGAAATTCTTCCCTCACGCTCCCAAAAATTTTCCCTAACGAATATTTCCCTCACGAAAATTTCCCTCACGAAAAATTTCCCTCACGACAACTTCCCTGACGAAGATTTTCCCTCATGAAATTTTCCCCTCGCGAAATTTTCCTCTCCTGAAACTTTCCCCTCACGCTAGCGAAAATTTTTGCTTAGCAGGGAATTGGAGAGCTCACTCATGCACAAAATCTTACTTGGTCGCATTTTTTACCAATGAGTCCAATGACATGGGTTTTGCAGCATGGTGCATGCTGCAGGGGTTTCTCTGTGCATCGAACGGAACTTCAACACCTGTTGCCCTGCTCTGAATTGCATGTTGTGAATTCCCGTGGTTCCCCCAAAATTAGCAGACTGTTTCCACACGTCAAAATAAAATTCAAATCTGACTACGACACCACAGTGGAAGTTTTCTTGCAAAATCTCTTACACGTGCGCCACAGGACGTGCCACAGGCAAAAAAAAAGCGCTCTCTGTGGCATGCTACTTCCTGTTGCAGCCTGCCCCCACCCCACCTTGATTGGAGGATGCAATCTGGAATGCCCAGAGCCAACCAACCTCGCAACCTTGTCCGAATGGAACATACACTGAACCCCTCTCCTGGATAATCCAATAGTAAAAAAAAGATCGGCTGCGTTTGGGGTCCGAGGAACATGCATGTGCAGGCAAAATACAGACCTTGGTTAATCGAGGGGAACCCAGTACTTGACGGCACCGTGCTCATGGGGAAATCAATTGGAAGGTGCACAGGAGCAGGAAACTTGACGTTCGTGCTGTTGTCCTGAGTTGCATTGACGTTGTGGTCAAAAAAGCACCCGCAATATGAAGGTTCGTTGAACAGCAGTTGCTCACATGATGAATACCGATAATAAACATCTATACCAGACAAAAATATGCAGGAAAATTCAGCACCACCTCTCCATCAATGGGACCCAAGTGTGTATCACAAGCAGACTTGAAAGCAAGAGGGCGATTTTGGGGACAAAACGAGGACTTGAAAGACTAAAACTCAAAGCAAGACCAAAGCTGGTTATGAACAAATCAGAAAAACTGCTCAGGGTTCCCGAGGCTTGAGGCTTTGCCACAACATCCCTCACGAAATTTTCCCCTCACGAAAGTTTCCCCTCACCTGAATTGTCCCTATGGCTTCCACCGCATGCATTGAGACGTAACACGCGTTGAGCACAACATCGGTTTGAGACATATGTCGAGGTCTTTTTGTTCAACACACCTCCGTTCTTTCAATTAATTCACCTCCGTTCGTTTTGTTTTTTCGTTTGTGTTTTTCGTTTATTTATCCATGGAGTGACACCAGCAGCTAAGCGCAACACGCCATGGACTCGTTCAGGCGGTTGGTTGCAACCAAATACTGCGAGTTCGAGGTGCTTTCCACAGAAGGGCGCTGTGATATCAACCAAATGAAATCACAAGCATATGCTTCATCACCCACAGCTAATGGTTGGTGGACCAGCAAATTTCCGAAGCACATCTCCAGCAGCTCAATCGCTTGGGAGTGCTTGATCCTTGCAGCTCGTTCACCTGCAATTTCCAGAGCGCACAACATAGCACGTTCCCAATTTTCCTGTTGATGAATCAACTGCAACCTGCCCACACGTGAAATTCAAGCACATCTTCCTAAATGAAATTAAATGTCCGCTGCAAATCTTGGGCAAATTGTACTACTGACTTCTCTTCTGCACACAAATTCATGTTTCTTTCCACAGGCAATCAGCACAAAAGCACAGCAGGAAAATGTCGACTGATGCATGTTGGAAGAATCACTGGTCCAGCACACCCTCACTCTTGAGGACCGTGTCTCTCTTGGTACCGGTGTCTGTGGCTAAGGCATTTTTTGGCTAAGGCAAACGCGCATTTGTGAAACACGCCTTCGTTCGTTTTGTGAAAGACATGCCCGGTCGTTTTGTTTAAAACACCTCCGTTCGTTTAGGTGATTCACATCCGTCTGCATAGCTAATTCACCTCTGTTTTCTTGTGAAACACGCCTTTCCGCAGTTATTTTGCCAAGGCACCAACCCGAAGAATACGACGAACGACGGTCTCAACAAATGAATATGTTCATAGATTTGAAAAGAAGTGTACGAAACTAATGGAGGTGCGTTTAACAAATCTAACAAAAGGTGAATTAACGAAGCTAACAACCGTGGGTTTCACAAAAGGAATTAAATTACACGAAGGTGTGTCAAAAACGAATGGAGGTGAATTCATAAACAAACAGAGGTGGATTCACTAAACGAGCGGACGTGTGTTCAACAAAATGACCGGAAATGTGCCTCAAAAACGAACCGAGGCGTGTTTCACAAGAAAAAAGAGGTGAATTAGCTATGCAGACGGATGTGAATCACCTAAATGAACGGAGGTGTTTTAAACAAAACGACCGGGCATGTCTTTCACAAAACGAACGAAGGCGTGTTTCACAAAACGAACGGAGATGAATTAATTGAAAGAACGGAGGTGTGTCAATTCTATACCATGCGTTCGTTTGTTTGGGTATTTGCCATTCAGTTTCATGAAGCACACCTCCATTCGCTTTTCGTTAATTCACCTCGGTCCTCTTTGCAAAACACAATTCCGGTGGTTGTTCATTCACCTCAATTCGTTTTGTGAACTACACAAAACGAACGAAGGCATGTTTCACAAAACGAGCAGAGGTGCTACTAAAAGACCGGAGGTTTGTTTAACGAAAAGACCTCGACATATATCTCAAACCGAGCAACCTCAGCCCTCATGTAGCGTTGCGTGACGTGTCTCAACGGAAGCAACGAGATTTGCGGCACAAAAGTATGGCCTCAAAAGTATGCTCTGGTAAATTTGAAAAGAATCACCCATGAAATCATTGCAAATTCACACTAGAATACGCGCATACAAGCACACAAGGTCAAATCAACTCAAAAGCAACAACTAAAAGCGTTATAGACAAAAATCCACGCAAACGAATGATGAAGTGGTGTAAATTAGTGTGTTCCGGTGTATTATTCAAATTATTATCAAATTCTGAAAAAATCAGGCAAATTTCTGCCCTGCAGCAAGTTCGAGTTTTCAACGAGTTCGACCACGTGGCATCCGTACCGGATTACTTCGCCAAGTGCGGGGCCCTCTGCGGCAGGCCCGGCGGCGAGCCGGACTAAAGTCGCAATCCGGTCCGCTCACAAGGACTGAAGCCGGTGACGGTATGCAGACTGCGGCCCTAGCAGACTGCGAAAGACTGTATACTCTCTCCAAGTGAAAATACACTCCCTTCCCCTCAATTTCAACTCCCTCCAAGTGAATATCCACTCCTTCCTACTCAATTTCACCTCCCTCGTGCTCAGTTTCCACTCCCTCCGAGTGAAAATCCACTCCCTCCAAGCGAATATCCACTCCCTCCTACTCAATTTCTACTCCCTATATACAAATACATGTATGTACATCTATGTATCTATATATATATATATATATATATATATATATATATATATATATGTATGTATGTATATGTATGTATGTATACTCCCTCCGAGTGAAAATCCACCCCCTCCTACTGAATATTTACTCCCTCAAAGTGAAATATATACATATATATACAAATACATGTATGTACATCTATATATATATATATATATATATATATATATGTATATATATATATACATATATATATATATATATATATATATATAGTCATAGTCATAGTCATAACCACTTATCATGCCGTCTACTGGAGTTACCGGGCATCTCGCGCCGACAGGTGGTTCCTGCCTCGCTCGATCCCGTGGGTCCCAGGGCTGCCTGAGGTGGCCCACAGCATGACGGAGGACCCAGAGGACCGGGGATACCGGTCAACCAGGCTTTGGGGGCAGTGGCAACTGCAAAGCGTTAGCATTAGCAACGGCGACGGACGCTGGTCCGTTTGTTCGCCGGGGGTAAGGGGGCAAGGCAAAGCAGCGCAGCAGCATCGCAACAAGCAGAAAGCAAGGGCACCTCTGTCCGTCGCAATGCAGCAACCAAGGGACAAAGCAGCACGCATGCGGCGAAGCGAGAGCTGACCCTCCATCGTTCACGTTGCCCCGACACCCAACACCCATGACCCCACGTAATCCATTGTCGTCCGCGTCCTCGAAACTGCCCACCACCCCTGACTCCACGTTACCCTCTGCCAGCACGCACTAGCCTGTATGTGCACAGCCAGGATTTCTGGGAGGCTCCAGCCTAGCCTGGCCCTCAGCTGTCATCGCCCCCATGTCTCCACATTGTACGCCATCTTCCCACCGCACCAGCCCCCTAGTATAGTACAGAAACACGTTACCAACTCCACGTCCCCGTGGCCCCGTGCTGCCCCCATACCCCAGATATATACCATGCTGGCACCCCATGTCAGGGGCCAGCGCCGAATCTGCTTCGAGGTAACCACTTGCCCACATATAATATATCTTGAGGGTCTACAGGGGGGGACGCCGGCCGCTACGCGACGGGAGTGGCGCAACCCGTGAATATCGCTGGCTGGGATTCGGGCTGGTGGGTGCCGTAGCTTGGTTATCGACCCCCTGTAGGGGTACCCACCAGAGGCTCGCCCCGGGCCGTGGTTGCCAGGTGCACCTCATCTGGCCCACATACAATGCCCTGGCGCCTACCCTTGACCCTTACCTGCACTATTTGGCCAGCTTCCGTGGTTGCGCCTCTTCCGCCACAGCAGCGGCCAGGCCGCAGGTTCGGCCCCCACCGACGACGTGGCGAGCCTACTTATAGCATTGGCCCGCGCGTCACCCCCCGGACCACTCAGCACGCCGCTCCCCTGCCCTCCTCGCCTCTAGCCGACCGGACTGGTGCCCCCCAGGGGAAAGCTGTTACAGTGGTGAGGCGACTGCATACTCTTCACTATGCCACCTGCGAGTCGCCACGACACTCTCCACTGCAACCACAAGGCCATGGTCAGAGGTTAGACTATGTACATGCCCGCAGGCACGGTCCCTCTAGTTTGTTAACGGGGCCAGGGGATGCCCCCGCGCTCCCCTTGAGTTGTTAGAGGGGTCAGGGGGACACCCCAGTACCGCCACGCATCCCCGCGCTCCCCCACTGTACGGTTCCCCAGTACCGCCGCGTTCCCCCACCGTACGGACTCCAGTACCGCCGCATACCCCCACCATACGGTCCCCTGTACCGCCGCGTACACCCCCACGATGTCAGTACACCGTCATCTGGAACTTCCCCGCTGCTCCCCCACTGCACGGCTCCCCAGTACCGCCGCGTACCCCCGCCGTACGGATCCCAGTACCGCCGCGTTGACCCCCAAGACTCCAGTACTCCGCCACCTGGAACTCCACGTGCCCCCTGTGAGCGCTTCCTCCAGGCTGCCACGCCGTCTCCACGACGCCCGCCATACTGTCCCCCTGATGACCCCACCGTCATAACCTTCCACGCACACATCTTCGCCCCGTCGCCGCTCCTGGGGCCTGCAGGCTGACCTCGCAACCCCGTGTAACACTCCCAGGGGGCGCCGCAGCGCCGTAACCCCCAAACAACTCCGTGCACCCCCGGTGTATCCCGAGCAACCACTCCCAAGACTGCCGTAGCCGGGCCGCCAGTAGAGACCCCGGTGCCATGGGAATACCCTACAGGGGTTTGGGCCTTATTACCCTGGTCGGGACGACCCATGACACCTCACTGTTGTATGCGGCGACCCGGGGCAGGCGGGTGAAGCATCCCTGTCCGACCCTCATGCACGGGGGCAGTACGGCTCACCATCAGGCCGGCACGACCTGTCACATCGCGTTGGCCGTCATACGCCGCCTGCCAGTACCGCACAATCAGGCCATGAGGGCACTGCTTCTCAGGCGCCACTCCCTCCGCTGCGTCCAGCGTAGGGATGGTAGCTGGTGCACCCACAATTCCCATCCCCATCAACCTGCACCCCCGGCACCCACCACTCCGTCACCATTTCCTCCGTGATGCCACAACCAGAGTATCCGTGAGTCGCCCTCCAGAGCCGCCCACCACAGCATCAGGGGCAGGGCCGCAGACGGCGCTCCAGGGCACCGCACCCCTTCCACTCGGACGCTCTTCAGGCCACCCTGGATAGTCGTCCGGGCACTTGAGGACATCCGTCCAGAGTGCCGCAGTGCCCACCTCGCCTTAGGCCACCCCCTGTCGGCATGCCCCTGACATGTCCCGCACAGCGGGGCGGAGGCACACTGATGAACCCAAACGGACACCGTCTCCCCGCATCCGTGGCATCGCTGCGGAAGCACAGACCGCGATGGAACGCAGCTACCATCACAGCACTGCGACCACAGGTCCTGCCATACATCGGAGCACGCGTCCTGGAGCCCGAGCAAAGCCCCTGTCAGCGTGCGTGCTGTGGCACTACTGAGGAGGCTGCGCCTCGCCTCCTCCCACGTGGACACCGGGCGGAGTATCGGTCGTCCGTCGGGCATCTCCGGCAGGCTCTCAAGCAGCCGTGGCCACCGCGCCACCTTGGGGCCGCGCGTGCCATGCGCCAGGAGCTCCCAACCGTAGTCCCGCAAGACCTCCCCGATGACAACAACCCCGTCCTGCTCCGGGCCCCTGGCGGAAGCCAGAACCAAGCGTTGCCCTCCCGCCCGAGCCTCAATGACCGCCCTGAGACCCAGGGTGTCAAGGGTGTGACGGGCATCGGCAGCCACGTGGTCGTCCCCCTCTGGCAGAGAGAACATGGCCTCCGTGACTTGGCCTTGCGCGTCGTCGCCCTGTACCCGCGCCAGCTGCTCGGAGCCCACTAACACTGCCATGGACCGCTGCTCCGTGACCGCCGGTACGACTCGTCGCAGCTGCCGGTCACATAGCCACAACGTACCCACGTCAAGTACGACAGCCACCGCCAGGACTGGGAGACCGCACAGAGGTTGCTGAAGGACTGGCAGCACCTCGCGAGGCCAGCCCACGACGTTCCCCACAGCTGGATGGTTGGCGTACACCTGGAGCCAGGGATCACTCTGGCCGTCAGGGTGTCTCACCTTGGTACCCCGCACCTGGGCCCAGGACTGCGCCGACACCACGCGGGACCACTCCCTGAATGCCGTGATGTCTCGCGCCACCCAGGAACCGATCCACCGGTCGAAGGCCTGCGCCACCGCCGCCATCCAGTGAGGGAACAAGGACAGGGCCTCCTCACGCTCGATGCACGACCGCGACACCAGCAGTGCGTGCAGCGGTGCCCTCAGAAAGGTTGCCCGCAGGTCGCCGGGGAGGCCGGCAAACGGGTTCCACGGCGGACGCTGCAGGATCCTCCCTGCCGGCGGGCAGAAGGGCGTGTCACCGCGCAGGAACGCGTATACCGCCCTCCTTCGATCTTGCATCGGCAGCTGCATGATCTGGGTGAGCCGATGGTTCCTGCGGGCATACACATCTTCCCCAATCTGGACCATGTCCTCCACAAAGAGTCTGGCCTTGGCAGGACCCCGGGACGACGCTGCTCGCACCGCAGCGAACAGCCGCTTCAGGTCCCCGGGTACGACACCTGCCATCAGGGATTCTGCCCACCTGCAGCCGTGCTCCCTCCACGCCACGAACTCCACCGCCCTGTCCGTCAGGGGTAGCTCCGCCGTGAACTCCTCCACACGCCTGCACAGGAGCCCAGCCACCTCCTCGTCCCGCGCACACAGTAGGCGCATGTGGCCGATGTCCTCCTCCGGCCCCCCACAGAAGATACAGGGGTGGGCTGGTATTGCCACACGCGTGAGCTTCTGTCTCCACCGTCGCATGACCTGCATGGTGGACAAGCGACCGTCACGTGCCCGCAGCATATTCCTGTGCGTTGGGCCGTGGTGCACAGCTCCCAGGGACATCGCCTCGCAGGCGCCAGCTAGTGGCGTGTGCGCCCTGGTGCGCGCCGCTAGCGAACGCCACTCTATCTCCCGGACCTGCTGAAGGGCATGCATGGATGGTACACGCGGCTCGAGCTCACTATCATCCCCCGGTACCAAGAGGATGGCGTGCTCCTTCGGCAGGACAAGATGGACTGGCGGGGCCATCGCACGGGCCGCGGCAGAGTCCGGTGCCTCAAGCGGGACCGCCGCTAAGTGCGAGCTCTGCCTCACCACCCAGTGGTGCGGCCCCCCAACTCGGCGCGGCAGCCGCCGCAGCCCCTCCACTATCCAGCTCAGTGCATGTTGATTGACCAGATGTGACGTCGGCCCCTTGATGCCACGGTACAGGGCCTCCTGCGCCCTGCGGAGATGCGCTCCTATGACGGACGCATCCACCACGTGTACCGTGCACGCTGACGGGGGCGTGTGCAACAAGTACGCCGCCGCGCCAATGATCTCTGCCTCCGGGACCGTGCCGTAGATGGCACCCGTCCACGTGGGGATTCCGTGGCTGGCCACCGCCACATTTGTGGCGTCGTCTCCCTGGGGCGACGCGTCAGATGATGTGACTTTAGTCGCCACCGGCACCCAGCAGTACCGGTGGGGCTCTAGCCACGCCACGTCGGAGTGGGGGCTCTGCACCACCTTTCCCAGAGACGCCGCGCTGGAGGCCGTGAGCTCCGGGGACAGGACCACCCTCGGTCGATACACCGCATGTGGTCTCCAGGCCAGGTCACATCCGCAGACTGACTTGATGGCGTCCAGGGCGGTGGTGTATTCCGCCCCCCAAACCGTTGCGGAGCAGGAAGGCTGGTACACCACGACAGACCCCTGCTCCACTGCGCCACCACCACGCAACGACGTGACGGCGACATGCGGATCATGCGGCACGTTGGACATTCGGACCACTTCCGGGACCGAGTGCTCATCCGGATCCGGGATTGGGCCTGCCGGTAGCAGAAGAACAATTGCCCATTCGCTGCACTTGTGCACCGCCGCGCACGCCCTGGAAAACGCTGGCTGTCCGTGCACAACCCACAGTGGTGGTGGGCTTATGCCGCCCCCGGCGTGGGGAGTGAGCAGGGGGACGGACGCCGGATCGTCTTGCTGCTGGTAGCCCTCAAAGACGTCCCCCAGCAGAAACAGGAGGGCGGCCAGCGGGACGAACGGCATGGACAGCCCCGGGTTGGCCGGGTCCCATCCTTCCTCCCTGTATCCGCCCACCACATACACGTCCCCCGCAGCGGACTGTCTATTGCGTTTGCTGGCCTTCTTTCGGCGCACTGGGTGAATGAGCCGGTGAGTCAACGGACCGGGCAGCTGCGGCCGGAAGACGTCGCGAAGCCCCGTGAGCCACACGTGGTCCAGCTGGTGGGGTCCTACTCCCGCGTGCGGAAGGTGCAGGTGGTCCTCGTGGCACTCCTGTAGCTGGACCGCCCAGTGCCCAGGCGTAGGGCAGGGGAGCCGCGCATGCAGGAGGTCATTTGCGGGATCAGTCAGGGACTGCACTGCCGCATCCGTGCGGGGCCCCGAGAGAATGCAGATGTCCCTACCCTTGAAGGCGTAGGATTGGGATACCCACTTCCGCCCTGCCCACTGCACTTGCGGCAGATGGGCGTGTACACACGAGTACACCGACGACGGCATGAGAAGCCCCACGCGCAACGTCCCCATCGCCCTGAGCACCCTGTCCACCCACGTATTGCCAGCGTGTGTGGCGAATGACGCAGAGGGCACCATGAACTGCCCGCACACTCCGTACTGCACGTGCATGTCTCGGAGCATGGCCCGCAGCTCATCACGGACCGTCATCGACCTGTGGTGGGTGAGCTGAGCCACGGTCGCCACGACGGAGTCGCGGCATATAACCTGGACATCTGCCAACCGTAGCCCATGACCCGACCGCACCGCCACGTTGGACAGGTCCTTGGGCAGCTTCTCGAACTGCAGGGCCGCAGCCTTGATGGCAGTATTCAGCTTGACCACCGCCTCCGCCGTGTCGGACAGGTAGGGCGCCGCGTACCGCACGATGCCACCAACCACGGCCGCCATCACCTCATGAGGCACCGACGCCGGCCCCAGCGTGTTCTTGCACCAGCCCAGCAGGGCTTCACACCGGAGTACATGTTTCTCCTTCATGGTCGCCATCCCCCTGGGATCGAGGCGCAGGCCCAAGTACGGTATCGTGCCCTTGGCACGTAAGCATACCCATGGGGCCGCTGTGTCCCCCGGGTTCAGGTATACCATAATCGAGTGGATGCGAGCAGTACTGGCATAGGCGCATTTGCTCACGTTGAGGGACATGCCCATGTCCGTGAGATGCCGCGCTATCACCGCCGCATACTCCAGGAATTGCGGCAGGGAGTGCGCTATCAGCAGGAGGTCATCACAGTATGCCTGTACCAGGGGAGGCACCGCGTGGCGAGCATCCCCCCGCGCCTTACAGGCAAGGCTCCGCAGGAGAGGCTCCAATAGGAGGAGGTAGAGCACAGCGCTCTCCGCACTGCCCTGCCGCAGGCCCCTGTGGAGCCGTATGCTCGGCGTCGGGCCATGCGCAGTGACGATGCGCACCAGGGACCCGCAGCTGAGGGTGCGGAAGAGCCTGATGAGCTCCTCCGGGACACCCATGTGGCGCAGGAGGAGCGCCAGTGCTCCGTGCGGCGCTGTGTCAAAAGCTTTCGACACATCGAAGGCCAGGACGTGGTTTTCCTCCATCCCACGCTGCAGCCTGCGCTGGGCCAGGAACACCGGGGCAGCCGCCGTGGAGCCCGGCATGGCTCCGAACTGCCAGTCCGCGGCCAGTCCCTTGCGTGCCAGAACAGCCGTGAACCTCCGCATGAGGGGGGTCATGAGCATTCGCATGTCTTGCTGCCCCAGCGCTATCGGCCTGTACTCGTCCAGGTTGCCTGTGGCTGTGCCCTTGGGCATCAGCCAGATAATGGCCTCGTGCCAGGACTCCGGGACATCCGCACCCCGCAGGATTGCCCTGTACGCATGCACCAGGAGCCCCTGCACCGGTTCAGGCAGCTCTGCTATGAGGGCTGCCGTGACCCGGTTGGACCCCGGAGCTTTGTCGTCCGCCACGGCCTGCCTCACGGCGTCTTTAAGGTCCTGCATGGTGTAGTCCTGTACCGACCTCCACTCCTCCGGCACCCCTTTGGGAATGTGGGCCCGGACCAGCCGCTCGAAGGCCGGCAGGTTCACTGGCCGCTTGGCGTACAGCGCCTCCCAATACCTCTGGACCTCGCCAATGACGTCCGAGGCCTCCAAGAGCACCTTCTCCGACTCGCGGACGCGTACGGACCATAGGCCCGACGGGGCATAGTTCACCACGTTGATGGCCCCCCGTATCGCCGTCCATCGGAGCTGCAGGTCCGGTACCCTGCCCCGCCAGTAGTCCTTGATGGACCGGCGCCTGTTGCTCCTGAGGACATCCCGCAGCTCCTCCACGCGTGTCTCCAGCTGGCGGAGCTGTTGGTCCATTGCGGCACGCAGGTCCTCAACCGAGGCGGGGGACAGGTCGGGGTCTACTCGCCGGAGGTGCTGTAGCAGGGCAGTCGCTTCCTGGGAGTGGAGTCCGGCCGCCGCCGCGTCCCGTTGCCACAGCTGATGGGCACGCCAGGCCAGGGCCTGCTGATCCGAGAGGACCTGGTCCAGCGACGCCTCCGTTTCCGCCTGTCCGTACGGGTACTGCGGGTCCACGCCGGAAGGCATGCGCACTCCCGTGACCCTGGACACGTCATCACGGAAGGCGTAGAGCAGGTCAAAGACCGCTTGCACCTCCGACGTGCCCATGGTGGCTGTGTCCTGGTCCGATGAGAGCCACGCCTGTAGCCGCTGATCCCCGCAGGCCTTCTGCAGTACTGCCGCCACCGCCTCACGAACCCCCGGGGAGTCCGGGCGTATGGCGTGCAGCCTGCCCTGGGCGTGCGAGTAGGCCATCCTGGTGACCCTCTCTTTGCCGGCCACCGCTAGCGGGATGTCCAGGACCACAGGGCCATGATCCGACCCCAGCGACGCTGGAGACCGCCCCGGCGCCAAGTGAGGGCGCTCACGCGCCGCCCACGGGACCAGAGGCGAGTTCAGAAGGAAGGAGTCCAGTCGGTGCCCCGCCCTCGTGGGCCTCCTGTCCTCCTCCCGTTCCGGGCCTGCCCTGCGGAAGCCACACTGTTCCCACAGGGCTTGGAACCTCCTCGTGGTAGGGTGCCACGGGGACTCCAGCCACACGTTGAAGTCCCCTCCGAGGAGCACGGCCCTGGTGCCACCCGCGCTCTTGGCCGCCGCGTACATGGCCACGTCAGCCCAGAAGGACGCCTTAGACGCCCAGGAGTCGCCGCCGCTACCCGGGCCGTGGACGTTGATGACCGTGAGGGTGCCACCTGCGGTCACCACATCCAGGGCCATGGCCTTGCCCGGCACGATGTCCACGATGTCTCGAACCTCCTCCGCGGCGAACACGTCCGCCCGAAGGGCAATCAAGAGCCCGCCGCGCACCGCCGCCGCCGACGCCGCCTGGGCATCCACCCCTGGGTATGTATGATACCCGTGGTGACGCCACTGGTTCTCGGAGTGCACCACACCTTGAGGGTCCTGCAGGCCAGTCTCCTGGAATAGGCCCAGGATGGCACCCTCGGCCTTCATGATACCCGCCGCCACCGCTTCACCGTCGAGCATACCTGGGGTCACTGGTACACCGTCCCCCCGCATCGAGCCCTGGACGTTCCAGGACACCGCCGCTCTGGTGTCGGAGGCGGGGCCCCTTCATGGCTGCACGTGTGGATCGGGGCCTCCCGCCGGACCCGGATCACTGGATGGAGAGGGGCCACCAGCAGGCTCTGGGGGACCACCTGCATCCGGCGCGGGTGGCTGGCGAGGTGGCCCCTGACCCCGTGGGCCTCCGCCCGAGGATGTCGTCGCCTGCTGAGACCCGGCAGATGCGGCGGGCTCCCCCTCAGCCTGCCCGCCGGACGAACTTGCCGCCGTACTCCCCGTAGAAGTCACTGCCCCACGCCGCGCTGCAGACCCAATCGCCCGAGACCGTGCTGCCGACGGCGACGCCCCGCGCCCCGCCGCAGGGCGGGCACCCGTGGGCAGCGTGAGCGCTCTGGACCCCGCCTGGGCCGACGCGAAAGGCCCCGCCTGGCCCCCCGGCATAACGCCAGCCAGCATGGCCAGCGCCTGGTCCCGTTGTGCCGGATCAGCCACATGGTCCCGCTGGATGTGGTCTAGCAGGTCCTTGGGGTGGAGGTGGGTAGGCCGGCAGTGCGTGCCAGCTTTCCATGTGCAGTGACCAGCCCCATCCAGCCGAGACCAGGGGCAGACGTTGATCGTCTTTGTCCCACGCTGATCCGTGGCCAAGTCACCGCCGAAGTGCCGCAGCACGTACCGAATGTTGACATAGGCGCCATACTGAGGCGGGGGGCTCCTCTTGGGCGGCGGCTGGGGCGCCGCTTTCGGGGCCTGCTTCGCCGCCGCAGCCGGGGGCGCCGCAGGCCGCACTGGTGGCACGCTTGGCGGTTGCGGCAGGTGCAGCATTCCCTCCACGGGAAACTGCTCATCCACCCAGCGGCGCCACGCGTCGGCGAACTTCTCCCGGTCGCCCTCGATCCTCCACCTGGAAGTGGAGAACGCCCGGAGCCACGGCCCCATGTTCTCCGCCATAACCAGGCGGAGGGCATCTCCTCCGCTCTGCCGGCGGAAGCGCGTCGCGGCCGCGCCTGCCACGGTCCCCTGGAGGTACAGCGCGTCGCCCCCGTCGCCACTCAGTGCACTAAGGTGCAGGGCCTCCAGGTCGGCGGGGCGGACCGTGAGCACCGTGCCCTGCCCGCGATCGTACAGGCGCAGCGCCGAGGAGTGGGGCTCCAACGCCGCCACAACCCAGTACCACGCCCGCGACGCGCTATGCAGCAGTGCAAGCGAGGCTGCCGGCCTGTTGCTGGACGACTGCGCCGCCGGGGCCCTGGGGAGGGCCGCCGCGTGACCCTGCAGCGCCCTGCATATGCCAGCTGCATGCTCAGCCTGCCACATGTTGCTCGGGACTACGGGCCAGACGTCCTGCCCCTGGACCACTGGCGGCCGCGTGACCTCCACGAAGACCGCCGGCGCTGGCGGGATGTCCTCGGCCGTGCACCTGTGCGCCCTGCGCACCGGCCCCAGCCCACTGAGGCACTCCTGGAACACCCGGTAGCAGGCCGGGCCCCTGGACCGCTGCCTCCTGAGCCGGCACGCGGTGACTACGACCCACTCCAGTCCCCCCGTTTCCACCCGAACACAGGCCCAATACTCCGCCCCCTCCAACACCACCAACCGCCCCATATCCGCCATGCCCACCGTATGGGTGGAGGACACGCTCTCCACCCGCAGCCACCGCTTGGCGCTCTCTTCCCACGGCTGGGGGGCATGCATCCGCTGCTGCTGCATCGCGTCCTGCACGTGCTGCAGGGACACTGTCGCCAGCATGGACATCCCCCCGTCCGACGCCGCTGCCATACACAGCAGGGCATGTTGCATGCGCGCCCCGGGCAGCCCCACGTTGTGCGGGACGTTTGCCAGGTCCAAGGGCGCGCGGGGCGCCGGCAGGGCCTCCAACACCGCCGCAGGCAGCTCCCCCAGGGACGGCAGACGCGCGATGGGCCCCATGTCCCTGTTGAGGACCACCGCCGCCACCCACCGCCTGTCCAGCGCGGACAGGAGGTTGCCCGGCCTCGGCACCCTGAGGAGGGTACCGACGGCGGACATGAGGGCGCACACGCCACAGTCCTTGGTGTTGCCGGCCGGCTGCTGCACCTGTGCCGCCCGGGCCTCCGCCAGCAGACGCTCCGCACCCGGCCATCCCGCCCTCTGGCCCCTGGGTGCCATGCGCATCGTCCGGACCGCCATGTCCCACGTGTGCGGCCATTGGGGCGGGGCCCCCGACACCACAGGCCGGCCCAGCGGGTCCACTGCCAACCGCGTGTCAGGGGCCACGAGGTGGTGGGCCGTCCAGTGCCGCATGTCCGGCGTCTCCAACCGATCGAGGTACACCGCCTCTGAGCCCCCCAGCTCGACGTACCTCGCAATGAGGAGGGCAGCCGGGGTTTGGTCGTGCCGCTGGCCTTCCCACCCCTCCCTCGGGAGCATCATGGCGTGGGGGGCCAGGCACTGCACCACGTCGGCTGCCAGCGCGACCACGTCGTCGCTGAGCTCCACCCCATGGTCCGCGGCCACCAGGAATTGGTGCCTGGGCTCGGAGTACACTCGCTCCAGGGCGCCCCGCAACTCAGCTGGCGGGGGAGAGGCGTCTCCGCAGCCCCGCAGCCAGGGGAGTGCGCCCGGGAGGTGCCGCCCCGCCCCTCCTGACCAGACGGCGGCCCTAAGGACCGGCAGGTCCCGCCAGACAGCCACTGCGACCTGATCGCGCCAGGGCTGCGGCTTGTTGGCACCCCACTGGAGGACGGCCACTACAGCATGCGTGGTCAGGGGCTCCGCTGTGAGCTGCAACGCCGTCCCCCCGTCGGTCTCGATCACCGTGCCCCTTGGGGCAGTGAAGACGTGGCCATCGGCCCCACGGACCGCCACCCATCCCCACAAGACCGCCACGGTCTCCCAGCTGGGGTGGTTGGTCCTCCTGGGCAGGACCACCACCGGTGGGCACGGGCCGTTGGCGGCCCACACGCGCCATTCCACTCCCACAAGACGCTCGTGACCAGGGGGCCGGTACACCTGGGGCCACGCGTCTGGGAGCTGGCGATGGACAGCGGTCCACACGTCAGCCCCGCCAGCCCGCGTGAACTGAAGTCCCCCCAGGATGTCCCCGTCCACAGGGCTGGGGAGGCGGGCGGTGCGAACTTCCAGCCCCTGACTCAGGCGAAGCCCTGGCCCCTCTCGGTCTCCCAGCAGCGAGACCTCCGGGTCCGTGGTCGCAAGACGAGCCGCCACCGTGGGGAGATGCAGGGAGACAGTCCACGGCTGGACTGAGACGGGCTCGCGAGGGAGGTCAGGGCAGGCCGCCACAGCACTGCCATCCCTCGCCCAGCTGAGCGCCCTGTCCCACCACTGCGCCCACGCACCCGGCGCTGCCGGCAACGACCAGGACAGGTATGTCACGACCGCCTTAGCCTGCCACTCGCGAGGGTCCATGCCGGCAGGATGTGTGTGCCACGTGCACACCCATCCCAGGTTGGCCTCCTGGACGGTGACCATGTCCCTCCACGGGACCACCGGGAACGGAGTGAGCAGGGCCGCCATGCCACACGGCAACGCCACCGCCCACTCGGTCAGGCCCCCACTCTCCACCGCATACACCACCGCCGGGAGTCCTCCCCCTTGCGCCTTTACCACCGCATCCTGCAGCAACGTCCCGTGGCCCCTGCCGTGGTCCCGGCTGCGGTCCAGGCTGAGAGCCCCCACGCGGGCCATGGCCTGGAGGATCAGGAGCAACTCCTGGGGTACTCCCCGCGGCACCGGCGGCTGGGGGTGGGCGTACCGGCAGGCATCTGCCCGCATGCACCATCCCTTGGCCCAGTGCCTGCAGGTTTCCTCCTCCCCCGTCTTCGGCCCAGCCTTATCCGCCACCCCCGGCTCCCTGGGGCTCACCTCACGCGCTTCCTTCGCCCCCACGATCACCAGCTCCTCGTCCTGCTCCCCGGCACCCTGCGCCTCCTCACCCTTGAACTCCGGCTCCTCGTCCTGTTCCATGGCGACCTGCGCATCCTCACCCCCCCTGCGCTGGTCCTCCTCCTCCAGTTCCTCCGTCGTCGGCGGCGGGCCCGCAGCATCCGAGATCCTCGCCAGGGCCGCCGCCACAATGGCCTGCACGTCCACCTCCTCCCTGGCCACCTCCGGCTGATCCTGCTGCTGCTCCTCCCCCGTGGGTTGCTCTTGCCCCACCTCGTCACCGCCACGGCCTGCTTCCCCGTCTCCTCCCACCGGGATCGCGCGTTCGGACCCCTGGGGGGCGGCGCTCCCGTCGAGGCGCGTGCCCACCACCACCAGCAGCTTGAGGTCACCGCCGCGGCTCTCAAGGCGGTAGCTGCTGGAGGTGGGGACGAGGACCGCCCCATCCCCGGTCAGCAGCAGGCGGTCCGCGTCGAACACGACCTCTGCACCCTCGGGGTGCAACGCCACCAGGAGCGCATGGGACCCCAGCGCCTGGGGTGTGAGGGGCCGCCCAGCCTGCTCGCGACGCCAAGCGTCAGCCCCACCCCGCCACAAGGCCACGTACAGGCCTTCGTCCCGCCGCACGTCCTCCAGCCCTGCCTCGCCCATCAGGCGCACCACGGACAGGCGCACCGACAGGGGGAGGCTTTCCTGGGGCTCGGCCGCCCGGACATCACCGGGGTGATGACCCAGGACCGCCGCATCCCCCAGTTGGACACAGCGGACCTGGCCGTCGCCCTGGGACGCCGCCGCCAGGGCCATCTCCCGGGCGACCTGCCCTGGGCGCTGGAGCTCATAGCGCTCCAGGGCGCTTGCCAGCATCTCTGCCCCCCGCTGCCCCGTGCCCGTGAGGCGGTGCCTGTGGGCGCCCTCGGCCGCATGGTACCTGCAGTGCCGCCGCTCACAGCTCCCCAGGGGAGGGGGCGGCACCGCAGTGGGCATGGGCCGCAGCGGCTCGTTGGCCGGGTCCTCGTCCATGCCGGCGTAGACGTCGGGCCCGGCGTCGTCCTCAAACATGAGGGCCAGCGCCGACTCACCGGGCCCGTATGCCTCCTCGTCCTCCACTTCCTCCGCTTCCTGCCCCCCCTCCGCCCCGTCCCCGGCTGCGACCACCGCCGGCGGCGTGTCCGGCCGCGGCGGGAAGGGCGCCAGAGGCCGCTCGTCAGCGCCTCCGCCCCTTGCCGCCTCCGCCGCGTCCAGCCGTGCCCGCAAGTTGTCGGGCAGCCGGGCCCAGCTGGTGCCCGCATGGAGGTCCATGCTGTACGCCAGCCCCGCCGGACACGGCACACCGGGTGCCACCTGGCGCCACTCCCGCCACTCCCACATCCACTCCTCCACTCCTTCCCCCTTGGCACGTCCCCCACTGGGCTCCACAACCCCGCCGCCCTCCGCTGGCGTTTGCGCCTTCGGCACACCCCGCCCCGCGTCCTGTCCCCCCGAAGAAACCGCCTCCGTCGACGTCTCCTTGGCCCCGTCCGTCCTCGGGGCGACAGCCGCGAGCGCCTGCGCTATTAGCTCGCCGGCGTCAGCCCCTGCCGGCGCGGCCCCCCCACTCCTCACGGCCGTCCGCCGGTACTCCTCCAGGGCCTGCGCGAGCAGCTCGCTGATGCCTCGCGGGCCAGCCACTGCCGCCTCCTGCGCCGCATCCTCCCCCGCTTGTACCCCCGTCGTAGTCCTGCCCGCGGGGGCCGCGCCCTGCATCCCACCCGGCACCACTGGCTCCGGACCCGTCGGCACCACGGGCGGGGCCTCGCGCGGCACGGCTGGGTCCGGCATCTGGACCGTCCGCGGTGGCGACCCCGCCGCGGGAACCTCCGGCTGAGGCTCTGCCAGGGGCGGCGCAGGTGCCCCCATACTCTTCGCCTCGCCCGGGGGCACACCATGTGCCTCCCCTTGCGACACCCCCTGCTGCTGGGCGCCCCGCCCCGGTCCTGGAGCCGGCACCGGTACCGGCACCGACACGGCGTGCTGAGGCATCGGCCGTGAGTGCCGCTGGGGCGGGGGGCGAGGGCATTCCACATGCAGGTGCGGACTGTGATGGTGATGGTGACGGTGAGGGTGGACGGGGTGCCGTGGCACAGCCTCTTGCGACACCCCCTGTTGTTGGGCGCTCCGCCCCGGCCCAGGCACCGGTACCGGCTCTAGCACCGGCATTGTGTGCTGATGCCGCCGTGGGTGCTGCTGGGGTAGGGGATGTGGGTACTCCACATGCTGGTGTGGACGATGTTGGTGATGGTGATGGTGAAGGTGGACTGGGTGCTGTGGCCCAGCTCCTTGCGAAACCCCCTGCTGCTGGGCGTCCCACCCTGGCCCAGGCACCGGAACCGATTCCGGCACCGGCATCGTGTGCTGAGGCGTCAGTGATTGCTGCTGGGGCAGGGAATGTGGGTACTCCACTTGCTGGTGCGGATGGTGATGGTGACGGTGATGGTGAAAGTGGACGAGGTGCTGTGGCACAGCCCCTTGCGACACCCCCTGCTGCTGGGCACTCCGCCCCGGCCCAGGCACCGGCACCGGTTCCGGCACCGGCACCGTGTGCTGAGGCGGCCTTGGGTGCTGCTGGGGCAGGGGATGCGGGTACTCCACATGCCGGTGCGGATGGTGATGATGATGGTGACGGTGTAGGTGGACAGGGTGCTGTGGCACAGCCGCCAGTTGGTGGTGAAGGTGAAGATGGACTGGGGGCTGCGGCACAGCTGTCGGGTGTACGTGTTGGTGTGGGAGGTGATGCTGCATCATGGGGAACCCGACGGGGTGATGAAGTAGGTGATGGAGATGAAGTTGGTGGTGGTGGTGAGTCCCAAAGGGCGGGATGGGCATGGGCCCGAGGCCAGGGGGCGGCGGCATCGGAAACGCACCCGGCGCCGCATACCCCGGCTGCCCCGCCAACCCCACCGGGGGCCGTCCGCGCTGCGCGTCCTCGAGCTGCCCGAGATCTTGTAGACATCGGAGTAGTCGGTTGAGCAGGTGCACCCCGAACGGCACCGTGCCCGCTGCGAACCGCGCCTGAACGTCGGGCGCGTTGTACGGGTGGGGATCGCGGGCCAACATCTGCCGCAAGCAGACGTCGACGAAGTGGTCCCACCCGTTGTCCCTGGCCGGACGGTCCGCGTCCACGCGCGCCTGGAACGCCGCGTACGTGTGCGGCCCGTGTCTGACGAGATCAGACACTGTGTCTACCAGGCGCCGGGCACGTCGCCGGAAGGCTGGCAACTCCGCGGGATTGGTGGGGACAGATAGCGACATTTAGCTAACGAAGGCTGTGTGAGCTAAGGACACGGGAGAACGGGTGGACTCCATGGCCCGTCCCGCTTGCCAATGGCGTATGGTTGCACGACACTTCGCACGACACAGCTGCGCACCCCTCTTGCTCGCCCCTTCTCCCCTCCGTGTTCCTGTGCCCCCGACTGTGCTCGCTTGGTGCGCCCCTTGGCCCTTGGGTTGGGGGGGGGGGGGCGCCCGACGCTGGCTCTGGTCCCTCCCCCCGGGAGTTTCCCCACGGGGGGGCCGATGCATGCACTCCCCGTCAGGGTGTAACTCTGTTGTACGGGCCGTCCATTTGTACCCGCTCAGTACAAATGGACCTGCGTCGTAACCAGGTACGTCGGCCCTTCCCCACACCGGGGTCGGGTACACTGTGGGTCTCTGGGGAGTCCTTGCGGGTTAGGCACGTCTCTTGCTTACCCCGATGGACGGTGTGCCCTACCCGCAGCCCCTCACAGGACACGAACCGCAGTACGTGCCGTGGGGAGTGCTCCTGGTCAGGCCCATTGGCCACCCCCCCAGGCCGGTGCCACCTCGGGCCGCTGGCCATCGGTCCCGGGCGTAACCCACCTTATTGCTCGCGCTCAGATGGGGCCGATACGGACACCGGGGGGGCCCCCAAACCCCAGAGGTCGGGTACCTCACCAGCGTCGTTCGCGGGCCCATGTCACCCCGCCCCCCCCCGTTGGTCCCTGCTCCCCTGCATTCATCCCCAGGGGCCCTGGCCCCTTGCTGTGCCCCCTGGCTCCCGCCCTGTCCCGTCTGCCCCTGCTGCCTGTCCCTGCCCCGGCATGTTGGTGTCCTCGGTTGCTCGCTTTGTGTTTTTTTTTTTTTTTTTTTTTTCTCGCCGCCCTCGCCCTTTCTGCGGGTGGGCGTCGGGTATATATATATATATATATATATATGTATGTATATATATATATACAGACACACACACACACACACACACATATATATATCTGTATACATACATACATACATATATATATATAGTAAGAAAAAGTCACTGCCATGTCTTTCTTGGAGGGCTTGATCCAGGCTAAGCCCCCCTTAAAACCCTTTGTTGATGCTAAGACAAACTTAAGTGTTTTTATCTCTCTTTTGTTGCCTAAAGTACACTTTCTCAAAGTAACTAGGGTTGTGACCCTAGCCCCCTCATGAAGTTCACCCCTACCACTCAACTGAGCGGAGGTACCTTCCTTCATGGAGGACATACCAAAATAAATCAGGCATTGCATGCTTGTTGGCCTTGGAGGTTAAGCCTAAGTGGTCTCCCACCCCAAGACCCCTATACTCAATTGTTTCTACCACTTATTGTGGTCCTACTTTGTAACTGTTTCTGAATTCAGTTGCTTGGCCAAGTCATTTTCTGTGTGGTCTTGACATCTATGCCTCTCAGTCCTAACCAGCACCATTTCACCCAAAAGAGTGCACATGAAGTGCCTAATGCAACCTCTGAGGCTAGAGTCTGACCAATTTTCATTTAAAACCTTTTGTATTATCCATTTGTGACTGAATCTATGTGCATAAACCTGCTTTGTCTATCTGCAGCCCTTCTGTGTTACACTGGATTCCAAAACCAATCATTGATTCGATCCACATTCAGTCCTTGCTCTACTTGCTGCTTTGGTTTGGGGTTTTCAACTACAAAACCTGCAGGAATACATCAAAAGACCTAGGGCATAATTCAAGGACATCTTTCCGGTAGCAGAGACAGTCCCTTGTGACCTTTTGAACCGACCCTGAGAAGAAGTGCAGAACAAAAGCTCAACAACAAGTTCATCATGTCCACGCCAAGCGTCAGGACCTGGCCTATCCGAACTGTCCAAGTACAAATGGGCAGCATGGCCCACCCAATGAGTGAACCACCACACCGAGCTCCACATCATCTCAGTGGCGCATCTGGGTCCCAAGGAGATCCAGAACGCAGAAGGGCGGAAGAAAATAAAGGCCTTACCACCGAGGCCTTAGCAGCACACGGTGGAGACAGCTTCAGTCACCTCCACAGAGGTGTGGCTGCTTCAGTATCAAGATCCAATTGTCCAGCTTCATCCTCAACTGCCATTGAAGGACCTGAGGAGTATGAGAAGCTGAAGATGAAGATGGATGAGTACATCATGCATGAGGAGTACTATAAATCCATCCGTGGGGAAGATGGAGAGGAGCCATTGGCTGTACATGGATCCAGACCACGTACAGATCTAGGGTCCTACGCACACTCTGGTCCTCCGTCCACTGCATTTCTGCCAAGACGACTAAGACCTGAGTATCCAACCCCAAGGGCTCCCGAAGTGGGCCCAACACGAGTCGAAGAACAACAACATCCAAGGCCAACCTACGGTGCCCTGGATCAAACGGCCGAGCTGCTGGCCAAATTCCTGTCTGGATCAGAAGATCCAGATGTGACGGCCTTATCGGAGGCCATTAAGGCTAAACTGGGTATTGCAGAACCCTTACCCAAGCCTGAGTTCCTCTCTCTCTCTCCAGGGCTGAGTACCCTGGCCGAAGATCTCAAGAGATCGAGGGTCTCAAGGCTGTTGCCTAAGGTTACCTGCCCCAGCCCCTTTCACCCCCGTGCCAGGACTGTGCCTATGGCGGATCTACAGGACGTGCCTGTCACAGAGAGTGAGAGAAGAGGGCTGTCAGCCCTGGCCCCTCTTGCCGGCGTGTCGCCTTCAGGCCTAACTCCGGGGGGTGGGAAGACGGGCAGACCAATTGCCCAGGCGAACATCCAGCTGGAACTGCCGGAGTTCGACCCCAAAAGTCTGCCTGAATGGGCAGAAGAATTTGCAGAGTTCCTTTTGTTGACTGGCCAATCCCATGTGGATGTGGCCACCAAATGTTCACTGCTAAAACGCTCATGCAAAAAGAAATCTTTGCAAAAACAGGTCAAACAGATTGTGAAAACCTGTTCTACCTGGGCAGAGGTACTCCTGAGGTTAGAGAAAACATTTCCAGTCTATGAGACTGACCTTAGCGTACGCACACAGATCGAGGAGCTACCTATGCTCCCGGAGTTTCCATCCGCTGCGCGAATTTCTGAGTATGTGTGCGACTTGGAGTACTTATTTTCGAGGATGAATGTGGGCTCCTACGGAGCCACTGAGCCCCACCTGTGGCTCATGAGTAAGATCCCCCAGCGTACGTGGGATGATTGCCGCTCCACCTCTGAGAGGAAGAGCAGGACCCACTCGTACGATACACTGGTGGATCTCTTTTTTAAGACGTCACAAACTTTATCAGAGTTCTCACAGGTCGTAGATAAGAGCAGGCTATGTACACAGATGCTGTGCATACTATCTACATGACCTTTTCACACTTGAACTGCGCTGACCGGTGTTGGAGACCGTGTGTGGGTGTTGGTGTTGATTTGGTGGAGGTGCATGAGTGTTGGTGTGAGTGTAGGTTGTACTTTTGGCTTTCATTAGGCCACTGGTTCACCAAGGTGGTTCCAGGAAAAATTTATCGAAGTGATAAGATAATAGACTGATAGACTTTGTAGAAAACTGATAGAAGTACCTGGTACTGGTAGGTTAGATAACATACAAAGGAGAAGTTTTAGAAATGCCAAAAATTAGAACTGGCATCACCTGCAGAAAGTTGTCTGAAAACGCCTTGGCTGTGACCCCTCTGTTCACTACATTTGGAAAACAACCCCGATTTTTCACCCTAGGGGAAAATCAGTGCCGGATCCATACAATGCAGGCAACAAACTAGCAATCAAAAGCAGGCAATGGTGACATTGCAGTGCAATTGATGCAGTGCAGGGAAGTCATTCTGGAGCAGCCAATATCAGATATATATGAATGGAAGAGCTGCAGAAAAGGATGTGAGTGTCTGTGTTCTGAGCTGTGATGGTGGTAGCATTGTTTGTCGAGTGTGTGTAAAGAGTGTTGACCTAGAGCTGTGGCGTGTGTTGCCGTGATGGAGTGTCTTGTTGTGAATGTGTTCTGTGAAAGTAGGGTGTGTTTGATCTGGCTCCTACAACATATACAAGTGAAATCTGAGCCAAGGGCAGCAATTCTTGCACCTCTGAGAGGTGTTTCGGCACCTTTCTTCGCAAAAACAATGCTTTGGTGACCAACTCAAATTTTTCATCAGTAAATCAGAACTTGAATCTGCACATGCATCAGTAAACACACTCGTTGTGTATATAGTTATGATGTAACAAGGTCTTCTGACCAGTAAAAACTGTTGCTGTCGTCAATAGCCTTTAAGTGGCTGTTTGCAATTAGATATTCTGTATAATCCTTCACGTACAAGATCTTTTGGGTTTCCATCGTGGTGAGGCGACGAACGTCAGTAAATTGAAGTGCCTCGTTGTTGTTGCTGAGACAAAATTCACCAATAGCATTTACATACCACGATACTTTGTACGGATAGCTTTGGCGTCGGCATTGTCTCGGTGGTCGTGCTTTGCGGCATCTGACTTTGATCATCAGCAAGGGAAGTGTTGTTGTTGGTCGGCTTTTCTTTATGACTAGAATTCGAAGCTGTGACTTCCGGCAATGGCTTTACCTTCCATATATTTGACGGTGAACTCGCTGGTTGGTACTGGTGGACCCGGGGCGCACTTTGAAGCCGTGTTCTGCAATTCGGAGAACCTTTTTTGTACCCAAGTCGTCGTTCATACTTGGAGGTGCTTGATGGAGACCTTCGACTCGTTGGTTGGTGCTGTTGCTTCGCTGTTGGTAGCGTGCCTTGGTTCTGTGTAGCTTTTTCGCTCACTTGCGTGCGAGGCAGTGTGCTGACAGGCCCTTTGGCCGTGGTGGTTTGCCTTGCAGCACGGGTCAGCAGGGTGTTAAACACATTTCCGGTGTCGAACTTTGAGCTCGGCAAGTAGCGTGCTGGTTGCGAGACAAGAGCTGTGTTGTACCCGTTCCCTGACGGATTCGGCTTTTGACCAGCAACGTGTTGGCGAAGCGTTGGTGACGGCGTTTCCATTTCCGCTGATTTTTCTGGCGTCGAGTTTGAAATGTATTCATCATTGTCCTTTGGTTGCGACACAAGAGTGGCGCCGTACCTTTTCTTGGATGGCTTCGGCTTTTGACGAGTATCTTGTTGGCGATGCGTTGGCGAAGGTGTCACGTCGTACGTGCTCCTGAACGGCTTTGGCTTGTGACCAGCAACTGGTTGGCGATGTGTTGGAGACGGTGTTGCTATCTCCTCTGTTTCCGCTGGCGCTGGGTTTGAGCTACATTCATTATCATCCTCTGGTTGCGAGACAAAAGCTGCGTCGTACCTGTTCTTTGACGGCTTCGGCTTTTGACCAGCAGCTTGATGGCGGTGTGTTGGTGAAGGCAATACCTTTTTGGCGGACTTGGTTGGCGCTGAGTTTGAGGTGGACTCGTCATCGCTGTTTTTGTTCGAGTCATTGACAGGCACTGCAAAGGCATCAAAAGGGGAAGAGCATGGTTGAACGGCGGCTGTTGCAGTATTGCAGTTGTCTTGCAGCTTCTTATTTGGCGTTGAAAGTGGGCGTGGAAAACGTGACTGTTGTCGCAGGAGGCGTTGAAGTTGTATTTCTTTTTCCAAAACTTCGAACAGAACCCAGTTTGACCACAGAGTTGTAACCACGACGTTCTGCAGGCTTTGAAGGACAGAAGCGGCAGGCGGCGGTACTGTCAGCTTCTGCTGCTCTGCAGGCGTTTTGATCGGTGGATCGTTCAGCATTGATCGCAGGCGGAGCCTGGCCTGGATTTTGCGAAAACACTGCAGCCAGGTCTGCAGGTTGATCGGGCATTATAAATTGCTGTCATCGAAAAAAAATAGACACTCAGAAAGTGACACTGGTGGATCTCTTGATTGAGCTAGCTCTTGAGCGAGAGAATGACTCCCACATGGAGAAATTCCTCAAGAAGCATTTGGGACGAGGTGGTACCCCTACCCCTGAACGTGGCGAAGGGAAGGGGCATAAAAATCCCACTAACACCCACCAGGGAGGTGGTAAAGGGAGGGGCAACCTACGTGCCATTAACGAGGTTCCAACTGATGCAGGCACACCCCCCCTGTTTTACTGCCGACCTGTCAATGACAAGGGGGGACCTTGTCATGCCTCTGACTGCGATCTCCGCAGTGGCTGTATGCTGTAGATGAAACGTCAGCAGCATACTAAAGATGGGAAAACCGTGACCCATCAGGACCACTTCAGGTGTACCATCACCTGTGGTTACTGTGGCAAACGTCGTCACTATGAGGACGAATGCCACATCAAGAAACGCGAGAGTGACAAACTCAAGCGTCAGGAGGCGGAGCGCCAGAAGACCCAGACGCCCGCCAGAAATCCCCCGAATGGGGATAAAGGTAAAGGAGGTGGCAAGGGGGGTGGCAAAACTGGACCCCCTAACCCCCAGAGGCGCTCATCAGCGCCCGTTGCTACACCTACTCCTGCTGCTACACCCGCTCCTGCCGCAGGTGTCCCCCAGAAGCGCCCCCAAGGGGATAACGCTACCCCTGAGGGGAATAATTCTAAGAAGAGGCGCTTGGCCTGGATGGCCAAGTCCCTCATGGCTGCAGGAGTGGATGTGAAATTCCCTGATGAGGAATAGGGGGGCGGCTCCGAAGAGGAGGACTTGGTTTTCTGGATCCTCGTGAAAATCGGGGATCAGGTTTTTCGAGCAGTGCTTGATACCGGTGCAACACTTTCCATAGTGGCCCGGCGCCTGCTTAAAACCTTCAGGAAAACTAAGACCGTGGCCATAAGAGTAGGGGATGGGCGTACCATCCATTCCTTGGGGGGGGTCGATGTGACCATATGTCTGGGCGACGAAACCGTGACCCAACACTGCAGAGTGTTGGACACTGACGCCTTTGACATCGTCATTGGTACCGACTTTCTAAGAAGAAACCCCCAGGTAAAAATGCTGTCCCTACAGCGTCCTTACTCTTTGCACTGCGACTTTGGCAGTGGGCTATTCTCCGTTCCTTTGGAGCTGTCAGGACGAAAAGAGTCTGGGCTGCGCTACGGAGCCAAGACGAATTATCGTAGTGAAAACTACCAACTGGCCCGTCATGTTCTCGAAAATGGACTGGCGGCCCTTCAGGTAAACCTGGATGAGATCCAGGTGGAATTGTTTGCGAGCCAACAACAGCACATCATGCAGTTGTACTGCTCGAAACAAATGAACAATGCTTTCCGTTCCTTCTCGAAAGCAATGGGCCTAGCGTATGCTAACCCTCCCTTCTCCCTGCTCGCGAAGGTTCTAACCAAGATCGCTTATGAGGGAGGAAGGGTTGTTATGTGCACCCCTGACTGGGGTTGCTCTGCTGAACATGCTTACTGGCGCCGTATGCTTGACAGAATGACCGTGGGAAGAGTGCAACTCCCCGACGGCCCCATCTATGTGCCTGAGGACTCAGACACAGCTATGCAGGCCCCTGAGTGGGCCACTTTCCTGTCCATCATCGATGGATCTCTCAATCCTGTACCCCTGTGTGACCTGGACCAGGTGCTACTAAAAGAGGTCATGGCCGAAAATCGTGGCCTGACCCTTTATGATCTCAAAAATCGATCTCCTGAGCACCTATCTGCCACACTTACAGGGTGTGAGTCTCCTGATGACTATCTGGAACCTGCAGCTGTAAAAGAGGATGCTGACGACCAACTGTCTGAGATCGCCAGCACTATTCCCTCTGTTGATCCCAGCTGTGTTGACCTAAAACATAGTGCTTTCCTGGCCCAGCTGTTGCTAGAGGAGGTAGATCTAGAGTCAACCTCTGAACCCGCTTCCTCGGTTGGGAAACCAGCGCTACACATGCAGCCTGTGCACACAGATGAACCCGTGGCCCGGAGTACTGATGCTCTGGCACGGCCTGCTGCTAATAACATGCCATTGTCTGAGCATGACACTCAAGAACTCCGACGGCTGTTGTACCTGAAGGCCGAAGGTATTGAGCGCCAAGAGCGGCTGCAATACCTCAGACAGACCTGGAAATACTCCATCTGGTCTGAGGAGGACGATGAGTCCTATACGCTGCCTGATCCTGAGATACCTCTAGTGTATTCTCTACACTATGGGCAGCAATGTCCCCCTGAGTGGGACGATGGTACTGTACCTGCCGAAACTGCTGATCGGCATAAAAAGAAAGAACATGGAAAAAGCAACCTCCATGCTGAGGAGGATTTCCTTCAGAAAGTCGAGAGTCTTAACCTTGACCCCCGCCTGAAGAAACTGCTTATAACCTATGAGGAGGTGTTCGTCGCCTTGCTGCCTCCCCTATCTTGTAAAAAACTGGTCCAGATGGACCTGAAATTGAAACCAGAATTTGAAAAGACGCGAGTGAGGCGTCGTCCCTATCCCGCTCCACAGGAACAGGTTGAAGAAATCGAGCGCCAGATCCAAGAATGCATTGATGCTGGCCTCGTTGAAGAGTATAAACACGGGGACTATCCCCATCACTGCAGTCCCTGTTTCCTTGTTGCTAAACCAGGGTCGACTGCCCTACGTCTTGTTGTAGACTATGGTGAGGTCAACAAGAAAACCCAGAACCACTCAGGGAGTATTCCTAACATGGAAAACACCCTGGAGCGTATTGCCAAATGCAGGTATAAGACCAAAATGGACAAACGCTCTGGTTTCTGGCAGGTTGACCTAACCGCCGCAGCTCAGGAGCTGCTTGCCTTTATAACCCCTAAGGGTCGTGTCTTCAAGTGGAAGGTTATGCCTTTCGGGGTGGCTAATGCCCCAGCGCTCTTCCAAGAGCTTATGAACAAAATTTTGTACATACTGAGGCGCAGGCCTCTAGTACAAGAGTTGATTTCTCGGGGTGCAGAAATGGAGGCTCACATCGACGACGTGAGTTTGGGTACTAATACCAAAGAGGACCATGTCCTTCTCCTCCGTGAATTTTTCACTGTCTGTCAAGAAAACCATCTCCGAATCAAACTCGAAAAATGTGAGTTTATGAAATAGGAGATGGAGTATTTGGGTTTCGACGTGGGGTATGGCTGGTGGAAACCAGCAGCGTCTAAGATGCAGCCCCTACAGGACATGCAGATTCGCGATGACCCTAAGAAGGGTCTACACGATGTGAGGAGTTTTGTGGGCGCCTGTAATTTCTATCGGCGTCACATCCACAATTTTACTTACTCCTCTGCACCCCTCACTGACCTGATCAAGAAAACTACTCCCTGGAGGTGGACCTCCAGAGAGGAAGCGTGTTTCCAGGAGTTGAAGAAGAAGATTGCCTCCTCCAACTGCCTGGGAGTGCCCCGCCCTGAGGGCGAGATAGTCCTGATCACTGATGCCAGTGATGTAGGGGGGGGAGGTACAATCTACCAATGGCAGGAGCTTAACCCCGCTGAACTAACCCACTGCCATTATCGTACTACTGGACTGAACCGTGATGGTTCGTTGAAACATGACTATCCTACCAGTGAGTGGCGACAGGTGCCACTGGGACACTGGAATTGGAAATGGAACCAAGCGCGTTCCAACTACAGCACCTATGACCAGGAACTCCTGGCCGGTATGTTGCTGCTATCGTCACAATCCCGACTCCTGCGGTCTAACCCTATTGTCTGGCTGTGTGACCAGGAGCCTGTGAAGTCTTTTCAGAAGGGCCCACCACCAGAAAAAGCGAAGCTAAAACGGTGGTGGACTTACCTGAGCCAGTTCAGGCTGACAGTGCATCATATCCCCGGGATTAAGAATGAACTGTCTGACTACATATCGCGCAACAACTTCGATGCGCTTATTGGTGAGAGCTCTGAGGCGCTCGCCAAAGAGGCTTTCCAGCGTATGGATGTCCAGCTTGACCTGTCCATGCGCACTGCTGGAATCCTGGAGGGTTGGAGTCTAACCCACTATCAGTCAGAGTATGAAGAAATTCTCCAAACCCTCAGCACTGGTCTCGAACCCCGTGTCATTGACGGGCACCAGTGGTATAAAAACAATCAGTACCTCTTCTACGAGGACCGAATTGTTGTGCCTGAGGCATGACTGGATGGGTGCCTACAATGGTCCCATCTCAGTTCTGGTCACACTGGCGCTAATCGCTCAGTGGACTTCTTCCGTGAGTGTTTCTACTCTAGTCTAACCCTGACTGAACTGAGGTCGCGTATGCAGACCATTGTGGATGCTTGTGGCTGTCATGCCAGCAAGCAGAGCGACAGTAGGGATAGGGGCCTGATCTCCAGCTTACCCATACCCTATTGTGCTAACTCTCTTCTCTACGTGGATTACATCCACGGCCTACCACGCTTTGGCGGCTATGATAGTTGCCTCGTGGTCACCTGTGGTCTATCTCGCTTCACCCGTGTGTTCCCTTGCAATAAGAAAATCACAGGTGAGCGGACTGTAAAAATGTTGGTCGAACATTGGTTCGAACCCTATGGAGCACCTAAGCAGGTGCACTCTGATGAAGATGTACGCATCCGCAGTGACACTGGGTGGTACAAACGAGTGCTAAATGCCCTCAACGTGGAGGTAACCACACGTATGCCCTACACTCACACGTCTAACCCTCTCTGTGAGAGACAGAACCGTGTGGTGGAGCAAAACTTAAGAATCCTGATGAAACAGGAACGCACCAAGGACTGGGTACGCCTAGTGCCCTGGGCAGTTCTGTCCATGAACTCACAGCGGAGCTCTTCTACGGGTTTCACCCCCCACGAACTGTTCCATGGAGGACGACCTGCTTGGTTCTTCAAAACCCCCTTCCCTGAGGACTTCAAGAGCCCTGTGGGAGATTGGCTGGAACACAAGCAGTCTCTGGCTAACCAGGCTGGTACTAACCTGAGGCACATTCGTGACCGTGAACAGAGCCGACGGAACCGCCTACGGCGACCTGCCAGCTTCAAGGTTGGTGACCTTGTTTTGGTACACCATTCACGCCTACCCTCCTGGCCACGTAACTGCCTACAGGACCCTTACTTTGGACCCTATCGTATCATCAGGATAGATGGATCCAGGATCCATGTCAGGTGCAGTCCACGTCTAGGTGGTGAACTGCTATGTGCTCCTAAGCAGTTGAGGCACTATCACTCCCCTGACGACTTGTCTTGGGATGAGTGGCGCCTCAGCGACAGTGAGATTGAACGTATAGACCTAGCGAACGCTGCCAGTCCAGAGGAGGCAGACGAACTCGAAGAGATGACTGCCGATGAGATGGCAGTCGATGGTTACTACGTGGTTGCAGGTATTGCTCGCCACGAGTATAAACAGGGCTGGAAATTCCTTACCCTGTGGGATGGCTATGGGTTGTCTGAGGCGACCTGGGAACCTATGTCAGCCTTCATACAACCAGATGGGAGTATCAACCCCATCTTCCGCACTTACCTCGTTGAGAACAACGAGGGGCAGCTCCTAACCCGTGCTGAGACTATGTCCCAGCGTAAGAAGCGAAACTAATTACCCTGTGTCAGTCTACTGACAGGTGCAGTGAGCACTCTTCTGCAGACGTGCCTGTGTATGGCTGTAAGAGCAGTTGTCACAGTTGCCCCGCATTGCATCGCAGGACAGGACCGTTAGCCCCCCGTGACAACCACTCCCTGGCCGAAGGCCATTGGTTTTTCACAGACTACTGCATACTGAGCACTGCACTGACCCTGTCTGTGCCCTGCAGACCCACGCCTATGGTTTCCAGCGTGAGCCAGGTGGCCGCTTATCATGATTGCAGCCACCCAGCGAGTGTGTGCCTTGTTGACCATGTGTTGCATGGGTACTGCCCTAATGTAATGACCTTGGTGAGCCAACGAAGAACGGTGGCTTCCTACACCAGGGGGGAATGACAAGCAAGGTGTTATGAGGCAAGGTGTGTCTTCCCTCCTTGGGGACAAGCGAGCCCACAGTTAGGACCCCTGACTGGTCCAGACCCATGGGGTTCTACCCTTCCTTACAGGGTTTACCATACCCCTAAGTGTGCTACGTATGTCTGTATGTGTCTCACTTCTCTCCCCAGCGTGGCTCCCGGAGACCGGGCTTCGCTGACGTCGGACCGAAGGTCCTAATCAGGTACTATTACCACTCCTATGGCGCCCAATTTCTGTGCTGGCGCCTATCCTTGGGGTAGAACGGCAAAAGCCCTACCTACTAAGAGGGGAGGGGTGGTCAAGTGTGCTAAGGGCATACAAAACGCCCATTTTTGCTACAGGCCAAAAGCTAACGCACTCCCCTGCCCACGAGGAAAAGCACGCGGGACAGGAGACACCACTACACTACACTCACTAACGCCAGCACCGGCCTTCGAAGGCAGGGTGAGCACTCATCACTTGCACTCACCTCCTGCCAGGCCTGCTGACCCTAACCCCTACACACGCTACTGGGTGCTGCTGTCGAAGTTCACTCAGGCCCTAATGGCCCTCCTGTGAAGAAGACAAGAGAACACAGCGCTCCTAAGCAGCTGTGGCCTAACAGGGGACGCCACAACGCGTTTCCCCTGCTAGGGCTTGGAGGGAAGGGGTGCTCTCGTTGCGTGCACAGCGCAGATGTCGTTGAGGTCGAACTGCCCTCGCCAGTACTGGCTGAGGCGCAGTGATTTGATTTGTGATCAGCGCCCCTGTTTTGCTGGGGCAGAAAAATGGTAGCCGCCGAAGGCAGCTGCTGCGTGCACCAATCACCCTTAACCTCTCCCACCTGTACAAAAGAGGCAAATGAAGGGGTGTTTGCGACGGAGGAACCAAGCCACACTCCAGGTATTATACCCTTCTCAGTGTGACCTATAATACTCTGTTCGCAAACACGCTGACGGATCAGCTACCCCTGTCAAGCAAGCAAGCTTTAAGAAACTCCTCGGGTTCTCTTAAAGAACGTACCGAGGAGCCTCTGGGTAACCTAAACAAGGTTTACCGTGCGCAATTCGCGTGGCCTACCCTTTAATGCATCATGTGCACGCAGGGAAGGGAGGCTAAACCACTGACTCAACCAGGAGGTGAGCTCCTCCTGGGCTAACCTACCTTACTCACCATGCATCGTGTGAATGCCGAATTAAAACGAGCACAAAACAAACCTAAGCGTTTTAAGCAACTCAACTTTAACGCCACGGCCGCACACTAACAAACGCTTTCTGTACTTACCTGTGGAAAGAAAACAAGGGTGAAATTTCGGATACAGGTAAAGCGTCACAGCGTGTGGATGCCTCGATTAGGCATATGCATCGCGAGCACAGCGCATATTCTAACCCTACGTGCGCGCTGCGCGCTCCATTCGCATCACATACCTTTCATTCCTGCTTTTACCTGTGCAGAGCACGAGAGAAGAACACCCGACCCCCCAACGAGCACAGCGTTGACAACCCTAACGTTTTGACGGAACAACCAACACGAACGCAATGCGTGAGTGTGAGGTGACACTGACATACCTGAGAGATGGGTTGTTGACCTGCTCTGTGGTGTCGGCTGAATTTGACTACTTGACTCTGAAGTTTATCAAAATTTTGATGCAACTGTGCAAATATTTTCTTTAAAACTTTAAAAACTACGGCTCATACCTTCTTTTCCAAAAGCCGTTTACGCTTGCGCAACCCTTTTCTTGGCGTCCGCTTCCTTTACGCTTGTCTGCGACTTTGAGTTATGTGTAAAAATGACGATTTCCCGCGTGGTTTCGTCGATTTTTAACGATTTCACTTGCTAAATCGCAACCCATTCCGCTAAACCGCAGGAATCACTCCCTGCTGGTTACATTTTCTATTTTTTCCAGCTCCTGGAGCTTTGTGTCCTCCATTGGGAGTATTGCTCCGCCCTGGCCTTTGGTCAGGACGTTTACTAAAACGCTGTTTATACAGCGATAGCCGTCCGCATGAGAGCGTTCGACTGTACCCTAGTGGGCAAGCACATTGTCTCTAGGGAGGGAGTCCTGGGTTCAATTCCCACTGCCCCAAAAACTTTTTCCGAAAGTTTTCGCCGCACGCCGGCGACTTTTGAGGAATGCCCCTTCGAAGGGACATCATTCACGGTACATTACACTGTTTTTCAAGGGTCCCTACAGTGTGATAGGCTTCTATGAAGTGATGAGGATGTTTTTGGTAAGTTTAATGCATTTTTTGAGGTAATTTTGGGAATATTTGAGCCTTTTTCCTTGGTCCTACTAGCTTAGCTAAGTAGTACTCCAGGGGGGAGTAAGAAAAAGTCACTGCCATGTCTTTCTTGGAGGGCTTGATCCAGGCTAAGCCCCCCTTAAAACCCTTTGTTGATGCTAAGACAAACTTAAGTGTTTTTATCTCTCTTTTGTTGCCTAAAGTACACTTTCTCAAAGTAACTAGGGTTGTGACCCTAGCCCCCCCATGAAGTTCACCCCTACCACTCAACTGAGCGGAGGTACCTGCCTTCATGGAGGACATACCAAAATAACAGGCATTGCATGCTTGTTGGCCTTGGAGGTTAAGCCTAAGTGGTCTCCCACCCCAAGACCCCTATACTCAATTGTTTCTACCACTTATTGTGGTCCTACTTTGTAACTGTTTCTGAATTCAGTTGCTTGGCCAAGTCATTTTCTGTGTGGTCCTGACATCTATGCCTCTCAGTCCTAACCAGCACCATTTCAGCCAAAAGAGTGCACATGAAGTGCCTAATGCAACCTCTGAGGCTAGAGTCTGACCAATTTTCATTTAAAACCTTTTGTATTATCCATTTGTGACTGAATCTATGTGCATAAACCTGCTTTGTCTATCTGCAGCCCTTCTGTGTTACACTGGATTCCAAAACCAATCATTGATTCGATCCACATTCAGTCCTTGCTCTACTTGCTGCTTTGGTTTGGGGTTTTCAACTACAAAACCTGCAGGAATACATCAAAAGACCTAGGGCATAATTCAAGGACATCTTTCTTATATGTGTGTGTGTGTGTGTGTACATATTGAGAAGGAGGGTGTGGACTTCCGCTTGAAGGGAGTTGGTACAGGTTGATACGTTTTGCGTTCCGTGTGTGACAACCCAAGCCCTCAGTTGTGATGCACGCACCGGCTTTCAACCCCAATCGCCTGGATCATGACGTGCACTTCTAGAATGCCACCGAAGACACCAATCTCCGATGAAAAGAAGGCCAAGGCAACGGCATATGCTGCAGCCATGGCAGCGGAAGGGCCATCGCTGATGGATTTAATGGGGAGCGTGCCTGGCCCACAAAAGCATAAGAAGCGGAGCGTTTCCTTTGCCTCGCAAGCCGAGGTACAAACACTCACGCCCGAGGGTGGGCACCAAGTACTAACCTCTGCGCCCATCTCCACACCCAAACCTGAGTCCCAAAGCGCGAAGCCTGACCCAAAGCCTGACCCGAAGCCTAACCCATCCCAGCCGTCAGACCAACCGGTTGCAGCCGAGGCCATACCTGACCCAGAAGCAGAGGTGATGGTGGACGACGCGGAAGACGAAGGGATTTCGCAAACACCCCCAAATCTGGACATGCCGGATCTAGGCGAGTTCACCTCCCAAACGTCCTCTTCACCAGAGCTCCCCACCCCTTCTACCCCTCTTACTTTGACGCCTACGTCAAGCCAACAAACCTCACAACCTTCTCAATCGTCGACGGCTTCATCGGGGCCGTCTAGTATTGGTGATATAGATCTGTCCCAAGATTGGGATGAGGTAAAGAGACAGATCCACAAGTGCACGGAGAAAATAGAACTCCGTGGCTGTATCCAAAAATTGGAAACGTGGGTCGCATCCTTAGGGGACTCTGCTTTTCGAAAAAAGGTGCAGGATTTTTTCCTCCAGGAGGCCGAAGAGCGGGGCGAGCTCACCCGGACAGCAATCTCTTTCCTCTCCTTGCGAAACAAGGACGATCTTTGGGCCCGAGTGCAGGCACAAGTAGGGTGGGAGGATACCCACGATGCCCGCCAGCCCGTTTTGGAGCAGCTTGACATGAGCCGTCCGTGGGCTCATGAACTGCTAGGTCTGCCGTGTGGGGCCGATGAGGCCGTCGTTAAAAAACGGTATCGGAAACTGGTGCTGTGGGCTCAGAGGTTTGACATCAGTGTCATTCAGAGAATCAATGGGGCGAAAGACATCCTTTGTGGGGATAGCCGACGGCTGTACGAGGCTCAATTGAACGGCCTCGTTGCACCACGGGGGGAAGATTTAGGGGATGACCCTGCTCTTTGGCCGCGTGAACACGTTTGGTGGCCATCAATGGCCGACGTGGAATCTCCGGAGCCCATGCAAGCTGCTAACCCTGGCACCACTGCGCTGCACGGACCCATTAGCCCTGAGCCAACTTCAACCTCCTCACCTCCTCACCCGGAATATATTGATGCCGACGACACCCCATCTCCTGCCGAGGGCCCTGCATCTGGGGTAGATGGCATCAGAGTCCTAGGCATTTTGTTGACAAAACCGTGAAATAACGGAACAGTTGGGGGGTGATCGTTGGATCGGAGATAATTAGATTGAAATTCGAGTGCAACTCATGAATTTGCTCCTCCATCGGAAACTCAGCCTCCGGCGAAGGGTCTGGCCTGTTACCCTTTGGCGCAAAAAGTGCTTGCCACAGAAGGAAAACCTCTTTGCCCTGGATTGGCTTATTTTGGTCTGTGGCGAGCAGGGGCACTGGTGGGTGGCAATTTTTCTTCATCTGCTCTCGTCCCCTGAAGTGTGGATTCTGGATTCTCTGTGTCCGGATTCTGCCCAACGGCAACAGCGTGGAACCGTTCTGTGGGACCTCCTTAAGCGGCATTGGCAGGTGCATAACCAGCTGCAGCCATGGCCATTCTCTACCGACCCGAACCTTAAGAAATTTCACTGTGTACATCAGCCAGATGGTTGGTCATGTGCAGTGTTTGCGTGCTGTGGTGCAGAGTGGGTCGTTTCCCTTGTTTTACGCGGTAGCGAGGTTGATTTGTCACCTCTATCGCTAGAACTAAGCGACTTAGACCTTAGGAATATTTTACGTAATTGGCACAGAACAGTACGTCTGCTGCATACGGATGTAGTTCCCGATCATGCGCTCTTCCCGGATTCTAGAACCCCTTCTTCAGTATCCACAATGCCTGCCCGTCGTGAGGAACAAGTGAAGATGGCAGAAGAGGAAGGTATGATATATCACTGTTGGGCGAGCGTCTCGCCGATGCATGCCAGCAGCAGTCCTCCCATCGTCGCCTACAGTGCCAAAGACGGAGGAGCCAAGAGAGCCGGAAGCAGGCAACGTGGAAGGTGTGGAGGCAGCGGAAGGAGGAGCAGCGGAGGAAGTCGCCGCTGCGGAAGAAGCGGGAGGAGAAGCGGCAGAAGGAGCACCAGCACCAGCCGGAGAGGAAGCAAGAGGAGAAGAGACGGAGCAGGAATTGCCACAAGAACTCCCTGCAGGTTTGCCAGGAATTGCACGACACTACATTGTGACACTACATTACTACGCCTCACCATGGGAGCCTATCAAGTTCGTGCACCAGAGGCCCCCGGTAAATCAATAGTCAGGGGGTAGCCTATCAAGTTCGTGCATCAGAGGCCCTTCGTAAGTCAATAGTCAGGGGGTGGCCTATCAAGTTCGTGCATCAGAGGCCCTTGGTAAGTCAATAGTCAGGGGGTGGCCTATCAAGTTCGTGCATCAGAGGCCCCTGGCAAATCGATAGTCAAGGGGTAGCCTATCAAGTTCGTGCATCAGAGGCCGCTGGCAAATCAATAGTCAGGGGGTAGCCTATCAAGTTCGTGCATCAGAGGCCGCTAGCAAATCAATAGTCAGGGGGTAGCCTATCAAGTTCGTGCATCAGAGGCCCTGATTATTGGTTTCGATTGGTTCGGGATCCAAGTTTTTGTTGGACAACTCTGTCCAAGTTTGTTGTTTGGGGGGGGAAATGGCAGATGAAGAGGTCTGTCCCCGTTCAGAAGGCGAAGGCTGAGGTGGAGGAGATGCTCAGCAAGGGCAATCCGACGCAATGGCTCCTGCCACCAGAAAAGGCCGTCCCCTATCTCCCCCTCGCTCAGGTCGACTCCGACCAGTGCACCCCCCCTTTCACCTTCTGTCGGCCCGACTCCAAGGGCCGACTCAGCAGTTTTGAAGCCTTCTGGGTCCCGAACGTCAATCGGAAGCGGCTTGCAGGGGGTAGGAACTTTCGGCAGGTGGAGCGGGAAACCGAAAAGGGGGGAACCACCCAAGTTGCATGGGTGGTCTATCTCCCCGATGAGACCGCCATTGGGTTGGAGGATCAGTGGGGGGGCTCGCGCGAGGGTTCCGGTAACCCTAATTGGAAGCGCTAGAAGTTTTTCTAGTGCTTGCATTGTGAAGTGGTCTGGGCAGTGAGATGATGGCGTGTGTAGTGGCAGAGCGCATCGCCGGACCAAGACTGAGATCTGAACCCACGCATTGCAGGCTCCGCGATTTTCTTCTACGGCGGGGGGGTCAGCAGACTGCTGTTTGCTTGGCAAATTTTACCCTTGATACCGGTTCCCGGACCCAGATATAATATTGAAAGGCCAGGCTCCATTGCATTCTGTTCCTTTCTCTGCGCGGTGAATTCTGTTTGACCTCCTACTGACCTCCTACCTGATACGCGCTTGTCTAGCCCTGTGACTTTCTCTTTGGCGCTATTGGGGTGTTTGTTCATTTTTTGGAGCCAAAGGGCACCCTATTTCGTCTCATTTGACCTCATCTTGACCGGATCCCATTGCTTACTTTCCATCTGGTTTCACCAGGTGAGACAGATTGCAGGTACACGTACTGGTTTCTGTTACCGCAGGTGTTGTTACAACACGCTATTTTTTAGCCTCAAGAGTATTATTCAGATCTACCCCATTTCGTCTGATTTGACTGGTTTGACCGGACCGAACCCTTTTCCTTTGTCCAACCTTGAGAGTAATGGCTGATACAGGCTACAAAGACACCACAGCTACAGTGCGTTTGCGTCGTTTGCTTCTTAGTTGCGTGGGTGCGGTTAAGGGAACTCGAATTTTGAACCCAAATGGGTTCAAGAGAATTATACAGACCCAACCCACGTTGTAAGTGGGTGTGAACCTTGTTCCTGGCCTTAAAAACAGGTCAGAAGGGACCTGGGAAACGGCGCTGGCCAATTAGTGCAGGTAAGGCAGCTACCGAGGCTAGGGGAAGGTACGTGACGCCACAGATGTGCGGAGCCTGTGTGGTCACACCCCGGGAACCTCGAGTGCCAGAGGGTCCCCCTACAAGGGGGCGATAACCAAGCTACGGCACCCTCTGGGCCGAATCCCAGCCAGCGAGTTTTGTTTCCAGGTTACCGGCCAGTTTTTATGGTTTACCCCCACGTGCTTATAAGTGTCAGTTAGCGTTGTCGTCATCAGCCTGATTCTGACTCCCCATATGTTTCTCCCGTTTAACCCAAGTGTGAACAAATGCTAGTGGATCCTTGAAAATGATGTACTGGATTCGCACATTTTACTTGCTCAATCCTTCTGCTATTGATTTGTTTCGTTCCCTTGCCTGTCGTGCGTGGGCCTGTGAATGATTCATGATTCAATCACCAATTGAGTTGATGCCCGTCGTACATCAGACGCCCCAGTGTTCCCCCCTTTTACCCCTTTACTCCCCCCTACGCTCCCCCCCCCCGGGCCCTCCCAAACCTCCCCTCCAACCCCCCCAAGCCCCCCCACCCCTCTCCCCCCTACGCCCCTCCAGCTTTTCCAACATCCTCCTCCCCCGGCCCCCCCCCGCCGCACCCTCCTCCCATCCCAAGGCCCCCCCAATTCCCCCTCCAACCCCCCAAGCCCCCCAACCCTCCCCCCTCCCCTCCCTCCCTTCCCCCCCAGCTCAGCCCTCACCTCCCCCTCCACCCCCCTCATCCCCCCGCATCCTTCAAGGCTGGGGAGGGCAATGTCTTGCCATACATGAGTCAAACGGTAACCTATCAAGTTCGTGCATCAGAGGCCCCGGGTGAATCAATAGTCAGGGGGTAGCCTATCAAGTTCGTGCATCAGAGGCCCTTGTTGACTCAATAATCAGGGGGTAGCCTATCAAGTTCGTGCATCAGAGGCCCCCGGTAAATCAATAATCAGGGGGTAGCCTATCAAGTTCGTGCATCAGAGGCCCCCGGTAAATCAATAGTCAGGGGGTAGCCTATCAGGTTCGTGCATCAGAGGCCCTGGTAAATCAATAGTCAGGGGGTGGCCTATCAAGTTCGTGCATCAGAGGCCCCCGGTAAATGAACAGTCAGGGGGAAAAGAGAGTGATCGATAAGGTGGTCCTTAAGCACTTTGTAAACATAAGCCCAAAAGGACTTGGCATATTGCTCCTTGTGAGTTTTTTTGTAAAACAGTTCCAAAACGAGCTCACAATCCCCGTAGGGCTCTCCTTCGTAAACTGAAATGGGCATTGATGCAAAGAAATCCAGCTTTGAAAAATCACGAATCAGGTTAGCATGCTTGACCTCATCCATGTCGTATTAGAACACTTTGGATCTCCCTCCAGGAGAGGAGGTTGTGGGGCGTACATTGACAGGGCCAGGAACATTTCGACAATTCTTTCCGGTAATTCCCAATTTCCCAAAAATAAACGCGAGGTCTTTTTCGTGCACGTGAATAGCCCGCGTGTTTGGCGCAGCCTCAGGGAGGGAGAATGTCTGGCGTTCCAGCGAGACTCCTCTGGTCATGAGTCGGACAGAGTTCAGTAAAGGTTTAAGCTGTGATGATACAGATTTTTGTGTGACACGGGCAATGACGTAGAGCCTTTCTGTACCGCTGGCAGAGACAGCCGCACGAGAGAGGCGGTTGATTGAGGCGAAAGACAGGGGTATACGTTCATGCAGTTTTTCGGACCATTGCTGAAAAGAGAAAGACTGGTTTGGCAGTTCGATGAGAAAATCGTTTTGCTTCAAGGGGCCATATGAGTGAGGTTTGGAGGTGAACTGTTTAGAGAACTGTGATATCTCCGAATCTTTGAGCGTTTCCGGGGGGGGGGGGGGTCGATAGAGCCCTCCGGCCGGACCCCCCCCTCCCCCAAAAAAGGCTCAATTGACAGGACCCACAAAATCCTACCGAATCTAACCCCCAGGCCTTGGAGGTGACTGAGACCCAAAAATCGAGGGAAAAATGGAATCAGTGCGTCGAGGGGGTTCAGAAAATTCATCATTTGCCATATATTTGGTGAAAAAAAAATCGACCAATTTTAGTGCTGAAAAATTATTGGGCGCCTTTGGCGCCACACTTCATAATGACTGATTAATGGTGCCTGTCAATTGAGCCCTTTTCCCGAACCTCCCCCCCAGTTTTGGGGGGCTCTATTGACCCCCCTGCGCGGAAGTGAGGGTGTTGGCAGTCAAGTCAAAGGCTGCAGCAACAGCTTTTGCACTCAATCCGACACGCGGGAATGTCTTTTTATCATCGCCCTTCTTGAGCGTGACAAAGGCAGACCCCATCAATAGAACAACACCTGCACCATGGCGGGAGCGACAACCAATAGGCTAACATTGTGAGCTCCAAGTGCAGAGAATACCGAAGCTAATTCTGAGGCCCAAGTGATCTTCTATTGTGACTATGCATGAGTACGCAAAGCCCACTCCATGTCTACTCACCCACGACCCAGGAATGTAGCCCTGGGGCACACCCAACATGGCGTTGACCCTCCAGGACGTCTCAAATGTGGTGTGTCATGGGACTTGCATTCGCTGTTGGTTACAAACTACATTCAAATTCGCCCATGTGAACTGACACATGATACGTATTGTTTTGTTGGTTCCAATGTACATCATTGGTATAAGCTGGAATTCCTTCTTGCAACTGGATTTCCACCCTCACCTTATTGAACGAAGACCTCTACCAATCAGGGGCTTTTGTACATCAGGCCTGACCATTAATCTGCCATGTGATCTGTGACATTGTGGCCAATGTGGCCTGTGCGCACAGTGACCCCAAACAAATGTCATGGTTGTGGCCAGCATGCCCATGGGAATCGTGCTCTTTAATTTGTGCAGTTTCCACGAGGCTGCCCACACCGTTAACCCTAGGGGCAACACAGCAACACCTCAGGGGATTCCAAAAGGAGGGAGGGGTAGTCCCTCTGCTCACAGGCGCCGCTTCTGCCCCTTAGCGTCCCTCCCATGCCTGTGCTGGCATGCTTCACACAGAGGCTTTCCTACAACTGTGAAGTCTGTTCCCTCCGCCACTGATCCTGATGTGGCAAACTGAACACGAAGCCAGGAGGTTCTGTATCACCAAGCGTTACTCATCAGTGGTGCACAGTATTTTCAAGCAGTGCCTTTTGGAGAAAGGGAAGGGTGGCTTCGACTGGCAGTGTGGTCTGTTGGCAGGGGATGGAGGGGATGGATCCAGGCTTCCTTTTGGTGAGGGGCAGGTGAAAGGGTCAAAATGATCCAATTGGCCCATGGCCATGGCATTAGACTGAGACATATATATCTTGACTCACAAGGGTCGGAAACTGAGCTGCTGGATGACCCCACCAACCAGCGGGGTCATCCAGCTGGATGACCCCATCCAGCCATCTCATTCTTCAAAGTCCAGAGAAATGCCGCAAGTATGTACAACATCCCACTATATGCACACACCGCCAGCAGCAGCTATAATATTCTGTGACTGCCAACATACGCGATCTCAAGGCATTCAAAGTGCCAACGTCGCCTGCATGTGCACCTGTGGAGATGTCCTGCTGAAAACTCCAAAAGCAACGTATCACAGCCAAAGGGGAGAGATCCGGCTCCGCAAGAATCCTACATGCTTACTCACGCCATAGGCTCTGCACAGAACACACCTACACCGGGTTACTGTTACTGTCCACTCGGTGCAACTGTTGGCACTCACTCAGCCCCTCGCTGACTCAGGTTCTACCACACACAACAATCAAAAGAGATACGCCCGCCGAACCCCGAATTATATTCGCCTCTGTACGGACTTGGTGTGCGTGTGCCGTCATGCAGTTTGCTTCTATGTATGGGAACAGTAGTTACTGTGTCACCTTGGCCACCGGGGAAAATGGGCCCAGAATAGTCTACTTTTCGCACAGCGCACAGTGCACCCCCTTCAGGCGAGCACCCACATGGAGAGATTTGTTTGGCTCTGGGGTGTCAGGCACAACTCTTGTCATGGTGCAGTTCACTTTCTAATTACATCTTCAGAGAACAGGGGCACTTGAAAAACACTGCACAAGCGGGACGCTGGGCTTGAGACATATTTACAGCGACAGCCGCAGTAAGTATGCCTGCAACTCCACCTGCAGCATCAGAGCCGCCATCAACGCCGTGGGCAACACCATGCACAGCAGCCATGCCTGCAACCCGAGAAGCAACATGCGGGTCGCCAACAGCGTCTGGCGGTAAAGCCTTCCGTGGGGATGGGCAGCTCCAACCAATCACCATCCTCCACATTCTGCGAACCAGTGAAATAGGAAAGAAGCTATGCATTTAAGGAGCTTAGCCAACGGGCGTTCGGGTGTTGGACGCCCCCCCCCCCCCTGTGCTCTCCAACTGGATTGCATGTGGGACTTCCATCATGCCATTAGAGCGTGAGGCTCCCTTCCCTGCACTTCTCAGCCCCTGCAACAATGAAACAGGTACTTAATGTGCACTGAGAGCTTCAGCAGAGCCACTCAGTGTCAGCATTCAAGCATTGCCCAATACTCCAATACTCCAACTGGGGCTCATTGCAAAATCCATAGGGCAGGGCCCTTTCCTGTGCCCACCTTAATAGATCTCGGAAGGTTAGGAGTCTTAGAAGCCAGCAAACCACAGTTGAGCCTCACAGCCATGACAATTGTCTCTGGGTGTACGGACTGCTGGGACATTGCCTCACCATGGCATCAAAATTCAGTCCGCGATGGGTGCGGTTGGGATTCCCATTTTCTGTTTTTTTTTGTTATATTTGCTTGCGGGTTAAGTGGGCGGTGTTGTGACCAGTGTTCTGGCCTTTGTATTTGTTGAGCTCTAGGTCCGCTGCCCAGCTGCCTGCCATTGGTGTCTAGAGCATGCCACCACCAGTTGCGAAAATCATTACCCACCCATAATTTCACAGATGGTCACCAGGGGCTTTTCCCATACTCGTTTTGGGTAGACATGAAACTGCGCCCCTGCGTACTGACAACAAACAAATCTGTCACACAAAAATACAATAGGCATTAAACTATAGCTTCAAAAAAGACAAAAATACTAAATTCCGATGCCTCGCACACATACCTGAGTCGTATCTTGGTGGTGGTGGTGGTGGTGGTGGTGGGCGGAAGCAATGACGACGATGAGATAAAGCAAGCAGATAAATGCGGATTTGAACATTTCACCAAACATGTCTGAACGAAGAATGTCAAATCTCTGAAACTGAGCTCAAGGCACTGAAACCTGATTTGCTGAAAAGACCATTTAGGCCAAGGAAGTGGCACCTAATTCCCACAAATTCGTTGTGGACTTGGACTTACTGAGCATCAGAGTCAACCAAGAAAAAAATAGCTCATTGAACGTGCACTTCCAAGGCCATGTGGGCACTCGGATTGTTGTTGAGTGTGGTCGGCAGTGGGTCAAGATTGCATTGGGGGTCAAAGACATCGTACTGCGCTACTCTCACCAACACATTTCACACTGCAAAGGCTTGCAGACATGTACCAGTCACTTGTGGATGCTAAAACGTTCGTTGCTTATGGCAAACACCATGCAACTGTACCAATCTGCAATTCAGATTTCCCTGCACAATTGGTCTCATTTGTCCTCCTTTGGTGTCAATGAAGCCGAGCGTTGTGTGCAAAAGAGAACCACAAATTGATGTGTACTCAAACCCTACATTGTCGTCATTCACTGCACCCGGGCAGTGGCGCCAGGGTCTTGCTGATCTTCGTTTTTCACCTGCCACACATCGGCAATTTGCATACAGACAAACACTCTGCTTGGTCAAGCTTCCAGTTTGCAATGGGTGTTTGAGCAAACCCAAATTTGTTAGGCATTTTTCAATTGCGTAGATGATGTCCAAAATGCGGTGCATGCCTGGTGTGTGCTACAATATCCTGGGCACTAGATCCACACCAGCCGGATTTCAACCAACCAACTGCAGTGGCACGCAACATGGTTGTGAGACTATGTCAAAGAGGGACACCTTAGTTTGGAGTAGCAGCGGGAACTTGAGTCCCAGAAACCAGGTACGTGCCATGCACGGCTAGTTGCCAGGGGAGGCCGGGATTTCGTTTCCGGGGGGGTCGATAGAGCCCTCCGGCCGGACCCCCCCCCTCCTCCGAAAAGGGCCAATTGACAGGACCCCCAAAATCCTACCGAATCTGACCCCCAGGCCTTGGAGGTGACCTAGACCCGAAAATCGGGGGGAAAAAAAGAAAATCGATTCAGCGCGTCGAGGGGGTTCAGAAAATTCATCATTTGCCATATATTTGGTGAAAAAAAATTGACCAATTTTAGTGCTCAAAAATTTTGGGCGCCTTTGGCGCCAGACTTCATAATGACTGATTAATAGTGCCTGTCAATTGAGCCCTTTTCCCGAACCTCCCCCCCAGTTTTGGGGGGCTCTATTGACCCCCCCCACCCCCCCCGCCCGGAAGTGAAAACCCAACATGCCCAGATGGCATAATGAGGGTGTTGGCAGTCAAGTCAAAGTGTGCAGCAACAGCTTTTGCACTCAATCCGACACGCGGGAATGTCTTTTTATCATCGCCCTTCTTGAGCGTGACAAAGGCAGACCCCATCAATAGAACAACACCTGCACCATGGCGGGAGCGACAACCAATGGGCTAACATTGTGAGCTCCAAGTGCTGAGGTTACCGAGGCTAATTCTGAGGCCCAAGTGATCTTCTATTGTGACTATGCATGAGTACGCAAAGCCCACTCCATGTCTACTCACCCACGACCCAGGAATGTAGCCCTGGGGCACACCCAACATGGCGTTGACCCTCCAGGACGTCTCAAATGTGGTGTGTCATGGGACTTGCATTCGCTGTTGGTTACAAACTACATTCAAATTCGCCCATGTGAACTGACACATGATACGTATTGTTTTGTTGGTTCCAATGTACATCATTGGTATAAGCTGGAATTCCTTCTTGCAACTGGATTTCCACCCTCACCTTATTGAACGAAGACCTCTACCAATCAGGGGCTTTTGTACATCAGGCCTGACCATTAATCTGCCATGTGATCTGTGACATTGTGGCCAATGTGGCCTGTGCGCACAGTGACCCCAACAAATGTCATGGTCGTGGCCAGCATGCCCATGGGAATCGTGCTCTTTAATTTGTGCAGTTTCCACGAGGCTGCCCACACCGTTAACCCTAGGGGCAACACAGCAACACCTCAGGGGATTCCAAAAGGAGGGAGGGGTAGTCCCTCTGCTCACAGGCGCCGCTTCTGCCCCTTAGCGTCCCTCCCATGCCTGTGCTGGCATGCTTCACACAGAGGCTTTCCTACAACTGTGAAGTCTGTTCCCTCCGCCACTGATCCTGATGTGGCAAACTGAACACGAAGCCAGGAGGTTCTGTATCACCAAGCGTTACTCATCAGTGGTGCACAGTATTTTCAAGCAGTGCCTTTTGGAGAAAGGGAAGGGTGGCTTCGACTGGCAGTGTGGTCTGTTGGCAGGGGATGGAGGGGATGGATCCAGGCTTCCTTTTGGTGAGGGGCAGGTGAAAGGGTCAAAATGATCCAATTGGCCCATGGCCATGGCATTAGACTGAGACATATATATCTTGACTCACAAGGGTCGGAAACTGAGCTGCTGGATGACCCCACCAACCAGCGGGGTCATCCAGCTGGATGACCCCATCCAGCCATCTCATTCTTCAAAGTCCAGAGAAATGCCGCAAGTATGTACAACATCCCACTATATGCACACACCGCCAGCAGCAGCTATAATATTCTGTGACTGCCAACATACGCGATCTCAAGGCATTCAAAGTGCCAACGTCGCCTGCATGTGCACCTGTGGAGATGTCCTGCTGAAAACTCCAAAAGCAACGTATCACAGCCAAAGGGGAGAGATCCGGCTCCGCAAGAATCCTACATGCTTACTCACGCCATAGGCTCTGCACAGAACACACCTACACCGGGTTACTGTTACTGTCCACTCGGTGCAACTGTTGGCACTCACTCAGACGCCTCTAACCAGGAAGGAAACTGTTCGTGACCTGTCACTGTATACGCCTAATGACCCTGTAGAATGAACACGCTGGGTGAATAAATCCTCTCCTACTGCATGCACAGTGCGGCGCCCTGAGTTCCCATCCCTTGTCCTTAAATCCATTTGGCATGCCCTCTCTGGGGAAGACATGCATATGAACATTCGATCCCTGATTTGGGGCATGGGATTCCATTCATACCCGCAGAGCTGGTGGCGCCCGAAGCTCTATTTGTTGTGGTCTAAATATCGTTTGAATCACTGTTTCTCCATGCATCGAGTAGACCAGGGGGCTGCCCACAGTGCAGCTGTTTCGAATGACACAGTGAGTGAGGACAGGTCAAGTACTGAGTGAAGTCGATCTCTGGGAAGGGACAGCTGTACTAAGTGTGCTTGAATTTTTGGTGAACCAAACTGGTTGTCAGGACTTTTGCGGACAGAACTTTCGGTCTATTTTTCTATTTTTTCTATGGCCCTACACTCTCGGGGCTATACTGCATCTTTGGCTTGGCGGCACACGTAACACAGGACTTGAATTCGCGTTTTTTCCTGGACACACAATCCAGTATGGAATGTTGCTGTGTTGATGTCCCCACACTCAGCTGACTTCGTGTCGTTCATCACGTGTCATGGAGCTTAGCGAGCAAGCGTGTGCACTGCAAAACTCAACAGATAATCATGAGGCCGCACAGGGCGAAATGTGACGCGTGTGTGCGGGATGATCGGTCCATGAGCGTGTGCATTCAACAGGTGGTATCAACCTGATGCCTAACAAAAATAAGGCCCACATCTGAAATAGTAGGGATGTCAGGAGAGAAGACAAAAGGCAGGCTGAGTTTGGGAATGTGGCATGCAATGGGTTGTCTTGGGATTTGTCCTGATATTTGATTGTAGTGTGAAGGACCAGTCTGTGGTGTCACAAACACAACCATTATGCAGTGATGCTGCTCTCCTTTCAGCTTAATGGCCGTGTGAGCAGTCTTCTATTGTGCCTGTCTTATTCTTCCACAATTGCCCTCCCCTTTCAGCTAATAATTGTACTTAGGCGACAAGATGGCTGCTGGCTGGCTGAATGGATGGATGGATGGAGGAACAGAGGCAATGGAGGGACGGATTGAGGGCTGGAAGGATAAAGGGGTTGATGCGGCCAAATAGTGAACGAATGGATGCTAGGAGGGAGAAAGTGGGGTGCTGCTATATTTCTTAGCGTCAAAATGGGTTGCAGCTTATGGCTCACAGCAGCAAAGTCCTCATCCCCCACCGCTATGAGCGGCGGCCACCTGGATTGTGTGGATACGCGAGCTGACTCCGCCACACCATTGCCTCTTGCACCATCGAGTCCAATGATTCTCCTCCAGCCAGATGGCATCCCACCTCCCAACGTCAAGACCACCCCTTGCCGAGGTTCCCCTGACGCTTTGGTGCAGAGTGTTGTGCTGCATGGAGATCCAATCCATAGTTTGTGGCTGTGTGTGTGGATCAATGCATCACACCACATCACCTGTTGCACCCTGAACAAATGTTCCACCATTTACAATAATGGCAAGCTGGAATACACATCTGCATCTGCATGTCCAGGCCTCCATTCATACCATCATCAGGTCACCTTGCAGGCTGTAGGGAAACGACCCCCCCGCAGTGAGAGAGTCTTTGATGGTGCTACGCGCTTCAAAGATGGTGATAGGAATTCCGAAGTGTACACCGGAGTGTGTACCTTATTGGTCTGCCTGCTCTCTGCTGTCAAAAAGTCAGAACCTCTAAGCCGACATGCTTATGTTATTTCCGTGGATGCTCTTCCGTGTTCTGCGCCAAACAGAAGTCGACTGACGTGTTCCGGCTCTCCCTCTCCCATCATCTCGCACGGCTGCGGGGCGGGGGGGGGGAAGGGGGGCATGGCGGCTTGGGTCTCCGTCGTTTTGGAGCGGGCGGCGAGGCTGGTACGTGCGGGGAGCGTGTGTGCTCCATGTGTGTGCGTGCTGGGCTGCGAGCGGTTCGCAGCCGCTTAGCGGGTCATGTGTCCAGAGCGGCTGGCCGCTTGCGTACAGGCGTATGCACTTTGTGGTGTCCTTTGGCACAGCAATTTCGAACCCCCCGTTGCATTCTTGTGCACCTGGCGCAGGCTGTGTGTGTGTGTGTGTGTGTGTGTGTGATATGTGATGCCTTGGCGCATAGGGATAATGCTACGCTGCGTTTACTTATGGCTAAGTCGCACCGGTGTGACTGGGGAACTGCTCCCTTAGAGTACATTCAGGATGCGTGGTGGGCTGCGGTTCGCGAACGGTATTGGTGGCACGTTTTTCGACGCTGGGCCATAAACGACGTGACGTAGCGCCAGGGATACCGGATCAAGAGAACCCAAGGAAAAGCAGGGGTTGCCTTAACATAAAGGTTTTGCGGCTTTTGGAAGACATAAGGGACGCGCAGGACGTGCACGATCGAGCACGGGTTAAGTTTTTGCAGCAGGAACTGTCGGAGCTGTGTCCGTTCCGATTCACGTGGCAGAAAACATCCTGGTCCCTAAAATGACCACAGAACAGAAAACGGCTCTGTCACGTACGATGCGCAAGGTTGTAAAATCCACCAGCTCAAAAGGTATGGGAGAAACAGGCGCTGATGAAGCCTGTGCACATAGTGCGAAACAGTGCAAACTCTTTAACAGCCCACATGGTAAGCTGCCGTGCTTTTTTGCCCGGGATGGGTAAGGGATCCTTTGCACGCAATGTCCCCCCTGAGAAATCCCGTACAGAGACTGGAAGCAGGGCTAAATGCCCTTCAATCATATGCACTGTACCATAAGCGTGTGCATTACGCAACTGTCTACAGGTGCACTGTCCCCTGGTCCCTTCATTGTCACGCTTTCGTGCCAGCTTGCCGAACGGCTGTGTGCCCCCGTTAGGAGATATATCTCCCTCGTGGCGCCTTCCGTGAGACTGGCAGATTACTCAGGCATGCCAAACAGACAGCGCAGACCATTTCTGAGCATCTGTAGTCAGATTGGTGGATAAAGGGTCAGGTGCATTATGGGGATTTGCAAGTGGTGGCTGTGGGGTGCTGTGGAAGAGTTTTTGCGCAATGAAGGTCACCTGCAGGTGCAGTCCGACCCCAGCAGTTACACAGGCGGTTTCTGAAAAAGGATGGGGCCTGAACCCCAAGGGCCGCATGTGTGTTTTGTACATAATTGCAAAAGCGAAAAGTTTGATCACGGGTGTCATGCTTTGGCGCCCCATTGCTGCATATCCAGAGCCCCTTCTTTAGAAGCATTTGCGGCTTGCGGCCAGAGCTATGACGCATTTTTTGCAGTATATAATAGATGAAATTCCGAATTCGTTCCAACGTTTGCGGGTCAACGATGTAGCGCAATGGTTAAAAATCATAGACACATTGGGCCTGACAGCAATCACGGAGCTAGACTGTAAAGAACAATTCAACAAGATTCAGCCCCGGTGGATTCAAAAACACATAGCCGAGGGTGCTGAATACTTGACACACAAGAGGCGGTGGAGAATGGGGGAGGTTGTATGGAGCGTGCACGCATCATGCAGTGCCCTAGACAGGGCTGGGAAAGGTACCAGTCGCGATTTCAGGTACCCCCCCCCCGTGTCCAGGAACCGTCAATGTTCGACCACGGAACCAGGGGTTGGTTCTTGCGCACCAAAATTCGACCGCGGAGCCAGGGGTTGGTTCTTGCGCATGACCGTGGGCAGCCCCGTACCGCGGAAAAAAATTTTCCGGCACGTTGCGCCGCGGCATGCGCACCCTCTCCTTTCCCACACTCAACCACACTGACAAATGAACACCAAAGAACTGAATCTCAGCTGACTGGGCTGTAGTGTGCCTTCCAACGTGCATGCAAGGATCTAATGTTCAACTGTGTTTAACTGACTTTTATTTGTTTCCTTGTCAGGGGCTGGATGCTTCGGGAAAGGGGTCGAGAGCAGGGGGGAGGGGTTTAAGGGGTATGTGCGACTGTGACTGACTGATAGGGTCCCCCCTGATGGGGGGACCCGTAGCAACACACATGAAATGTTGTCCTGCACACCTGAATAGCTGTCCCACATCCACCAGAACCATGAAAAACCCATTACCCTGGCAAAAAAAGGTGATGTGGAAAATTCGACCGCAAAACCAGGGGGCGGTTCTTGCACAAGGTGGTTCTTGGACACGGGGGGGGGGGGTACATTTCACATTGCGAGTTGACCAGTCTGGTGAATTTTGAATTGCAAAAGAATAATCATTGTACCGCAATAGGTCGACTGTGGCAGAGGGTCAACTGCATTCCGATGGGGGAAGTTTTTCAGCACAAAGCACTGATCTACATTCCGTGCGGGGTGCCTACAAGAAGCGGAATAAGTTTTGCCGCTTGGGTGTGCTGAGAGTCTCCCCAGAGGGATACTCGTACTGGGGGGGAAAGTGGACTATTGCTTTAATGCAGTTTCGTGATAACGTGTTACTGGCAACAAATGTGCAGCGGCATGACTACCAACAGGTAGTAGAAGAGGTACGGAAAGTGCTTGAAGAGATTTGAGGAGTTCCAGTTCGGTGTGACTGTGCCGATGATAACGATGTATGCCAGGATAAGTGCATGGGACATGTGTGCAGAGCCATGGGATTGTGTATCGTACGCTCTGGCATGGCTGCAGGTTGCATTGCTTTCGGGGTACAGTCGGGAAGACACCATGAGAGCGATGCACAAGGGAATGCACCGTGCTTTCGGGGACAGCCCACACAATGTGCAGAGTACCATTAAAGCTGTGTATCACATGAGTTACCACATGCCCGCTCGAAAGTGTGAAATTTTGGATACGTTGCAAGTATGGCTACGCGACAGAGCAGTCCGGAGGGGGTCGGAGTACACGTCATGGGTCCAGCCTCAGGAGGCGGTGTTGCACGTGTATGGGACAACGCGGAATAATGATTACACTGCTCTACAGGTTATGAAGGAGACCTGCTGCTAGCGGGCTGGCTGTGTGTGCGTGTATCCTCCTGGCAACGGGAGGTATGAGTCCGTATTACCAGACAACATGCTGATTTTTTGGCCATTAGTGTTTTGTCGAGGGCCATGCCCTTTTGCGTGGGAACAGACCTGGTAGTGCCCCAAACGCCATCACCGGAAAGGGTTTGAAAAGATGAGGTGACACGCATGTGTGGCATAGTGCACACATGGCCCGGTTTGCAGAATGCCGCTGGGTTCGGTGGTACCCTGTCTTCTACCTGTCCTGGCCTCCGTGCCCATAAACTGGTGAGGCTGTGCTGTCAGAACGGCAGTACAGTGCCTCATTCTTTCAATCAGCCCTTCGTGGTGAGTTCGGGACAGCTGCCGTGCGCCTCTTCCTACAGAAAGGCGCCCAGTCGTCGATGGTCATGACTTTTATTTGACTGTCAGCGGCCTGACGAGAACCTACTGACGACCAGTGCCTGCTTTACTTCTGCTTGTACTGGGCTTTGGTCGCTTTGTGTCATCCGCGTGTGGTGGGGGGCAGGCGGGGGGTGCGGGGGCGCTGTGAAGTGCAGAGGCCATCTACAGTCATGCGAAGTGCAGGGTGTGGCTGAGGATCAATGAAGGCACACCAGGGCTGAGGTGTGGAGGCACTGCGGCGACGTGGCAGGGGTGTAGAGATGCAACGGAGGTGCAATGGTGGCATGGAGGCGCTGCGGAAGCATAGAGGTGTGGGGTCTTGGAGACGCGGTGGAAGTGTAAAGGTGCGTTGTGCGGTACCATATGCACATCAGACAAGCTGTTCAATGCTGTTACACATGCCAACTGCTAGTGCTCACCAAGCGTACTTGGCGCAACATTTGTGATGCCCCAAACGAATGCCCAGTCAACAGGCGCCGGACAAAACTGTGCAAAAAAAAGCACATCTCAATCAATCGTGAAAATGATCATGCACACCAACCCAGCGCAAAAAGGCCTCACACAAAAGAATGGCATCCCAAAGACGTTTGCGAGACCCCTCAGATGCAAACTGATTCGCCCGTACCTACACCAGTGCACCGCTGACCGACTTGATCAAGGAGAGCACTCCCTGGAAATGGGGTCCCGAGCAACAGAAGTGCGTTGAGGGCCTCAAGGAGAAGGTGGCCAGTGCGTGCCTGGGAGTACCCCGACCAAGAGGGGAAATAATACTGGTTACTGATGCCAGTGATGTAGGGAGGGGGGCTCTACCAATGGCAGTCGCTGGACCCTGAAGAGATAAATGCCGTGGAGACTGAGATTGGCACTCAAGGGGTCAATCGGGATGGAACGCTGCAATCTTGAATTCCATTTGAATGTTGGTTTGACCAGTCGTCAGAACTCAGAAGCTGAAATCTGATTGGGTCTCCTGAGATCCAGCAGAGGCTGAAATACCGACTTCAGGTTTGATGAGGGTTGAGTTGTGGAGACTTTCTATCTGCGATCGGACCTGAAAATAATCTGATTTCACAGTTGCAGAGGGTCAGAAGATTGCGTAACAAAATCTCCGAACGACTCGTACCCCCCCCCCCCTTGTATAAGCTACGCCAATGTACGGAATTACGGTCCCTACGCCCACTGTAGCTTGGACAAGGGCGTAGCTTGCGCGAAACACATACAGCTACCGATACAAACGTGCGCGCGCGCATGGTATGGGTGCACCTTGACCTCTGCCCACATTTCCAAGTGTATGCAAACACAAGACAGCCTTGGGGGCATGAAAATTTCAGGTTCACACCCATGTTGGCACAAGCAATGAAGAATGCGAAGCCTACAAATGTTCGGCTTGGAAACCCTTCTTGCGACCATACACCATGCGGAACAATTGCACATGCTCACCACTTGAAGATGCCTTTGGCTGAGGCTTAGGGGCTGGTTTGGGCTCGGACAACTTCAAATTCTTGAGATTGAGCTTGCCTTGCATGTGGCATGTTGCATGTGTCCATGGCTCCATGTAATTGGCAAATGTGACAACAAACCCATGTCTTATGTGGCCGCACTACATTTTGTACGTAACTAAAATTACATACACAATTATTACGGTCCCTACGCCTACTGTAGCTTGGACAAGGGCATAGCTTATACAAGGGGGGGGGGGTGTAGGTCTGACCTGAAATCCTGCATGGCTGAGCTAAAGATACTCCTTCTCCCCCGAAACACGCTTGCACACACACACATTGCAAACCGCAAAAGCAAGAGCAAAAGCACAAGAAAAGCGGTTGGAGTAAACTCCTCAGGAGCTGCAGGGCACACACACACACACACACACACACACACACACAATGTACGTAACAAACGGGCAACGGTCAAGACAGCAGGCAGCAGTCAAGACGGCCAGAACGCACTGAATCTCGTCAGGTACAGATCAGAACAAAAGCATGGGCATGTTCCGCCTGCACTAGGCGCCTCTCTGCAGTACAAGGTACACAGGGATGAAGGTGACATCCTGCCCCAGCCCTCTCGATCATCTCGATCCAGCCTCTGGCAGCGCACTGAGCCAGAGGCCTGCAGCAAAAAAGGAACGCACGTTAAGCTACAGCTAATATCCGGGTAGGCTGGGAGACTCAGGTCACACCCTGCACCCTGCACCCTGCACCGCTCTGGAGGGAACAACAGGGAACCACCTTCAATTATCGCACTGGACCGGACCGCACACACACACACACACACACACACACACAGAGAGAGAGAGAGACAAACGCACCTACAGACCAGTGCACCATATGCCTGTAACCCTGACCCTACTCCAGACTGCATAGGGAGCAAGCTGTTCTGGAAGGAACAGCTGCAGTCTTGGGCAGAAAAATGCACTACACACTCCGTGCACAGTGCACACGATATAATCTACACATTCCACCTTGTGCACTCCCACTTGCCGCTTCATCCAGCAGATGGATGGTGTGCCCCCACATGTTCGTGTGCATGCAGCGTCAAGGGGGTTACTCTGTGCACACAACATGTCATGCTGGGATACATATTGTGGACATCCAAACGTAGGGCCATTGGCTTGCCACTTCATCGACATGGACATCCTGCGGTGCGCACAAAATGCCGCACAAAATGCGCACAAAAAGAAGCGGCAGGCTATGCCCCCCCCCTCCCAAAAGCTGAACACATGTCCACGCTTATGCCTCGGGCTCCTCCACAAAGGAGGGGCTCCAACACCGCCCTCGCCCCCGCAATTGGATTTGCCATGTGCCCAAAGAATCAGGAGGGCCGCCCTTGCGGTATAACCTATGACTGCACGATGACGTAAAAAAAAGTGGTACCGTTGTTTTCCTGCACATTGGTCGAGCTTGCGCAAGGGGGAGGGGTAGTACAACAGCAGTTTGTTTCATCTGGGCCACTACACATGCCATTTTTTACAAGCATGTGTGTAAAGCGACAAGAAAATGGGATCAGGGGGATCATGACATTGGATATTGGCTGAAAGTAATATCAAAACAGGTGGAAGTGGGTTGCAGTCTGAGGCACAATGTTATCATGAACAGAGACAACTCTCACAAGCATTGTCCAGCCCCCCGTTCTACCAACAACCAGCTCACAAACACATCATCTTGCGTTTGGGATGACCAACATTGCCATCCCAAAACTGATGGTACCACGGGGTCGCGGTGCCTTGACAAAGCCATGCTTGTAATGATTTGGAGCCTTTTCGGTGACACCCAGTCTTTCAAAACTTGCAGAGAGCCGATCGCCGGCAGGCCATAGACCCTGGGCATTCCCAAACCCCCTTCCCAAATGTGAACCGTACGGTACAGCGCGACGCGTCGCTGATGGGACTGGAGGGGCTGATATGGACTTCTGGACCCCCACACCCACAGCGTGACATGTACGACACGCTGAGGGGACATGACGTCACCGGCCTTGATACCGGTAGCTGGGGGCAGGGCCCTCCGTGAGGACCCAGACTGTTTTTTCCCAGTAAGAATGCCCCTCTAGGCCCGTGGCCACGGGCCAACTGCCGGCGGCGACTTGTCGGCAGTTACCGGCCAAAATTTGTTGAGTGAGCATCCTGTAACCGCCAACGACTGGTAGCCAAATGCTTGTATGTATGCTTCTGTGGCTGGCTCATGCATCAGACAGGCGGAATGATAGCAGTTGGAAGTGCACTAGTTCTGATGTCGCCCAATGATGACTATATGTTCTAAATTTGTGTGAACTATGTTCGTTGGCCCCCATGGTATGCTCGGATCCTCAGGAACCCCCTTCTCCAAGCCCCCGTCGGACGCCCGCCTTGCCTCCAGCCCCTCTCCCCCGCCCCCACTGCAGACACAACCACATAACAATGCCCTTTTGGCATGGCAGGTCCCTCTGTAATCGAGAAGAAAAAAGAGGTCCAATCATCTGATTCGGAGCCAGACCTCTTGGCGTCTCCTGAGAAGGGAAAAAAAGCTCCTTCGATGGCCCCTCTTGCAACCGGCGGAGTGGTGCAGCAACGGAAGAAGAAGGCGAGGGGAGGGAAGGCGCCCCCTGCCGCACGTACAGCTTCTAAAAGGCGTACACGGCGCACCATCCCTAGCGAAACAAACCCGTTGGGGGTGGGAGATTGGTTGACGGACAAGGATATCTTGTGTTGGTTGAACCAAGAGCTCAATGCATGCACCACATGTAAACGGTCTTGTTACACTGGCCACACACATGAGGGGGCCGAAAAAGGTTAAGGCAATTCCAGTGCTTCCGATGCACTTCCGTGCCATCAGGTTTTTTGGGTGCAGCAACAGGAAGGTTAGTAGAGTCAGACTAGCTGGTCTGGGTCTCTGGAGCAGGTGTGGGCAAATCGGTGCCACTATCGGCATCACTATCGGCCACAACCTTACGGAGACGTTTTGCTACGGCCTTTTTATTCCGAGCTTCGCCCCGCTTTGATTGGCGCGTGCGAGCCTTTTTCGGGTGCTCGGCACGTGCTGTCACCTTGCGCTCCGTCTGGGGGGTCCCCAACAAGGGGACAAAATCAGAAGCGGCCCAAAAGTGGCCCAAAAGTTGTGAATTTTTTTTTGCGGTAAACGCGAGTACAAAAAATGGTTAAATCGTGCAATTTTTTTTATTTGCGGTAAAGTCGTGTTATTTTTTTTGCGGTAAATGCGAGTACAAAAAAATTGTATTGTCGTGTAATTTTTTTTGCGGTAAATGCGAGTACAAAAAAATTGTATTGTCGTGTAATTTTTTTTGCGGTAAACGCAAATACCCGATTTTTTTCTGTACACGCATTTACCGCAAATAAAAAAAATTACACAACAATAAAAAAGATTACACGACAACACAATTTTTTTCGTACACGCATTTACCGCAAATAAAAAAATTACACAACAATACAATTTTTTCGTACACGCATTTACCGCAAAAAAAATTACACGACTTACAACATACACGGCCTAATTGGTGCGACACGGCTTCCCAAGGGTTTATAGGTGCCCCCATGGTCACCAAATGATCACCCAACCCTGGCCCAAGCGTCCCAGGCTGTTTTCAGAGGTCACCGAGCTATCGTCATTTTTCAGCCGACCCAGGCAGGTGGACTTTTGGTGTAAACAATGGTTTCGCATCTTTCCAATGGGCCATGACCTGCCCTAGCCAACGCTATAGTCCGCAAAAAAAGTCCTTTTGCATCCTAGCATGGGTATACTGTCACAACATCCCCCATACCAACCCTCTATGGGGGAACCACAGGGTCACCAAAGCGGCCAAAAATGCCAACTGAACAAAAACGGCTGAAAACTGCATAAACTGCATGGGTCCTATGGAGTCGGGACTCGAGAACACTTTTTCAGTTCAAAATCAAAAAAACCAAAATACTCATGATTTTTGAAGGAGGATTCATTTTTGACCCCCCCCCCCCCAACAGGTGGGTTTTTAGTTTTAGGGGGGGAGGGGGTCCAGGGGGGCCCTGACCAAAAAATTCATTCTTGATACTTCCATCGGACAAAATCATGATTTTACAAGGGGTTACACCAACAATTCAATCCCTCGAGTAGGGTATGCGAATGTGCCTCAAAAGGCTGGTATGTGGCGTTTTGGTCTAACAGGCTCTGCGAGGTGATGGCAGAGACCGCATTGCCACAAGGACATGACCATGAGGACATTGCCGAGGACATGGCCCTGAAGACGTTGCCGAGAGAACGTTGCCATGAAGACAAACATGAAAACCAAGAACCCTGGGGACCCTCCTCCCGGCAGGCGTAGGCCCAGAGAACGGGGCTGTTTACGGGGATCCATGGCGATGGGTTGCGTTGGTGGGCTGCAGATATTTGGAGCAGAGGGGGGTGACATTTGCCGTCAATTTATTTTTTGAAGTTTGCTGCAATACCGGGAGATCAGCAGGTGGTGCTAGTGCTGATGAAGGTCCTCGGAGAGCTGATGAACAAACTCGGAGCTGGCTATCGCGGGTTGAATTCTCGTGCACACGTCTGCACGAACCGCGGGCGGCAGGCCACAGAGGTACTCTCGCAGCGCAGCAGTCAGGGCACGTTGCATGGCGGCCATGAAAGCGGCCTGCGGCGGCTGCGGAAAGAACGGGTCATACTGCGTAAAGTGGGTCTTGCGGACGTCGCACCGGCCCACGTGCTGGTGGGGGTCGTCCTCGCCGCAGTCGTGCAGGCACCAGCCGCAGATGCCGGCGCCGCAGGAGCACGTCAGCGCGAAGCAGCCCGAAAAATCGATGAAGGCGGCGGTGCAGCGGGGGCACTGCGGGGCCAGCATCGAGCCGGTGATCTTGTTGACATGGTGGGCCACCGCCTTCTGCTCCGACTGGGCCAGGCTTTCCTCACACGTAAGCGGCGCGTGCGGGTCCTCGCCGCACAACGGACACTGCACGCGGTTGCACGTCGGACAGGTGACGCTGCTCTCGCGCTTGCGAAGGATCTCTGGGCAGTCAGGAGTGTGGCAGTACACGTACTGTGCCCGCGCCGCATCCCGAAGCATGAAGCTGCGGAGTCCGGCCGCGTAGATGTCGTCTACGTTGCTGCTCAGCCGGGCGAGGTCCTCCTGCAGGAGGCTCCATTCGCAGCCGCAGGGGGCCTTGCAAACGACCGGGAGCGCATTGTTGGCGATCTCCGTTGCCACGTGCTGCACCCCGCAGTCGTCGCAGAGCCGGTGGCCGCAGGTGCGGAGGCGTGCCTTGGTCTCCTCCATGCAGATGTAGCACGTCTCGTACTTGACCGCGAGCTCGGCCAAGCGCTCCGTGATATCTGGCCGTACCTGTTCAGGATGGAGGCACCGGCAGGGTTCCACTTACGAGGAGGGGCGCGAGGGGGGGGTATGCCATAGAGTAAGGATGCTGGTTGATACTGCCGCATGCACGTGCAATGGCCTTTGGGAAAGGGACTCCTCCACATTTGGAGGGGCGGACTGGTTGTCCACCCGTTGCATTAGGGTGTGTGCCATGTGGACTGGGAGGTGGGGAAGGAAAAATCCGGAGGCCACTTCCTTGGAGGTTGAGGACTGGATGGTTTGGTGTGTGGGAATGGAACAGATGTCCCGCCACCCTCACATGTGCCGCTTCTGCCCCTTGGCGTCCGTCCTACGCTGGCGCCGGCGATGCTTCACACAAAGCCTTTTCCAAAGCTGTGAAGTTTGGAGGGTGCTCACCACCACATCTGATGTGGGAAATGTAACACTGGGCCAGGGGGTTCCGGATCACTGAGTGTTGCCCGTGTACCACAAAAAGCCTAAAATTGTTTCTTGACAAAATTTGATTTCCCCCCAACGAATTTTTGGTCGGACACGAGGGGGAGGTTGGACCCGGGGGGGGGGGGTTGGGTTGGCACGAGGCCATGTGGTTGGTTTGTTTGTCATTGGCGGCGCCCATTGGCCTCTCGCCATTGTTCACTCTGACCCTCTGTGGGTCCGAACGTCGTTTGGTTGTGTCAACGGAGCCCCCGGATGACTTGTCCTGTTTGACTACTCCGGGGGTCGACCGACCCAGAGACGGGCTGTTGCCCGTGCCGTTGACCAGGTGCATCCAGAGGCACACTCCGAGGGGGGGGAGGGGGACTTCTTACAAACTTTTACTCTGATGTGTCCCCGGCCATGAGGTTGTACCAACAAGTGGTCTCTGCATCCAGACCATCCAGACCATCTAGACACAATGGCACTGGGTCATAAACAGCCATATACCAAGGGGTGGGGAGACAGTTCTCCACTGAGAGCCCCATCCACCCACTGCCCCCCTGTGCGACATTTCGTCCTTCACTGGTTGCCTTCCAGGGCCTGGACAGTCCCCTATTCTTCCCTTCACCAAATGTGTCGGGTCAGCACGCCGCTGTCTTCACTCCACCATTTCTGTTTCTCCATGGCGCCGGGCCATGATGGTCAAGACATGAAGGACCCATACGGCAATAATGTTTGGCATATCAGCCCCAGGCCCATGGCGGGGCACCCACGCTGCACACCCCCAGTGGCAGTTGATCGAACGCTGGCACTCACCACTATGCGTTGAGCTGCTCTCGGTGTTGTCCCTCCGCGTGCACGGAGGCCCACTTGGGTCGTGAATAATCCACCTGTGTGACGTTTCGTCCTTCACTGTTTCGTACGCAATAACTCAACCAATGAAGCCATCATTACAATTGCAAGTACCAGCCTGGTTAGCTCAGGCCAGCTCACCTCAAAAAAATCAGGAATTCTGAAAACAACCACAGCAAATTCTGCTGAATTATCCCAACGACACAACAAAAAGCAGGCAGAAAGGGTAATTTCCCCCCATGTGATCGTCCATCGCTGGTTTCCTCATCGGCCCTAGACAGTCACCCGTTCTTCTTTTCGCAAAATGCGTTGGGTCACCCTTGTCTCCTCGGTCGTCGGGGCTGGTGTCTGTCGCGTCGTTTGAGTGTAAGTGGGGCCCAATAGTTGGTCCGCTGGGGCTGGTACTTCAGGGGTCGTTGTTTTGCGAGCGGGACCCACATAACGCAGGGCGGTCTCTTTGAGTGGTCTGCTTGGAGGCTATCCTACAGCGGTGGTGGGCCACCCGACGGCGCTTGTGGGCCACGCGCCTCGCTTCCGCGATGTACGGTCCGGCGTCCAGCCTGCGTGCCGGCCCATACGGCCTCTGTGCGCACGTGTACGGCCTGTGTACAGGGCCCGGGGGGGCGACTACCAACGGTCCTGATGCGATCACCCCCCCCAGCTATCTGTCAAAACGGGGGGGGGGCAGTTGGGGGGGGGTCCAGCCAGGGGTCGGGGGGGGGGGGTGTTCCTGCCGGGGGTTTTGAGTATTTTGAGTATAAACACATAGTATGGAAAAAAAATTTGGCGCCTTTGGCGCCGGACAATTTTCTCTAGGGACACTTGTTGAGGGCCGACCCGGCACCACTATCTTTCAAAACCCGGGGGGGGGGGGGGGGGCTGGGGTGTGTCGCATACAAGGACCCGGCCCGGCTGCCCCCCCCCGGGGTACAGGGGCAACCGACAGCAGTTGCGGGGCAGCCGACGGCGGTTGGGGGACCATGTGGGTCAGCGCTCCGGATTTGCGCGCTTCTGGGGCGGTCCCCTCCCCAAGGGAGTCCGGCGGTTGAACTCAATGCTTTTCAACCGAAACATTAAAACGAAACCCCTTGCCACTTGCAAAACGCCCGGCACCTTGTCCATCAGCAGGTCGTAATCGCACGACTCCAGCTTCAGCACGGCCCGGGCTGGGGTGCAGTACTTCAGAGTCGGGTACTGCCCCCCATTGAGCAGCTCCTTGATCGCCCCCATGTATCGTGGCGGGACGTGGAGCTGCGTGGTGTAGGGCACCTCGCTGAGGTACGCCTTCAACGCCTGCCGTACGGCGGCGCGTGCGACGTCACTGCCCGCCACATGGACAGTCGAGGTGCTGTACTGGGCCTTGATGAAGCAGCCGTGCTTGTCCTGCAGCCCCCGGAGGAACTGCGCGACGCGTGCGGCCTCCTCCTTGGCCACCCGCGGCGGGAAGAGCTTGGAGCGGTCTCGCGGCAGCACGCCGACCATCTCCCCGCGCTGCAGCCGCGCCAGCTCATCGTACGCCTGCGCCATCAGGCGCGCGTTGTCCCCGATGATCGAGAACACGTGCGGCTTCGTCGGCCCGGACGACCGCACGCGCACGTTGGCCTTCTCTCGCGCCATGCGGGCGTTGACGCGCTTCACCGCCTCGTCCACGACCCCCGCGAGCGCGCGGTGGACGTCCTGCCGCATCACGAACTCCCCCGTGCAGTCGGCCCGCGCGAAGACGCGCATCCGCAGGTCGCGGTTGTACGCCCCGTCCAGCCGCCGGGCCACGTCGCTGGCACGCTCCGCTGAGTCCATCCAGAGCACAAACCGCGCCCCGTGGGCCATGGCCTCCTCCTGAATGTCCAGCAGGCCGGCCCCTGCCATGGAACTGACGTACAGCATTCGCTCGCGCTGCTCTGCCGCGGACTGCCGCGCCAGCGCCCTATGCTCCTCCTCGACCTTCCGCTTGTCACGGTGCAGCCTCTTGACCGCGTCCGGCGGGAGGCAGGGGCACAGCCGCGCCAACTCACGCTGCAGCATCTGCTCCGTGAAGTCCGGGGGCACGTTGCTCACCAGAAACATGAGAGGGTCCGCCGGCCCCCCTTTCTGCTTGGCCCACGGCCCCAGGCGCACCTTCACCCCCTGCCGCAGCGTCAGCCAGCCCTCCCCCGATGCCAACGCCCGCAGAGCCTGGGCCTGCTCCTCAGACCCTGCGGCCAAGGGCACCGTCCCTTTGTGCTCAACGCCCGTTAGCGTCACGCGCACTTTGGCGGGTAACCCGAAGCCCTCCGTCCCCACGGGCGCCATGCGCACCGACAGCTCGCGGTTCCCCAGCACGTGCCCGTTCAGCCTCCGTTGTGCCGCAGCGGCGATTTCTGACGTCGAGAACCAGCACCGCCCCCAGAGCCGGTCGCCGGTGGCGTTGCTCATGACCTCCACGTCCGCGTTCGCGTCCAGGTCCGCGAACAGCCGCAAGAGGAGGTCCGCGGCCTCCGCGGCATCGGACACCTCCGAACTCCCGGTCAGCCCCGTCGCCGCCGGCCCCGATGCCACGAGCCCCGTCCCCGCAGCTTCGACCGGGATCTCGCTGGAGTCGGCCGTGTGCGTCAAGCAGATGCGCACGTGCGGCAGCATGGGGTCATCAATGTCCTCGACGCTCTCCACCACAAAGACGCTGTACGCCGGAAGGAGCACCTCCGCCTCCCCTTCGAACAGGGTGACGGAGTCCAGGCTGCATCCGAACGGGCTGCTGATCTCGAACAGCACACGCCTCTGGCCCTCGCTGACGTCGGCTGACCGCATGAAGCGTAGGGCGACAAAGCAGCTCTCGGAGACGGAGGTAAAAGCCGACCACACCGTCATCGCCTGCGGCACCCGGAGCTTCGCGAGGTCCCCGTCACTCAGACCACTGCCCCGGTAGAGCGTGCGCAAGGGGCTGGCCTCTTCGCGGCCGGTCATCACCCGCATAAAGCCCATGAGTGCGGACGTGAAGGGCTCGTATTCCTGGCAGCCCGCCACGTCCTGCGTGCGCAGGAGCCAATTCAGCTTCTTGTAGAACGCCGGGCGCTCCAGCGTGTACGCGGTGGCAGCGATCGCCTGCGCTACGCTGGCCCTCTGCAGCGCCGCGCCGCCGGCGTTGCGGCGCTTCTGAACCGTCTCCCGGAATTCCTCGTACGACATGCCGCCGAGTCTCTCCCCTCGGAACGCCCGCTGCACCAGCGGCGCCAGCTCCCCTTCGGTCACGACCCGCGTCTGCCGCCGTGTCAGCGGCTGGAACGCCTGCGGCACCGCGTCCAGGCTCACCACGGCGGCGCCCAGCCGGTCCGCAGCCGGGCCCAACGATGTGCCGCTGTCGAGCGTCAGCTCGTACCTCACGCAGATCGACTCGTGCCGGCTCAGCAGGACCTCGTGGCACACCCCACCGCTCCCCACCACCGCCCGGGCCTGCGCCCCAGGGACAGGCCACTCGCGCACCCGCGCAAACACGCGCTTCTCTTCGCACTGCAGCTCGTTCTTGACCCACGCGGCGATCAGCTTCCGCTTGTCCTCCCGGACGCACATCACCGAGACCGTGTTGCACTCGTAGTCCGGCTGCAGCACGAGCTCCTCCTCTGGGCCGAGGCCGGCGGCCGTTTTGAGCCGCCGGAGGTGGGCGGGGATCTTGGCGCCCTTGCGCCCCGTGTACTGCTGGAGCGCCACGCCACACGCCACCGCGACCTCCTCGGGGTCGGCCGTGAGCAGGTTGGCCTGTATGGCGGTCCGGAACCGCTGGAACGCATCCGATGCCTTGAAGCTCGCCGGCAGGAGCCCCTCGAGGTCCCTCTGAGGGACGCTGAACAGCGACGGCACATACAACTTGCGGTTGTCCGTCATCTCTGTGAAGAAGCAGACCGCGGGGTACGACTGCTGCAGGATAAAGGCCGCCTTGGCCGGCATGGCCCCCAGTTGTGAGTTGACCGGGAGGAAGTAGGCCGGGGGTACGTGCTTGCGCGGCGCCCGCACCTGCAGCGCCAGGTTGCTGAAGTAGCCGCTGACCAGCGCGCATCGGAGCTTCGCGGCCACGCCCTCCTCGTTGAAGCCCACGCGGCAGACGGCGCGCAACTCTTCCTCGACCCGCTGCTTCAGGCGCTGACTCCCCGGAGCCCCCGCATCGTTCGGCAGCATCTCCGACAGCAGCCCCTGCACAGCGGACTGGTACTCCTTCAACGCCCGCCGGTTGATGTGCTGCTGGTCGCACCACCGCTGATCTTCGGCCCCCTGGGACTGCACCCACACGGCGGCAGCAACGCCCACATCGCCCAGCCAGGGGTAGCGCTGCGCGAACGCGCGGCCGCCGTCGTCGCCCCGTTCGCGCCGAAACAGGCTCTTCGTGAGCTCCAGCGCCCCGACCACAACGCAGGCGAACGCGGTGACGCCGAGCTCCTGCGCCTTGTAAAGGACGGCGCTGTTCCGGGGGTGGTGCGGCATCCGCGCCATGTCCAGCCCGCGCCTCGTCAGCCGCGAGCTCTGCTCGCCTTCCAGTGCCCCCAAATGGAACAGCAAGTGCAGCGCGCGGTCCAGCCGCTCGACGCCGAGGTCCTGGACGAAGGGGAACCTGCGCACGTCCTGGATCCAGTCGGGCTGGCTCTGAAGCTGGCGAAGCACCGTCAAAATCGCGCGCGTGGTGTCGGTTTTCAGCAGCTCCGCGGTCGTGTCCACCTGCATGTCATCGAACTCCTCGCGGCTGTACAGCCTGTAGCACTTGCCGGGCGCGGTGCGCCCGGCACGGCCCGCGCGCTGCCGGGCGGAGCTTTGGGCGATCGGCTCCACGCGCAGCACCGTGGCGTCCTTGGCCTTGTCGTACGACGGCTGCTTCGCCATTCCCGTGTCGACGACGGCCCCGATGCCGTCGATGGTGACCGACGTCTCCGCGAGGTTGGTGGCCACCACGACCTTGCGCCGGTACTGGCCGCCCGCTGGCTGTAACACGAGTTTCTGGTGTTCTGGGTCCAGTGACCCGTGCAAGGGGAGGCACAGGCATTCCGGCAGCGCCTCCGCCAAAGCGCGTGCGGCCCGCTCTGCTTCATCGGCCTGTGTGACAAACACCAGCACGTCGTGGTTCTCCCCAGGGCCGGTGGGTGGCAGGTCCTTATCCACCTCCCGCACCTTCTCCACTGCTGCATTTTCGTAATTATCGGGCCTTCCAGCTGCCCGATACGCAATCTCCACGGGGAACGTGCGGCCCTGGACGGCCATCACGGGGCACCAGCTGGTGTCGGCGGGCGAGGCTGCGTCCCACTGGTGCCGCGCGAAGTACGCCGCGAACAGCGCCTCGTTCATCGTCGCGGACGTCAGCACCAGCCGCAGGGGGTCCCGACCCTCCTTGGCCCGCAACCACAGCGTGCGCCGCAGCATCGCCACGACAAGGTCGGTGTTGATGGAGCGCTCGTGCACCTCGTCCACGACCACGGCGCCCACCGTCTGCAACATCGGGTCGTGCGCGATTGCGTTCAGCAGCGCGGCGTCGGTGAGGAACAGCACCTGACTGCCCACAGGGAAGCGCCCCTTTTGGTGCTGTATGACGTAGCCAGACGCCGCGTCCACCTGCATCTCCTGGGAAACTCGCTCGGCCAGCGCTACGGCCGCAAGGCGGCGCGGCTGCGTGCAGAGCACGCGCCCCCGGACCACTTCGCTCACGTACTGCACCACCTGCGTGCTCTTGCCGCTGCCGGTCTCCGCACTGAGCACCAGCACGCCAAAGTCCTCTGCCAGGTGGTCCAGGATGGCGGCCCGCTCTGCATAAATGGGGAGGCACGCCTCGAACCGCTTGTATACCTCACGCGCGAAGAGGCGCGCAGCGCCGAACGAGTCGGGGGCAGCCTCAAGGAACGCCGCACGTGCACCTTCAAACTCCGCACGCTGCTTTTGAAGCTCCTCCACCTTCTGCTCCGATGCGTCCAAGATCTGCCGGCGGCGCTGCATGCCCTGTACGGTCTCCTCGTAGGGCTGCTCCCGCACCTGCTTCACCCTTGCCTCTGCATCCGCAATCTGCTGCGAGCACCGCGCCAACAGCTCGTCAGCCTCCAGCAGCATTTTCTTCCGGTGATCTGCTAGACCACGCCGCAGCCTCCCCAGCGTCAAGCCCTGAGGGGAACCAACCTGGGCCGCCAGGCGACTGTCCAGCTTGAGGATCCGCTGCAATTCCTTGGGATGCACCCAAGGGCAACGGTTCAGGCAATTACAATCGTCTCCGTACCGACACCCCCGCAGCTGATGCTGCCACTCGCAGGAGACCTCCCCGAGCCCATCCGCGCCCTCGCAGCGCAGCGAGGCCAGGCCCACCTCGTACTGCTTATGCCTGCGGCACGGCCCCGTGCCGCGCACGGGCGGCCAGCGGCGCCGCACGACGTCCGCAATGCGGCGGCGCCGCGCGTCAGGGTCGCCCGCGCAGTCCCCACAGACCGCCTCGAGCTGCTCACGGGCCTCGGGATACGCCATCGGGGCTGGGCGGCCCGGCGGCGACCCTGAGGAAGTGGATGGGGCCTCGCTCGCCGTCGAGCCCTCACGCTCACTCTCCTGAGTGCGTGCCAACCGCGTGCGTTCCAACTGATGCTCCACCTCCAACTTCCGCAGCAGCGCCTCTGCCGTGGCCTCGACCTGCAGAAGCGGATCGTCGTCCGCGACGTCCAGCTGCTGCAGCTGTTGCACTTTCGTGGCGACTTCGACCGCGACCTCGGCATTGGCAAACGTGACGGTCACCGCGTTGAGGAGCCCGCCCCGCCCGGGGCCCCGCTGGAGCTCGCAATCGACGGAGTCAGGCACGCCGGCCTGGGCCAGCAGCGCGCGCCTCACTGTGTCCAGCGGCACCCGCGGCGGCACGTTGCGGCACAGCAGCCGGCTGACGTCTTCGCGGGGCAGCGACGCCCGCCCGACAAACGCCGCCGGCAACTGGCGGAGCGCCGCGAGCGCTGCTGTTGGAGTGCCGAAATGCAGAGACGTGGATTGGTCACCGCTGTGCACCACACGCTCCACGCGGTGCGCGGCGAACTGCCGCCGCACCTCTGCCTCCTCCACTGTCCCGTGCAGACGCAGCACCTGTGGCAGCAGGAGCTGCACCAACACGGGAGCCGATGGAAAAGTGACCTGGATCTGCGCCTGTGCGCCATTGACCTGTTTCCCGGAGACCGCAATGAGCGCGGCCGCAGGCGCAATCGGGTCGCGGCTGATGTCGAACGCCACAAGCGAGCGTGACCGCGCGTTGTCCGTCCACACATTCTCAACGGGGGCGACCCGACCGCAGAGCCGTCGCAGCGTCGTCTGACACTCCTGTTCGGACTGAAAGCGCCTCGTGATGAGCTCGATGGTGTTTGGTATGCCAGGGCTGTCCCAGCACACGCACTGCCCCGCCGGGAGGGTTTGCGGCCCTGCAGTGCCCTCCGTAGTGCCCACTGGCGATTCCGCTGTCAGGGTCAGCGTGCGCGAGCGGCCTTTGCCGTCCACCACACGGACCTCGCGTACCACCACCAGCTCCCCAGTGTCGCACACCAGCACACGCCGCCCCGACCACAAGCGGTTGGCCAATGCCAGTTCGTCTGCGCTGTCGAAGACCAGTTTGCACTGTTTGACGATGAGCCGGTGGACCGCGAACCGGCTCGTGAAGGCGTCCGACCGCTGGCAGAACGCCCGCCGGGCCACCGCAAGCGCGCCAACTGCACCCCACAGAGCCACACCCGCACCAGTGGACGACTGGGGCGCCGTCCTCGTGTGGGGCTGGCGCTTCCACTCGGGCGTCACTGGCTCAATGGTGACGCCAAAGCGGCGTTTCAGGATGTGCTGATGCTGCAGTAGGAGCTCCACTGCAGCGCGTGGCAGGCAAACGATGTCAACATCCTTCACGGCAAGCACGAGCTCTTCAATCGGGCGAGCGGTCGGGCTTCGGCCGCGCGAGGGATGGCCGCCCGTATCGCAGTCGGCATCCGTGCACTCAGAGCCCTGAGGCGCCTGCTCCCTCGTCGGAGGCATGGGCTCACATGAGGCTTCCCGGCACTTTCCGTCGTCCGGGAAATCTCCACTGGTGGCGCCACTGGGTCCAGCGTCAGTGCCAGGAACGGTACCGGGAATACAATCCTCACGGCCCTCGCCACCGCCCTTTCCTCCGCCTCGTGCACTGCCCGGGCCATCATCGCTGCTCTTCCCCTTCCCACTGCCGGCTGGTTCTCCGCTGCTGCTGCTTGGTCTGTTGTTCGATGGCTGTATAATGGACAGGCACATGACAAAATCGCAGAAGGCACCGGAAGAACACGCACGGCACAGGGGGGAGCTGTGATGTGATTTTGGGCCCGACCCCCGCAGCGTGAGATGGGGGGCCTGGAAATGGGGGGGGGGGTGGCTTGGGAAAGAGTCGGCCAAAGGGTGGGGTGTCCTACACAGGCCCAATTAGTATGCAGGTTGACACTTCCGGATGTACAGCAAATGGTTTGTCCTCATGTACGACCACTTGCTTTGGAGCGCAAGTGAGAAAAATTCTTTTGAAATAGGTACGCTTTGTGCCCACCCGTTTCGGTGTGGGACAGCAGGACAACTTTCCCGTTGGCCCCATATGCCGCTTCTGCCCTGTGGCGTCCACTCCGCGTTGCGGGCAACGCGCCTCACTCAAAGTCATTTCCTCGACTTTGAGGCATGCAATTTTGCATGGAGGGTGCTCCCCAACACTGATGTGGGAAATGTAACACAGGGCCACAGGCCACATGGTATCTTGTGCCATGTGAAACACTCCTTTTGCGTGTGTTTTGTGCTACGTTTCACGCGCAGTGTGTCTTGTGCCCTGGCCATGTGCTTTGTGCCGTGTGCTGCATGCTGTGTATTGTACCCTGGACCATGGGCCCTGTGTGCACAGCATAGGCACCCAGCACATGGCGTTTGGTCGTCTGCTTACCGAGGGGGGGGATTCCGTGCGGGGGAAATTGTGAATCTACAAATTCTGGCGCTACAAAATCTGTGCCATTTCTTAAAAATGAGCGAACAAATTATGTATGGTTCCCAAAAATTGCTCATGAGAAACAGTGGACGGTTGTTGTTATCTCCTGGTGGACTCTGGATGGTTGCCGTTATTTCCATGGCAAACTAATTATCATTAACCAAATCCTCTGGCATGGTACAAGTGGGCAAAGGCACAGCCTAATGCATACTCGTGCAAATCCTTAAAAACACCGAACAAATTGCGCACAAAAATTCTATTGCCTTCGGCAAGGCACCTCAAAGAGAGATTGTTGGTCGGTGAGGTGAGGTGTGCTACGCGAATGACCCCCAAAAAGGGGGGGTGTATGGCGTCCGCGCCTGCGCTTCATCTAACAACCTCTCTTCGAGGTGATTTCGTGCAGAATCGAAATTGCAGAAATTCTGGCCTGCAGAACTCCTGCCCCCCCCCCCCCCCCCGATTTCACAGAAATGCAGAGAGGTGGTCACAAAACAGAGAGCGGTCACAACGCTTTGGACACATAAAGGTAGCACACAGGGGGCAAGAGGGGGCAAGGGTGCGGGGCAAGCCCGAAGAGGAGGACTCTGTGTCCTTGTGCCCCACAATCTGTCACTTCGGGCATGAATGCTTGTTAATGTGGGGCCAACACCTGCTTGGCGCTCGCACAGCAGGCAGGCTTGGGAGCAGCTTGCCAAACGACAGACCAACGAACCACCACATGGGGGGCTGCTCAGACACAGAACCTGACCCCAACATCAACCCCAACTTATTCGGCCCTGTGGTGGGGGGAGGGGGTCGGGTTGTGCATCATCTGAGTCCTTCCATGCACCACCACCTGCAATTGGCATGCCATGAAGGCAAAACGAAGAGCGACGCAAACTCCAAACGAACGTTGTTCCCTTCAGGTCCTAAAGGGACTTTGTTGCACTGTGCATTCAAAGTCTTCTGACATAGATGGTATCAACACCGTTCAACTCACTTTTGACCCGAGAAACTTGGTGCCTTGTGGAAAAAGACCCCAAACTAGGATTCCTGTAGCTGCCGAAGGGCAAAATTTTGCATTGTGTGCGCATGGCATTCACACCATTCCCAAAGGCACAAACTTGCATGTCATCCTTAAGCATGTATGCTAGTCATGGGGAGAGTTCCAGAATCGCAGAATCGTAGGACGGTCACAAGCCTTGGCACCGTTACAACCACATGATTGGCACACGCGGAAAACCTGAGCATCAAGGTTGGTGTAGGTGACAACCATGGCTCGCACGGCCTGCCCGTCAGAGCGGGTGTTGTGCACAGCTATTCCAGGTTTGACCCAATCCAAGAACATACTGATTGTGAGAAGTCTACACAAGAGCAGGATGCCCAACCTTGGAACACAGATACACAACAATCCAACACAAATACCAGCCTAGCACTCTTAATAACCACACTGCCACTCAATTTTACAGCAGGACAAATGAGCTATGTGGATTGGCACAAGGTCCAGGATAGACATGCATCAATTTGCACACCTTCTCCTCAACTGGCTCTACAGCATCAACCGCTGTGCTGCAACGACACCCCATAATTCAATTTTGACTTCCTGGTCTTCTTGTCCCTCTTGTCTGACCAGAGGCTTGGGTCCGAATGAGCACTGGAACTGTTTGGAAAGAAAGCACCATGAAAGCTCAGGCCAAGATGTGCAATGCTACGGAACTTGTCCTGGTTTCTGAACCCTACTTTGTCGTATGAAAAGATAGTGAAAGATAGTGGAGGGCAGGGATGTGCTTGAATGGGGTGCTGCTGGGGGTGTTTTTGTTGTTGTTGCTTGCTTTTATTGTTATTGATGTTATTGGTTGTGGATGTGGTTGTGGTTGTGCCCGTGGCCATGGCTGTGGCCGTGTAGAGAAACTACAGTTGTGCCTCGCCGCCGGATTCTTGTGGATGCGCCTTGTCACGCTCACTGTCTCCGTTTCCGTTGTCGATTTCCATGTTGTTTTGTGGCTCAAGCATTCAGCAACCCTGGCGGGTATCAAAAACAAAAACTGACTGGGTCTGAAGGACCACGAAACACAGTAGCATGGATTAAAAATTTGTTTATTTCATAAGCAAAGGTTCAAGTGGCAAGTGCCACACTCAGATATATCACCAAGACGGTGGCCACACAATTGGCCACAAACACCATCATCACTTTCCTTCTTCTCGATGGTTGCCTCCTCCTGTGCCCACACAAACTCAGGCACATGAGGCCAAGGTCCATAGGGTTGATACCTAGCATGCCTGCGAATACAAACTGAGTAAGGTGGAGCAAAATACGCACATGGCCATGCAGCTCCATTGCAGAGTGTGTCCAAACATTGCGGACAATCCTCCATTGCTGCAACCGTGCAAAGAGGTGCTCCACCCTTGCACGATAGAAGTCATGGACATCGTTGCACTCTTGTTGGTCTTCACTCAAAGTTTTCCGACCAATTTAACGTACAGCGGTGTGCAAGCGGCCCTAATAGACGTCGTCATGTGCACGTATTTCAGAATCCAAAAACTACCCATGTGTTCGCGAAGGACCACGTCGATCCCAAATCATAACATCCGCGGAGGTTCCCGGCTACATCACCCCTGCCCTCTAGGGGTCCCCATAGTGGGGAGCAATCAATAGGGCTACAATACCCTGCCTTCTCAGGGTCCCCATAGTGGGGAGAAATCAATATGGCTACATCACCCCTGCCTTCTCGGGGTCCCATCGTGGGGAGAAATCAATATGGCTACATCACCCCTGCCTTCTCGGGGTCCCATCGTGGGGAGAAATCAATATGGCTACATCCCCCCTACCTTCTCGGGGTCCCCATAGTGGGGAGAGTTCAATATGCGGGATGGAAAATGGCTAAAAATGGGTGACAATTCAATTATGCCACATCCCAAGTGCATAGGAAGCAAGAAAAACCCAGAATGGAACAAGAACTTGTCAAAAAGGGCCAAAAGTAGAGTCCGAGTATTTGCCGACATCCAAAACTCCGCAATGCGTGCGCACTGTGTGCACGGCGTTCCCAAAATTGCGATCATCGCGCTTCCGAAAGCGAGATGCCGCATGGGAATAGGAAAACTCGATGGCGAATAAGATTCCTAGTCGATTCCGTGCATCAACAAAAATTGGCGCGACCGCAGGCTGCTAGTTCCACAAAGAAAACCCCGGGGGAACTCGATGGAGACATGGAAATGCCAAACACAATGCTTGGAGGGTCCTGGTATCGCTTCAATCCTACACCTAACCCAGGGCACGCTATGCATAAAAGTGGCCCAAAAAGATGCCAAGCGCGCAGGCGGCGCGCTAAAGCTCCCCGTATAGCCCCCAAACCGCAAATCCTATGGACCACGGAAAAATAGGATTGGTGCACAGAAAAATGGAGTGGCATTGGGTGTAAATGGTGCATATTTTTGCATATTGGGGGCCTTTGGCCCCGTATGGGGCAGTTTGCGGCCTCTAGGGCCTCAAAAGCTCAAGTGTGGACCCGCCACTACGCTCCACCTGTACCTGCCTTCACACGGCCTTTATTGCCATCTCAGTTCCATTCTAGTCCATTGTAGTTTGAACAGTTCCATACCGGTGTGCTGCCCCCTTGCAAGAGCAACACTAAAGTCGCGAAATTCCATTGCCTTCGGCAGTGCACCGTCAGTCAGTTAGACAGGCCAGTAGTCAGTCAGACAGAAACACACACTTTGGGTTTTTTGTCAGTGGCAGACACGGGTCCAAGCAGTGGGGTCTCAGAAGTGGCAGTGGCCGAATGGTAATGCAGGCGGCCGCAGACATTTTGGTTGGCGGTTCAAACCCCGGTGCGGCCAATACGGCAGCGGCGCCGCCGCTGGCGTCCACCCACCAGGATTCGAACCGCCGACCGAAAAATCTGCGGCCGGGCGCGTTACCATTCGACCAGGGGTGGAGGTGACACAAGAGTATCTCCCATTGCTTGGAGCCTTCTCAGCAAGAACTTTTGACCCCCCCCCCTACCCCCACCCACCCACCCCCCCCCTCAAAAAAGTGTTATCCAGTTTTAGGGGATAGAGGCCTCAGAATCTAAAAATCCATTGGGGGATGGTCTTATTGGGCAAAATAATGATTTTACAACGGGTTGGACATCAAATATCATGCCTTGGGGTATGCTACGCGGATGACCCCAAAAAAGGGGGGTATACGACGCCCGCGCCTGCGCTTGATCTAACAACCTCTCTTCGAGGTGATTTGATGGGAACAACACCTACTTTGACAAGTGGGGGGGGCTTGTAAAGGGCAACGTCGGACACAGTTCCAAAAATTATGGAAACAACACTTACTCTAACAAGGTCGTTGCTCTTGCAAGCAGGCGGAGGTACCTCCCTAAATTGGGCCTCTCGGGGGGCAAAGTTGACATACGCCATATGTTGCACACGCCTGCCTTCATCTAACAACATTTGCAGCCGACATCCCCAAGGGGACAGCCGACACCCCCAGTCTGACAGCCGACACCCCCAGTCTGACAGCCGACACCCCCAGTGTGACAGCCCACATCCCCAAGGGGACAGCCGACACCCACAGTGTGACAGCCGACACCCCCCATGTGACAGCCTACACCCCCAGTGTGACAGCCTACACCCCCAGTGTGACAGCCGACACCCCCATATGTGACTACTTGTCACTATGAATCAATTGACTGGATCATCGATTACTGGTTCTCAAAATTCAACAGTAGCAACAAATAAAATGTTTAGAAAAAAAGCAGGGCAAAAATTGCGCTTGTGCAATGCTTTGGATACATGTGTTGGACTTTAAAAAAAAAGCCACTCACATCTTGCAAAACAAGATTATCGTGCCCGTAGCAGTTGCATTGTCCCGGACCAATGTCAAAGACATGATGTCAATGAGTGCCTGTAATGCATAGGTAGCAACAGAGAGAAATGGAAGCAGGCTTCCTCAAGCGCCTCTCCCTCCCCAAGGGCTGGGGGGGATGTTTGCCCGGCGTGCGCCCGGCGCGCTACTTTTCTATTTACTATGCCGACTTCAGCCCCAGATTTACCCTCTCATGGTCAAGCCCCCCAAGTAGACCATGTTGCACTGCACACCTTCCCTACAAAGCACGTTGCATGATAAAGCAATAGCTGTGAATTCAACCACTCCCACTGTCATTTGTATTGTACTTAACAAACAACAATGCTCCCACAAGTGTGGGTGTCAATACATTCACTACAATAGTGCTCCTTACACTCATCACAAACGGTGGAGCTCCAACGGTGGAGCGCTTCTAACAACACAACACACACAATTCTGCCTCATCCTCTGCCTCATCTTGAGCGGCGGCCGAGTTGCTTTGGCCAGTCCAAACACGAGGTGGGGCATGGTCCCATGGTCCATAAGGAGGGTGCCGGACCTGCCGCCAAATGCAAAATTGTGTGAAATGCAACAAAACGGATAGACTGGTGCAACTCATTGGGGCCGCCACGCTAGATATTCCTAACCAAACCCCAATGCCACAACCGAGCTAACGGCTGCTCAATGCGTGCCCTATACCACCCGTGCACGTCATTGTAAGATTGTTGGCGGGCTGTCAAGGTGCCATTCTTTCTTCTAATGAATGGCACAATGACATGTATCCGGCCTTTATAAGCACCATCATGGCCTCCAACTTCGAAATCAAAGAAATCACCTCGGGTACGAGAAGGTCCATACCCATCCAAAGTCAAAACGTCATCTAATGTCCCGGTGGCCAAGCGGCAAATCCATATAATGTTGCCCAACATATCAACGGCAACAGTCGCCTTGTAAAAATGCGACGCGTACTTGGGATTCCACAGGTCTGCACTCCATATCCCCACAATGGAGTTGATGGGCATGGAGTCTATGAAATGTGTCATAAAGAATGGAAAATGGGGACAATGGTTGAAAGGATTCAAATGGTTGGCCCATCGAATCTCTTGAACAACATGGTGTAGGTATCCGTGAACACGGGCAACACTCTGCCGCCAAGCAACCTCCGAACACCCTTCGGTGCGAGACATGAAAGCACCGCTCTTTGCAAGTGGGGTGTGTTTCATCCAAAACAAATTGAAACAACGACTCACGGTCGAGGAGCTCGGGGTGCCCATACGTCATCCAAAATTCCTCCAAGGTTTCCGCATCTGCACCCATCCGTGCAACCTGGGTACGCACACAGTTGGACCTATACCGTTTCACCCACAACTAGACACCACCACCCTTGCCATCAACATAAACGGGGTGCAAAGGGTGTGCCAAATTCTTGGACACATCGAGAAGGTACTCCAAAATCTCATCCTCTGTCTTCTTGTTCGCCCTCTCACACTCTTCCGCTGTGTACTCTCTTTCACTGGAGGGTGGTCCAGCAGGGTTGGGCTGGGGCATGGATTTGCGTTTCGCAGGCTTAGGTTTAGGTTGAGGTTTGGGGTGGGAGGGCGGAAATGCTGTGTCACCCCTGCATTCTCGGGGGACAAAAACAGAATTGGCTGCCCCACCCCTGCCTTCTCGGGGGCCCAAAAGAGGGCGGAAATGCTACGTCACCCCTGCATTTTTAGGGGTCCCCAACAAAGGGGACAAAATCGGATCTCAAAACCTATGCTAGGGGTAACAATGATGCCCCTAGTATCTCAAAGTATGGGTCTCTAGTACATGCAAACGCCCAAATAGCTGCACTGCGCTAAGTGCACCCCCTAAAAGGTCACAGGTGGGACACAGGTCAAAAAAGATGCCCGGCGCGCGCCTAGCGCGCTAACACTCCCCCTGGAACTCGTTCGAGATGATGGAGAGCCAAGGAACGAGAGGAAAAAAAGGGTGAAAGCGGGATGGGGTAGCTGTCTGTTGGGGTCTAGATCATGTGCTACACCTTGTCTAGCTGCCGCCCACCGGGCACTATCTTTCATTGCTCGGATCTGTGTAGGTCACCGCAAAGGTCCTTGCATGTCAGGCTTAGCACGTGTTGCAAAGGCAACCCAGGATAAGTGCATTTTCCTTGCCCTACCCCAAAGGATTGCCCGTGGTTGTGCCATGCACCAAGGCTGGTGGAAATGTGTGTGGTTCATCCACACTTCAGCATACGATTCATGGCCATGGGTTCATGGATCCTTGCTGTGCTCCATTTATATTCATGGCCACCACTACCCACCAGGTTTGTTGAGCTTCGCGTTGTGTCATTTTTGCTCTGCTTCATATGGCTGTGTTGATACCGCCCTGATGGCAGAACTTATTGGATTTAAGTGTGTGTTACAAATTGTGCAATCAGCACCAAGCACTCAATGCCCACTTTCCCATCTATTGCTCACAAAAGTCCTCTCCTACCACCTTCTTGACAATCCTGATGCTTGATTGTGTTTAGAATGTGATTGTTCTCCATCTGTCCACTGGCCCCGATTAAAACAGAGCTCGTCATCCAGTGGACACGCCTGACATTTCCGACACACCAACTGACCAGGCATCCTGGCACAGCCACCAGCAAGGCAACACAATTTTAGCATGGCAAAGAAGGCCGGAGAGCAGCAATGCTTCCTGGCGGCATGCTGCATGTTTGTACTTCACACCGACACAGACACCCACATACATATTACCATGCGGCAACGCAGAGTGTGTTGCCACCTATCTCGTTCCCAAAGAGTGAGCAGCAACTTCCATCCTGCACAGGCCCACAGAGCACCGAACCAGCTTTTGGGCTGCTGAGAAACCCCAACGGCCGTAAATTTGGTGGGGGAAATTTGGCGTTTCAATGTGGCCGCCAAATTTCTCATGCCATTTCCAGGGGGTTCCTGCTTCTTCCTCCTTGTTCCTTGCTTCTGCCAAATTTCCCACAGCCAAATTGACTAGGAACCCTCCCCCACTCCACCGCGCCGGGCTGTGACCAAAAATAGGGACCTATTTGTGCCATGATGGTGGTGTTGGAAAGTGGGCATACAACACCCCATACTCTTCCACTGCGGACCAGAACCGAACCATATTGGCGGGTTGTTGCAGCACCAAGAGTAGTCAGTGCTCAAGTGCAGGCTGTTGTGTGCTCCCAGCAGGGGAGGGCAGGGTCAGGCGCCTCTAAACAGTTGTGTCTGTGCCCAGGTAATGTCGACCAATATTTGAACGGCCTCCTGACCCTCGAAGGGATGGAGGGGCATCGTGAATGCAAAGCTTATGCTTTGTAAAGACATGTCACCAGCGGATGCCTCCCTTTTACGATCAGGTACACTGGGATGTGGTCTTGTTGGTGAGACGCACCTGCTTGTGAACACCAGAGCTTGTTCCCCGAGGAAGGTGGAGGGAGGGGTGTTGCCACAAAGGCTGAGTGGAGGGGCTTGGCAACTTGGTTATCGGCAATACTCTGTTGCCGCTGTGAGGTATGTGGTACCCAGGGCCCTCCTCAAACACAACATGCACAAAGACAACAGGTTTGTGGCGGCAACTTGTCTTACGAAGCCACCGGTGGCGACTCTGTACAGTCAAGCCATTTGTGGCCACCGCTTTTTGTACAGGGCTCGACTTGCCGCTGACATTGCACATGTCCGTTTCCAATTTGCATGCCTCCATCCCCCCCCCGCCTCCCCCAAATGGCATGCGTTCTAGTCACTGCCACTGCCTTCCACATGGATGAGTCCCGGGTTCGTGTCCCTTGGGCTCCACAGCGCTGTCCACAAGGTACGACCCCCCTCCCACCCTATTGCCAAAGGGTGTGCAGTTCTATGGAGGGGCCACACGTCGCTCAGCGGCAGAGACCCCCCCTTTTTCTTTTGCACGTGAACCAGTTCGACCACAGTTCTGGGCCAGGGGGTCACCCCCATGCGACAGTGGGACGGGGGGTGAAGAGGAATCATGCGACGTGCATCATTGGAACTGGTGCCAGTGAGGCGACCCTTGGTCTGTTTTCCGTGTTTTGTTGGCTGCCTGTCACGCAGACTCCGCCGCGTCCTCGGGCACATCACGGGGCAGCTGAAGAGGCAGAGCGTGTTTGGGCAGTAGAATGCTGCGCCAAGGGGCGTCACAAGGAATGCGTGGTCCTGCCATCCCCGTCCCCCCCTTCAACTCCGCCAGTCCAACTCCCCCCGGGGCATGCGCCCTCCAAAGCGGCCAGCCCCCCCCCCCGGCGCTGTATTGCAAGGCACGGGACCGGCCGCCGTGGACCGAACCAACAAGACCCGGTACCATCGGCACGATACCCCGCGATCCCTCTCCCTCCACGCCCTTCTGCACCCCCCGCACCCCAACCAGCGATACATTGGAAGGGGGGGAGGTACCCCCCCCCCCTCCTACGCCCAGCCACTGTCCCCCTGGCAGCAAGTGCCAGCCTCAATGGCGTTTGTAACCGACCGTAACCGCCCCCAACTGCTTTTGGCAACCTCCTCCAACCGCCTGCTTAACCGCCTCTAGGGCCACCTCTGAGGTCCCTTCCCTTCTAATGCACCCCTGCCCCCAACGCCCCTTTTCGTTCTCCTCCCACTCTCCCTCCCACCGCCCGGTCCCCCTAAACTCTGACCCCTGACACCCAGCCCCCCTTCCTCCACTCGCTCCCTTGCACAACCCCCACCCCCACTCACCCATGGGACCGCGGTGCTGTGTCAGCGGTCGGTTGGTCAGGCAAAGTCACTGCGGGACGGAGGTCAGTGATGAGCCGCCTGCTCCGGAGTCTCCAGGTGAGCAGGGGCAAGGCTGTGCATCAGAGGGGGCCGTGCTTGTGCCTGCACAGCGGCAAACAGAGGGAGTGCACCACCGGCACAGCGATGTGGCACCCGCAGGGGAGGCGGCAGTGGTACGAAGGGCGGTGCCGGCACAGAGAGTGCGGCGCCCACACAGGGGACGGGGCACTGCAACGGGGGGGGGGGCAGTGCCGGTACAGAGCACGTGCTACCGGCAAAGGCGGGGGGGCAGCGGCAGCAGCGCAGGGGGGGTGGTACCGGCACAGAGGGTGTGGTACTGCTGTCGGCCCTGTGGCGGTGCGGGGGCGGGGGGTCTGCGTGCCCATACTCTGTGCCCTCTTTGCCCTGTGCCGCTACTGTGCCCTCGGTGCCGGTGCCGAGGCGCCCATGCGGCCCGCGTCTCTTCAAACATGGTCCAGGGGTATCACAATTGCAGGAGGCGGCCCTCAATATTCCCATGAAATGGGAGCATGAACCGAAGGAGGGTGGTCAGGGTCATCCAAAAAATGCTGCCGCTCGGAAATGGTGCCGCGCTTTGAGAAAACGCGCTCCACATCACCACCGGAAGTGGGCTGCGTAAGCAAACACACAAGACGGACGAGCAAATGGCAACTGCGGAAAAAATTGCGGGAAATTGCGGGAAACTGTGAAGACTGCAAACTTGCGAAAAATTGCGGAAAATCGCAGACCGCCCCCCCCCATCGTCCCATGATGACCCCCCCCGTTTGCCCGTGCTGTGCTGCGCGCCCCGTGTTCAGGCCTTGTCTGTGCCCGTGATGTACCCTCTGTGCTCGTGAGGGGGGGGGGCGTTGGCCCGACAGACACGCCCACACCCCCTCGCCAAAGGCTCAGTGACTGGGGGCATCGCCAACGCCCCCGTCCACTCCCCCCGCGCGGCGGCGTCAGTCCAAGGGAATGCGTCCTGCGCCCCGCAGGCGCCGCAGGGTCAGGGCAATGAGCGGTGGGGTACTGAGCACCGCATTAACTTTCCTCGATTTTGGGTGAAAGAAGTGGGTCAGACGGGCACAACGGCGCGGCACGACACTCGAAACGGACAAAACTGTTGCGATGACCGCTCCCCATTCGAAAATACTGTTCACAAACGGAACAGTGTCCGCTGTTCCATGGCGATGACCCAGACCGCCCGCCGCCGGGCGCGCCGCGGGCGCCGCAGGATTCGCGTTCCCCCGAGGCCAGTCCCCGAGGCCCCCGCAGTCCGCAGGGCCGCGCACGCGACGTCAGGCGGCCGCCGCAATGTCCGGCACCAACTCCCGCAGCTTGTGCCCCAGCGCCCCGCCCCACCGCCGGAGCGCGGGCGGCTGCCGGGGCCCCCGCGCGTAGTGGCACACGCTGCGCCACACGCTGCGGCAGAACCGGCGCAGGTCCTCCCGCCGGCGGTCCGCGGGGTCCGGCCCGGCCGCCGCCGCCGCCGCGTCCGCCGCGGTGTACGGCCGCAGCAGCAGCCACAAGAGCCGCAGGACGGCGCACTGCAGCTTGTGGGCCAGGGTGCTGGCGACGTACGGGACCCCCGCGTGGCGGTGCCCCGGGTGCGAGAAGTCGACGGTCATGTACAAGTGGTACCGCAGCACCGGCCAGAGCTCCGTGCGCATGCGGTGCTCCAGGAACTCCCGGAAGTAGAACAGCAGGAAGCCGCAGTGCTCCAGCACCGCCACGACGGCGGCCGAGAGCGGGGGCTCCGGCAGCCGCGCCAACCGCCGGTACCCGTCCGGCCCCTTCAGGTTCATGGCGAAGCCCAGCGCCGCGGTGTCCGGGGGCATGGCGCGCGCGATGGCGTCGAACTGATTGTAGCCCGACGGCAGGAGGGCCTGGAGCAGCGGGGCCCAGGCCTTGTGGAGGCACGGGTACACGTCGCGGTCGTGGAAAGGCGACGGGAGGGCGGCGGAGGGGGTGAGGGTGTCCGGGGCCCCGGCGGAGGCGGTGGGGGGGTCCGGGGCCCCGGCGGAGGGGGCGGGGGGGTCCGGGGCCCCGGCGGAGGCGGTGGGGGGGTCCGGGGCCCCGGCGGAGGCGGTGGGGGGGTCCGGGGCCCCGGCGGAGGGGGCGGGGGGGTCCGGGGCCCCGGCGGAGGCGGTGGGGGGGTCCGGGGCCCCGACGGAGGCGGTGGGGGGGTCCGGGGCCCCGGCGGAGGCGGTGGGGGGGTCCGGGGCCCCGGCGGAGGGGGCGGGGGGGTCCGGGGCCCCGGCGGCCGCCAGCCACCGGTCGGTCGCGGCGGTGTACTCCGGGTACCACAGGTCCGAGGCGACGAACGGCACGAGCCCCTTCTGACAGACCGACAGCAGCAGGACGCCCGAGGCCGGGGCGGTGGTCAGCACAAAGTGCTGCACCTTCTGCAGGACGTCCAGCAGCATGCGCTTGTCGGTGCTGGGCTTCGGCTCCGCCGGCGGGTACACCCCCCCGCCCTCCTCCTCCTCCTCCCCCTCCCCCAGGCACGGCTCCCCGGCCTCCGGCCCCATCATCGTCTGGCGCTGCGCCGCCGCCTTCTTCTCCGCCGCGTGCGCCTTGAAGAACGCCTCGATCTCCTCCATCGACGCGGGGCCGTCGCCGGGGGGCGTGGCCTGGAAGGCCGCGTACTGCTGCGCGCGCCGCGCGCGCTCCGCCTCCTCTTCGCGGTGCCGCGCGTGCGCCCCCGCCGTCTCCTGCCGGACGGTCGGCGCGAGCACGGCGACGATGCCCTCGAGCATCTTCAGGTGCTGGTGCACCATCTTGCGGTCGGCGCGGTGGTCGTCGAGGGTGCGCATGATCGTGGTGAGCGTCGACTGGATGAGGCTCGTGATCCGCACGTGCCGGGGCCCGGCGGCGCGGGACGTCGCGGTGGCGCGCAGCAGCGCGCAGAACACGCGCGGCGTGTGGGGGTGCAGGTGCATGAACCGCATGCGCCGAAGCACCTCGTCCACGACGTAGTCGCTGTTGTGCACCAGCAGCGCCCCGACGGCGTCCAGGGCCTCGTCCGCGCGGTGGCCCAGCACCGCCGCGATCTGCGTCAGCGCGACGCGGGCCGCGTCCGCGACGGTCGCGTGCGGGTCCGCCACCTTCTCCAACAGTGGGTACAGCGTCCGGAGGCAGAACAGTTGGCTGCTGTGGTGGCCCGGCCGATCGGCCACCGCGAGGCCGTGGAACAGGGCGAAGCAGAGGCATGCGATGCCCTCCAGAAGCTGGCAAACCTGTGGCATGGGATGTGGTGGTGTGGGGGGCGTATGGGGGTATTTCGGGGGGGGGGGGGGTGTGGTGTGTGTGGGGCTGGGGGGGCAGGGATGCAGTAGAAGGGAAGGGACCTCTGAGGCGGCCCCAGCAGCGGTTAGACAGGCGGTTGAAGGAGGTTGCAAAAGCGGTTGGGGGCAGTTACTGCCGGGTACAAATGCCATTGAGGCTGGCACTTGGTACAGTGGCTGCCCCCCCCTGTGTGACATTCCGTCGGGTTGTTGTTCCTTTACAGGGCCCTGGACGGTCACCCGTTCTTCCCTTCGCATGTCGCGTCGGGTTGCTGCGTTCTGTCGGCCGCTGCGGCCGGTGCTCTCGCTGGTGTCGTTTCCGCGTTCGCGGAGCCCGGTAGTTGGTGTGTTGGGGCTGTGCTGGATGTGGGAGGATGTGCCGTTTGCGCGTCAGCGGCGCCAATAGTTGGCGTATTGAGGATGTGCTGGTTGTTGCCAGCTTTTGCTGTCCTGTCCACGCGCTTCTGTCCACAGGCCGTCCATAGCCTGCCTCGCTGTGTTTCTGTGTGCGTGAGGCCCAGGTGCCCTGTTCCTCCACGCATTGTCCCGGCCGTCCACCATATGTCCCTTTCCCCCTCACGGCTGGTCTGCCCCTGATGGGCTCCCGCTCCTGTTGCGCAAACAGCCCATCTGGGCTGCGGGAGACACCCCCCACCTGATGCCGGTTGAGCAGGGGTTGCCCTGGCACCCGGTAGCGACGGGGCTGGCTGGCCAGGCCATCCCCTTGTGAGGTGAGGTGAGGTGAGGTGCGGTGCGGTGAGTTGGGACTCCCCGCTCAGGGGCACCTGCGGGCTACGGAAAGGGGGCTCAACCATCGATGAAGTCAGCTGCGGCCACCGCCACAGAGGCCGTCAGAATTCCGCACACTGGGCCCCCGGGATTGTCTGGTTACGCACGTAGTCTGGGTGTGAGGGGCCCAGACGGCAATCCGCTGCCCCCCCCCCCCTTTCCCCCGCTGTGCCCCCCCTTGGGGGTGAAAGGGGGTTTGGATGGACCGTCAGGAATGAAGGCCCCGGTGCATTGGCTGTAGTGCTTGGACCGCATGCCACCCGTTCAAGGCTTGTGTTGTTGCCGAACCGCTGTGCACCGTATTTCATTTTTGCTATCCTCTCTCTGTCTTCTTCCCATGCCATGCACTCGCATTTATTCTTGTGGGCCCGGTTGGCAAAGCCCTCGACCGGAGCCCCCCCCCCCCCGGCCCCCCTCACCCCGATCCCCTAGACACCCCACCTCCCACACCTAGGGATGCATTGGAAGGGAGGGCACAGCAGACAAGGAGGAGGGGCACAGCGAGGCAAGAGAGGCAACCAGAACAGCGGGAACAGGGAACAAGAGTGGAGCGGGTGGGAGAGCGTGCGCATGGGAGGCAGCGACAATGAAGAGGTGAGGTGCGGTGAGGTGAGGTGAGGTGAGGTGAGGTGAGGTGAGGTGAGGTGAGGTGAGGTGAGGTGAGGTGAGGTGAGGTGAGGTGAGGTGAGGTGAGGTGAGGTGAGGTGAGGTGAGGTGAGGTGAGGTGAGGTGAGGTGAGGTGCGGTGCGGTGCGGTGAGGTGAGGTGAGGTGAGGTGAGGTGAGGTGAGGTGAGGTGAGGTGAGGTGAGGTGAGGTGAGGTGAGGTGAGGTGAGGTGAGGTGAGGTGAGGTGAGGTGAGGTGAGGTGAGGTGAGGTGCGGTGCGGTGAGGTGAGGTGAGGTGAGGTGAGGTGAGGTGAGGCCCACCCCACCCCACCCCACCCCACCCCACCCCACGCCACCCCACCCCAACGCACCCCACCCCACCCCAACGCACCCCACCGCACCTCACCTCACCCCACCTCACCTCACCTCCCCTAGATGGGCGTGTAGCTCAGTGGTAGAGCGCCCGCTTCGCATGCGGGAAGTCCAGGGTTCGAACCCCTGTTCGTCCAAACGATACGGTGTCAACTGCACTTTAAAGCAGTTCCCCACGCCACGCAATGGGTGCATGGGTGGCGTCACCTGGCGAGGAAGGCAGCCGCTGCGACGGAATCTACGACGGAGCTTTCGGTGGCGTCACTCGCAATGCGGGGAGCGACAGGGGTCTGTTCTCAATCACCCCTGGTGACCTGGCACCAGTCTAAAAACCCTCAGGATGGTAGCTGTGGGACGGATTGCCCACACGTACTGCCACGCTCGAAGCCAGTCGTGATACGTCTCGATTTCTCGTGCGTCTTCCCTGTGTCAGGCCGGGCCCACCCCGCCCGCCAACCGTCCAGGACCCCTCCCTGGGCCAGACATGCAGTCCTGTGGGGGACAGATGCACATACGTGGCCTCCCCCCGACCGCCAGACGCCAACGTGGCGCCTGCCCCGACAGCTCTGCGCCGACATGGCGCGGGCTCAATGGCAGGGCACCATCGTGGCGCCGCGAACGTACCCGTGCGCCGTCGTGGCGCGGCCTTCTGGGCAGAGCGCCGTCGTGGCGCGGCCTTCTTGGTAGAGCGCCGCCGTGGCGCCGCCCAAACAGTCCAGCGCCAACGTGGCGCCACTTCAGTGGCAGCACACCACCGTGGTGCAGCCACCGTGGCGCAGTGTTCGGGGCACAGCGCCGTCGTGGCACTGCCCGGCCAGCCCCATGCCTCCGTGGCGCCAGTTCAGTGGCAGAGCGCCATCGTGGTGCCGCCAACGTACACGTGCGCCATCGTGGCGCAATCCTCATGGCAGACCGCCACCGCGGCGCTGCCCAGACAGCCCTGCGCCGACGTGGCGCCAGTTCAGTGACGTGGCACCACCGTGGTGCGGTCAACGTACACGTGCGCCGTCGTGGCGCAACCTTCAGGGCAGAGCGCCACCGTGGCGCAGCCCAAACAGTCTTCGTGCGCCAGCCTGGCCATGGTGTGTCCTCCAGGCCAATACTCGAGGCACCATGGCGAGGTCTGCACCTGGCGCTCCGCCAACCCCCGTGACACCCCGTGCAGAGGTGACGTGTCATCGGCGATACTCACCGCCTCACGTGCCATTGACGAACGTCGCCGTCTCGCTCGGGCACCATCGTGGTGCCATTTTCTCGGTCACGTGCCGTCTCGGTACACGTATCGTGGGGCTCGTCGTTTGGGCTCGGCCTTTGCGGCCGGGCGTCGTCGGTGACCTCCACGGCGGTGCACCACCGTGGTGCTATGGCCGTGACGCACGTCCCGCACTCACAGAACCCGGGGGTACCCAGGCCACCGGCGGTGCGCGTGATCGTGTGGCGTGACTGTACTCGCGACGCCGGCGGTACTCAGCCCACCGGCAGTGCGCATAGTCGTGCTGGGCCGCGTTCTATTTAGCCCGGCGACGTTTTCAAGTCGGGGGTGAGGCCCCGGGAGACCCACACCTTCTCAGCTCACGTTGATCTTGGAACGCTGACTCGGGTGGATCCAGGACAGATCGGGGCAGTCGGTGGCCGGGACCGGAGAGCTGATCGGACCGTAGCGTGGTCGTACACCGGCGCTTAGACCCAGACGGCCTGCTGGGAGGGGCGTTCTCAGGTGTGCAACGAGATTCGTCTTACTCTAGCGGAGGTAAGACGGAGGACTCCCTTGGCAGAGCCTGCGTGGGGCCCCCGAGGGACGACGCCACGGCTCACCGTACGTGGGACCACGGCAGGCGCTCCTCCTCCTCCTCCTCCTCCTCCTCCTCACCTCACCTCACCCCACCCCACCCCACCCCACCCCACCCCACCCCACCCCACCCCACCCCACCCCAACGCACCCCACCGCACCTCACCCCACCCCACCTCACCTCACCCCCCTGGGGCGGGGGGTGGGGGGAATGCCTCTGGCCCAAAATGCCCAAAATTGGGCCCCACCCACCCACCCCCCCTCTCTGCCCTCGGGGGACGGGAGGGGGACTACTCTAGGGCCCAGTCCCTCCAACACCTCGTCCCACGGGGGGGGGGGGTGGACAAGCGCCGTTCCAGCGCCACCAAACGCTGATGTCGGGTTGCCCCCCCCCCCAACAGGGGGGCGGGGTTGGCACAAGGCGCCAAGATTAGGATTGTTTGCCTTTGGCGGCGCCTATTGGCCTCTCGCCACTGCCCGTTCTGACCCTCTGTGGGTCCGAACGTGTTTTGGTTGTGTCAACGGAGCCCCCGGATGACTTGTCCTGTTTGACTACTCCGGGGGTCGGCCGTCCCAGAGACGGGGCTGTAGCCCGTCTCAGGGGGGGGGGGGGGGGCAGGGCACACCAGCATCAGTCGGTGCTCGATGACCATCACCGTCAGACTGTCCGGGCCCTGCGCCGGGCCGGCCACGGTCACCAGCTGCACGAGGGGCGGGGCGTGGGCGTCGGGGCGGGGGACCGCGTCGAGGGACGGGTTGCCGAACTGGGCGGGCGCCGGGCGGTGGCCGGCCAGTGACAGGTCGTCGATGCCCCACAGGTCCTCCGCCAGGTACTCCTCGAGCACGTCCTGCCCCAGGCCGGCCAGGCCCTCGGCGCCGGCGGGGCTGTAGAGCAGCAGGTGGTTGACCAGGAACACGACGCCGTGGTGGTGCTGCCAGCGGTCCCAGTCCTGCGGAGGGGGAGGGGGCGTGGGGGATGGGCCGCCCGCAGGTCAAGGGGCGGTGGGGGCGGTGCTGCGCAGCGCTCGGCAGCAGCTCGGCGTTCCAGTGGCCGCCCTGAACACCCCCCCACCACCGGGGGAGCGACGTCCGCCAGGGCTCAGACGGCAGATTTAGACAGCGTTGTGAGTGGGAAATACAATTTGTTTTCACTCATTATCTGAGTTTTTGGACAGAGTAGGAATGTGAGCCGTCCTGCGCCTGGGAACACAGTACCCCCCGCCCCCCTTGGAATCCCCCCTCTAATGTCAGGCCGCCGCCCCGCCAAGGGCACTGATGCAGTTGAGGGGAAGGGACCTCAGAGGCGGCCCCAGAGGCGGTTGGATGGGCGGTTGGAGGAGGTTGCCGAAGCGGTTGGGGGCGGTTACGAATGCCATTGAGGCTGGCACTTGGCGTCAGGGGGACAGTGGCTGGGCATAGGCTGGGCGCCCTCGGAGGGGTTAACCCCCCCCCTCCCATGCACCCCTGCCCTAGGGGGGGAGGGTTGCACCACACAGTGGGAGCACTAAAACTGCAGCAGTTCCAAGAGAACCCAAAGAAATTTTCTCTTCGGCGCCCTTGTCACAGTGACGGTCCCGGTGGGGGGGGGGGGGGTAATTGCAAAAGGGGGGCGGGGTAGTACTGCGGTCCCGTTGGCCATCTGAGATCCAAAACGCCCACCTTTCGCACGGCACTGGCACACCGGGCGCTGTGCACCCCCCATGGCCCTGCCAATGGGCCAGCGCCGGGCACACATGTGGCACTCACACGCGGGACGTGCCCCGCCTCGCGGACTGGGCCTTGACAGAGGGAACTGGGGGGAAGTGTGGGGGGGGGGGGGGGGGGATGGGGTGAACTGGGGGGGGGGGGGCGCAGGGAAGCGTCCGCAGATGAGGATGGAAAATGCAAGAACAACTGGAAGAGCAGGAGTGCAACGCAGGGGAATCAAAGGAAAATGGCCCAAAAATGGGACGAAATTCCCAATTCCCCCATTCTCCCGGAGGTCGAAGCCCTCCCCCACACTTCCCTTCAGAAGGGGTGATCCCAAGGCCCAGGAAGGGGGCTGACCTGCAGAATGCCCAGCAGATGCCGCACCACCACCACCACGTCCCCCCAGCGGGCGATGGCACAGCACAGCTGCTTCACCGCCCCCACCACCGGGTCGTCGTCCGCGCACGCGACGAAGGGCGCGGGCGCGCCCCCCCCGCCCCGGGCCAGCAGCCCCGCCGCGCTGCCCCCGAAGCGGTAGGCCATGAGGTGCTTGCTGGACAGGCGGGGGCGCAGGACCAGCAGCAGCGCCGTGCTCAGCTGCTCCAGGAAGCGGTAGCGCAGCAGCACGGGGCCCAGGTCCCGCCGCAGGAGGAGGGCGACGTACGAGGCCGCGAGGAGGACGGGCTGCTGCGGGACGGTGAAGGTGCTGATGCTCTGGGGCAGGCCCGTCACCAACTGACAGAAACGGTCCTGGAAGGCCTGGAGCGCGGGGCCCCCGGGCACGAGCTGCGCGCGCGCGTCCGCCAGGCCGCGCTCGCAGGTCTCGAGGATGGCCTGCAGCTCCGCGGAGCCCGGCCGCTGCGGCGGGTCACCGTCGCGGGCCGCGGGGGGGGCGTCCGGGGCGTCGGCGGGGGAGGGGCGGGGGGGGGGCTCCGCGTCGTCCGGGTCGGGGGCGGCGGGGGGCGGGTCGGGGGCGCGGGTCGGGGGCGCAGCCGGGCCGAGGGATGGGAGGTCCGCGGGGTCGATGTCCGACAGCGGGACGTGGTCCGCGTGGGGGTGGGGGTCCAGCGGGACGGCGGCGATGTCCGAGGCAGGGGCAGGGGCGGAGGGGGAGGGGGAGGCGGAGGTAGAGGCAGAGGCGGAGGCAGAGAGCGAGGCAGAGGCAGACTCAGAGGCAGAGGGGGAGGCGGAGGTAGAGGCAGAGTCAGAGGCAGAGGTAGAGGCGGAGGTAGAGGCAGAGGCAGAGGCAGAGGTAGAGGTAGAGGTAGAGGCAGAGGTCGGGTGCCGAGTCCCATTCAGCTCCGGGTCCAAAGGACGGGATGGATCCCCCAGGCCCCTCGCGGGCGGTGCAGCAGCGCCAGCCCCACAGAGGGACTTGCCCAGCATCAGGATCTCCAGCATCACGGGGCAGCACGGCCGCAGCACCCCGGAGCACGTGCGCAGGAGCTCCGCGCACATCTCCGTCAGCGGGGCCACGACGGCCGGTCGGCAGCCGTCGGTGCTGTTCCACATGATCCGCCCGTCGACGATCGCGCGCAGGACCCCCCCGTAGCGCAGCCGCAGCTCGTCAAGCCACCGGCGGTCCCGCCGCGGCGGCTCCGGCATTCCACCGCCGGCGGGCGCCGCGGCGTCGCGGGCGGGCGCCGCGGCCGTGGCCCCGGCATCGGGCGGGCCCCGGAGGGAGCTCAGCAGCTGCCCCTTGCGCCGCTCCTCCTCCTCCTCCGCGAGAACGGCCGCGTTCGCGGCGTCCGCGCACACGATGGCGGTGACCGCGTGCAGGGCCCGGATGGCGTGATGCAGGACCCGCCCGCTGCGGCGCACGTCGCGCGCGCTGAGGACGCGCGTGAGGGCGCTCACGACGCCCGGCAGGATCATGGCGCAGGGGCCGGCCCCGCCCACCGCGCCGACCAGCGCCTGCAGCGCCGCGAGGGCCTGCGCGCGCAGGCCCGGGGCCCGGTGGTGCTCCCCCACGTGCAGGAGGCACTGCACGAGCACGGGCAGCACCGCGCAGCCCTGCAGCTCCAGCCCCAGGGCCGGGCACTGCAGCGCGACGCAGTGCAGCGTCGCCACCAGGGCCCCCTGCAACTCCTCAAGGCTCTCGCCGGCGGTGCAGACCGGGGCCAGTTTGGCCTGAGGCATGACCCCCGGAAAGTGCATGACCGCGGCGACCGCAAGCGGCTGCAGCCATGACTGAAGGTGCGCGCGCCCGGCGTCCCCGGACGCAGCCGCAACCAGAAGCTGGACACAGCGCAGCGCGCTCTCCTTTTCGGACGCGCGCGCGTCAGGGCTCGTGAGGACGGCCTTGAGACCGTCCAGAGGGTGCCCTGCAAGCGCGGCCATGGGCTGTAAAGGCAAGGCGAAGCTGACGTCACAGAGGGGGAGGGCGGATGCTGCATCCGATGGGTGGCGCACCCCACCCTGAGAGGCTTTGAATTGCTCTGCGCCATTGTCGGATGGCATATTCGGGGTCTGTTTAATGGCAAAGAGGCTTCAATTGCCTTTGACCCGGATCAGGGGGCATTGCTTTGAGGGTCTGGAAGAAGTGCCCCCTATGGAGGCTTGGCTCCGCTTACTACCAGCCAGGGGTCCGTCTTCGTAGGTTTTCTTCAGGAGCACATTGCCGCTGGCAACGCCAAAAAGGAGCATGGCTGGCATGACATGGCAGGGCCTGTAGGGGGCATTTGTGCACAGCGCTGTGCACCTGCACACCGCGCGCATTTTAAAAGGCAAAATTGGGGGGATTTAGGGCAATTAACAATATTCATGCCTATCCAGGCAATACCACACCCACAATGTTTTGTATGATTTCCTGATGCTCAAGGTGTCATTGAGTGTACTCAGGAGAACCCGGAAAGCAGAAAGGTCCATTCATGTAGTGCGGGTGCACCCAGAAACAGGGCGGACCTGAGGTCCTGGCAACGTGTCATCAATTGTACACCCCCACACTGTTACTCCCCAAACCCCCTCAAGCCACGCAAGTGCACCTTCACACCACCTCACAACATAGTGAAACGCACATGCACAATGAACACAACTAAAGCAAAATCACCCGACATCTGCCGTTTTTTTCCAATGTTTAAAGTGGGATCCTGCCGCTGCATGCCCTCCTGCTCAATCCCCAGCCTGCACTGTCCCTGACCTGCCCTGCACGTAAATTCTGCACTGAAATTCACACTTCATCGTCGTACACTGTCGGGTAGGCTTGGTGGCTGGGCTGTGTGCCATGCCGACCACGGCCATGCCACCTGCATGTTGTGGCTCCAAATAGATAGTGTGGGTGGGGTGGGTGGGTCCTGTCGTCTAAACTAAAAACTGACTAAGAGAGGAACGAGCGGCATGTGGTTTAAACTATGGTTTAAATGTGTTTAAACCTGGGTTTCACGAGACAAGGGATACAACATAATTATGACTGACCATCTAGTAAGTCACACGAGTGGTCAGCCATGCATTTATTACACAAATGGCACTGGGTTTGTTTGTTTTTTCATCACTGAGGCGCCTCAAGTGTGACAGGACCCCAAGGGTAAGTGTCCAAATAAGTACAGGTTTCGGCAGGGGCAGCCGGGGTAGCCATATGGGGTGCTGCTCGCGACTGGCCCCCCATGGTTTTCTCAAACGGGTACACAGTCGGTGTTGGGGGACCCCCACTCGTTGAGGTCCCCGTGCGCCTTGTGGCGTTTTGGGAGTGGTTGTAATGGGATTTCCCAACATGTGGGGTCCCACTGTTCCCTAAAGTGTGGCGGTGATACTTCTTGCGCCAGTGTGTGAGCAGTTTCAAGTTGTCGTAGAGTGTGCGAGTGGCATGTTTTACCGGATCATGTGTTTCTATGGTTGCACTCGGGTAGCTGCGCCATTTTGTCTATACCACCCGCTGATGCGGCTTTTCGCCACATAAACGGACAATGAGGCAGTGGTAAGAACACTTGGCTTTGTGGGCTCGTGTGTACATGGCTTTGAGGTGCCATATGTACGTCATTGTATTTTCTGTCACGCAAGCGAGTTATGTGTTCCATGATAGAGTGTACCATGTACCAACACTTACCAACACTTGAAGTGGAAGGAAATCATATTAAGGAGCAATAGTCCATGGGGCTTCTACCCATTCCAGCCCCCAAACTCACCCAAGGGGCAAGTCGCGCGGGTTTCTGGAGAGCTGCCGCCCTGTATGACAAGAGGCTCCCCCCTCCGTCCTTTAGGTTGCCTCACGTGAGGCCCGTCCATGCTTCATGAGCCCTTCCGCGCTGTTGGAAGACAGAGCACCTTCCTGCATGCTGTACCAACACTTGAAGTGAGCCTGGCGTTCTCGCGGCACTGCTTAACTAGTGGATCTTGTCGGGTGCGGTCTTCATGACAAGGAAGACATAATGTCCAGATGCCAGAAGTACAACAACGATTTCCTTTGCTCTCGAGGACCCCAAAGGCTTTTGAGGACTGCCGACTCCAGTTGCGGCATCTCCTTTGAACTGACCTTGGCTCATGGTTTCCCCAGAGGGCTACAGATTCGACAAACACGATCAAGTGGGTGTGGCGGTTGAAGCCACCCTGGCCCCTCGCCGTATGTACAGCGTCAGGCCGCTCAACCACTTGTGTTGCCATGTTTTGTCGACCAAAACCACTGGTCTGCAATACTACCACAGGGGAGGGCCAGTTACTGCCCACTGTGACCTTGCTCAGAGGCTGGCACCAAATTGGCCATAGGTCAGTCGGGGGTTCAGTCCCTGGGTGAGGAAGGTGGTGGGAGGGCCGGGCAATCGTGTCCCAGTCATGACTCAAACACAATCTAAGATGTTGTGAGGGGCCGTGGGCCCAGCCTCTGGTTGATGTGGAGATGTCGGCGAATACTTGGTACCTGGGAGCAGGAGAAGCCTAGGATGCCTCCCAGTCTAGGTGCTTGACCCATTCCTTCCGCGCTCGTTGAAAGCAAGCTATATACCCCCCCCCCTTGTATAAGCTACGCCAATGTACGGAATTATTACGGTCCCTACGCCCACTGTAGCTTGGACAAGGGCGTAGCTTGCGCGAAACACATACAACTACCGACACAAACGTGCGCGCGCGCATGGTATGGGTGCACCTTGACCTCTGCCCACATTTCCAAGTGTATGCAAACACAATACAGCCTTGGGAACATGAAAATTTCAGGTTCACACCCATGTTGGCACAAGCAATGAAGAATGCAAAGCCTACAAATGTTCGGCTTGGAAACCCTTCTTGCGACCACACACCACGCGGAACAATGGCACATGCTCACCACTTGAAGATGCCTTTGGTTGAGGCTTAGGGGCTGGTTTGGGCTCGGACAACTTCAAATTGTTGGGAATGAATTTGCCTTGCATGTGGCATGTTGCATGTGTCCATGGCTCCATGTAATTGGCAAGTGTGACGACAAACCCATGTCTTATGTGGCCGCACTACATTTTGTACGTAACTAAAATTACGTGCACAATTATTACGGTCCCTACGCCTACTGTAGCTTGGACAAGGGCGTAGCTTATACAAGGCTCAATCATGGTCGGTCACAGATACTGGATGCCCCCGCCCAAGCACTTCCAGCCAATGTTCCAAGTGTTCATCAGCAATCAACTGCTATGCTACATCTATTCGTTATGATATAGCCTGCAATGTAGCTTATACAAGGGGCGGGGGGGGGGGGGGGGTACTACCACATCCACTGTCTCCGGGCTGCTACGCACGACACTCATTCGGCCTTACCCGTGACCGTGACCGGTTAAAGTTTCAGCACATGTAGCAAATCTGGGCACGGAACGTTGTGATGGCTGGTTCGGGGTGTGAGGGGGCCGTAGGCCCAGCCTCTATGATGCATGATTCTAGACTGTCCTGACCTGTCATGTCTGCCTGCTGGTTCCGTAAAAACGGCCGGCCTGCCACTCTGAAGTCGCCAGTTCGAACCCCGCAGCAAGAGGAATATGAGGAGGAGATGTGTCCCCCATCGGTCGGCGGTGCCGGTGGCGGGGCGCGCTGCTACAGGTGTGCTGGTGCTGCGGCGTTTTGTCTTTTGTTGTGCAACATATGCAAAAGTAAAATATGAAGACGAGACATGCCACCCATCCACCGGCAGTACCGATGGTGGGGCGGGATGTTGAAGGGGGCGGTGGCTGGGGCGCTGCCAAAGGCCCCTGGACGCGCGGGGGAACCAAGGCTCGAACCCCCAACGACAACGATTGCCAGTCCATGGCACATACTACTAGACCGTCCATGTCTCTTATGCAAAACTGGTGTGAAACTGATAGCTGCAGGACTCCAACACAATCTCGGGCATTGTGGGGGGGGCGTAGGCCCAGCCTCTGGTTGCTGTGGAGGTATCCGTGAACCTACACTGCACGTTCATGGATTCCTGACCCTGTGCTTTCTCGTGGAGCCAACATCAGTACTAAGCTCTACTTGCTTGCAGTCACTGGATGTGTAGTAGTCTGACTGCACCGTGCAATTGGGGGACTCAATGAGGAAACTGGGGAGGAGACCAGCCTAGCCTCAGGCATGGTGTCTTCCGAGTTGGATTTCCCTGGCATACCCCCATCAAACAAACGCCCGACGGGATCTACTTCGGGGTGCAGTGGGTCAAATTCACGCCCTCTAGCATGCAACGTGATGACTACTGCACTTGGGGGTGACCTCGATCCCCATAGGCACCACGTCATCTAGTCGGATGTGTGGCCCCTAGGGGGCGGGGGTGTAGCGGCGTCATGGGCCCGGGCACACGGCCGCAAGCCGTTGAATAGAGGGGGGAGGCTTTTCTGCCCTCTTTGGCCAGCTGAGGGGGGGGGGGAGTGCACCACATAATGGTAGCACTAAAACTGCAGCAGTTCCAGTACAACCCAAAGAAATTTTTTTCTTCGGCGCCTAGTATTTCCTATGCTTTTTGGGCCAAGTCCCGGTCCTCCCCCCCACGGGGGAATCGCAAGGGGGCGAAAGGGATTTCAAGGGGGGGGTACGTTTGATCGCAAAAAAAAAAAAACAGCCTTGGTCCCATGCAAATCCGACGAGAGATTCTCTTCAAAACAAACAAAGCGTAGCAAGGAACACATCACAGAGCAAAAGCAGGCAACAACTCTGTTCAGATGGGGTGGACACACAGAAGTACATGTGCCATGCAAAGGGGCAGGTACGGGCCCTCTGGAAACAGCGGTGGGCCGTTCCCCCAAAAAAGGACACAATTGAGGGCCTGCTGGTGTATCACCAGCGATGCGAAGGCCACTGGTGGCAAAGAGGCTGAACGCCCCCAGGCAAGGGAAGCACAAACGCCGCCTCAATCACCGCCCCCAAGGAGTGCAGTGGTTACCCTCTGCACTGGCGGATGTACAAATCGTGCCATCGGGGCATATGGCCTGGCTCTTGTTGCGGCTCTTGTTGCGGACTGCCAGGCACTTCTGCACCCGATGTGCACTACGGTGTCTCAGAATGAGGCCACTCACATTGGAGATTCGGAGCAGGCCACTGAAATACCCCCCCCCCCTTGTATAAGCTACGCCAATGTCCCAAATTAATACGGTCCCTACGCCTACTGTAGCTTGGACACGGGCGTAGCTTGCGCGCCACACATACAACTACCAACACCGGGCGCCCAGGTTCAAAAAGAGAGGATTGCATGGTGAGCTGCTGCAAGAAAAGGGAATGTAATGCACAAACATCCCCAAAATCATAGCTATGTGGGTTCAAGTGGGCAAACACTCACAACAAACGTGTCCATGACACTATGTAGCCGGCACATTTGTCACCAAACCCATGTCTTATGTGGCTGCACTACGTTTGGTACCGAATTAAAATTAGGTCCCAAATTAATACGGTCCCCACGCCTACTGTAGCTTATACAAGGAGGGGGGGGTACCCTCCCGTATTCACCATGACGTAGCACATCATGGCGAAATGAAGGGTCGCATGGAGGGACCCGCAGGAGGTACAACTGCAAATCTGTTGCGGCCAGGTTTTTTTTTTTTTTTGGTCCAGACCAGGGTGCCCTGGTGTACCCTGTCATCATATGGTACTGGAGACAACGTCTCGGAATCAAGGTTCGGAGCTGCCCAATGCTACGATGATCCCAAATAAGACTGTGGTGGCGGATCTGACACGTAGTGAGGAGTAGCTGAGTCTGAAACCAGGTTATGCAAGTCCCCATCCCCCCCCCTTTGTAATAGCTACAGAAAGTCCCAAATTAATACAGTCCCTATGCCTGCTGTAGCTTGGACAACGCCGTGGCTTGCACGTACCACATACATGGTGAGCTGCTGCAAGAAGGGGGAATACAATGCACAAATCTCCCCCAAAATTAGAGCTATGTGGGTTCAAGTGGGCAAACACTCACAACAAATGTGTCCATGACCCTATGTAGCTGGCAAATTTGTCACCAAACCAATGTCTTATGTGGCTGCACTACATTTGTACCGAATCAAAGTCGGTACCAAATTAATACAGTCCCTACGCCTGCTGTGGCTTGGACAAGGGCGTAGCTATTACAAAGGGGGGGGGTGGGGACTGCCACACCCATACGCTTCCCAGTGTGCATGAGGCACCACCGCAAATCTGTCGAGGCCAGTTTGTGTGACAGACCAACACCAAAACAGCAAACCTGATCCGGCGCAGGCGTTAATCATCCTAAGTTCATCATCTTAAGCATCAATCATAGCCCTCGTCAACGTGACACTGACTGTACCACTTGGGGTTCCACTGTCCTGCACTCGGAAAAAACAGTCACAGCCTCCCCATCTAAGCTATCTGGTCTCACAGAAGGTACTGAGGGGGGCAAGCCCCCCCCCCCCCTCAACTTCTGGCAACACACGCGTTTCCAGTTGTTGGCGAGATGCTAATAAAAAATTGCTGGACGGGAAGAAAAAGTTCTGTGGTATTCGGCAACGAAAGAGTCTCAAGAGCCTTGAACAATCACAAACTTCTCTTGAAGTGCACAGGCAGACAGAGTAAAATAGAGGAGGGGAGTGCAACAACCGACCCCCCCCTGGAAACGGTGGAACACCCGGCAGAATATATTGCCACTGTCCCAGGGAGTGCCAACAATTCCACATGCACACACTCTGAAGGTGCAATGTGGCAGAGAAAACAGGAACGCTCTTCCCGGCAATAATATAGGGAGACTTAATTTAGCAGCTTGAGGCTGCTGAGGGTGTGCGGAAAAAAATGCGGTGACCTTTTGCAGCATCAACTCTTGCACCTCATGCACCACTCAAAGCCCGGTAACCCAGCCATGGATCCCGGGCGTAAAGTGGCAGCAGGCTGCATTCCATCAGTACAATACATGCATGGCTTTGTCTTTGTGGCTCAGACTTTGGGAAGCTGGTAAATCCCTCTTACCAGACGGTGCTCGAGAGAATTCTCGGAATCAGGAACCAGAGCTTTCCAATGCTACAACTGTCCCATAGCTCAGTGTGGTAGCCGACATGACACGTAGATACGGTGGGCTAGTTCTGAAGCCAAGAGATGCAGCGGGAACTGCCACGCCCTATGCCCCCGCTATGGGATACAGATGCGTGTGCACGACCGGTACCGTTCAGCACAAAGCAGAGGTGCAAAGCAAAAGTCGAAGAGAAAAGCTCTTCAGTGACATGTCATAGGCGCCTTTCGCTGTAGTAAACAAGATGGCATGGAGTCCACAGGTGTTCACTACACCTAAAGTCCTATAATCTGTCAATCTGGTCGACGGTCGTTGGCAGAAAGTGCCGCTGAACGTCCTGACAATGCTTCAAATGTCAAACAGCAGGAGCCCCCCTCCCCTGGTGGACACCCCAGTCCACCCGTGGTTGTAATGATAAAGCAGAACACAGGCCCCGCAAGGCCGCCAGGTCGTGCGACCAGTCAGCACAAAAGGCAGAGCAGCGCCCTGTGTGAGGGATATGCCGGGAGCCTCCCCCCCCCCGTGCGGGTGCACGTGTTGTTGTTCAGAAACAATAGATTTGGTGAACGCGCCCCCGCTTGCGACAGCAACACTAAAGGTCCAAAATTTAACGGCAACAATACCTCTTGTTGCTCTGACAAGGGCGTTGTTTTTTTCCCTGGCGCTCAAGGTGTCATTGAGTGTACTCCGGAGACCCCGGAAAGTAGAAGGTCCTTTCATGTATCATACGAAGTGCACCCAGAAACTGGACAGACCTGAGGTCCAAGCAACGTACAGTCATAACATGTGCCGACCCTTCATACAGTAGTGCAGTCGGTCTGCCATACCCACAGGGCATCATTCATTGGTTACACCCGGTGGTGCATGTGCAATGCAACTGTTCCTATGACCCCGTGATTACCGGGGTGGACCCCATTTTGTGGTTTGGGTTCACCCCCCGTGCCCCAGTTGGCGGGTACCGACAATCACCTGACCAGAGTTTCAGCTAATGCGACTCCGTGCGCGCTTGGAGTGACACTTTTTGATTGTGGGATTCACACGTGTTCACACATTTGTACCCCCCCTTGCGCAAGCACGGCCGCGGTCCCAGAAGTCAGGCCAAAACGGCGGTTCAACGCCCACCCCGTGCTTAGACAGGGCCGTGCATGCGCGTGACACATGTGACAGCCAGACCGGGAATAACATTGTTAGCCATGGCTGAAAATCACATCAGAACAAACAGCATGGGGTTCCAATGTGTAGTACAATGTTGTTATGAACAGAATGCACCATCACAGACATGAATGAGCCCCTCTTTCCCTGTACAAACGCTCTACAGACACCCAATCCTCCATTCTGGACCACAGAAACAGCGGTCCCAAAATTTCCTCAAAACGGTGGTTCAACGCCCACCCCGTGCTTAGACAAGGCCGTGCATGCGCAAGGGGGGGGGGGTAACATGGGATTCACATGAACTCACACACAATCTCACAGGTTCACATGCACAAACGCTCCCTCCGGGCAGGGGTGACCATTGACTTCAAAGAACGTTGTTTCCTTTGTGCTGCATTGGAAGAGGCACACACATAAGGGGCACACAACACGACAACAAACTGCAACATGGGCACACACAGCAGGACATGAACTCGACGGATATCACATGCGTGCACACTGGTCATTTGTGGGATTCACATGTGTTCACACTTTTTGTTTGTGGGATGCAAAGGATTCACAAACACAAAAAAGTGGGATGCGCATTAACTGAAAGTCTGCACCTGACCTGCAGTGTACCCCATGCACTATGCATGACCCACTTGACGCTACACCGGTGTATGATGGAGAAGGGATATCCCTGACTGTAGCTGCCCATGCCCCCACGATGCTCACTGACGCACCATACTCGATGTTGCGGTGACAAGGGTGTTGTTGGTGCGCACCGTGAGAAAACACAAAAGGGGACGAATGCGTCATGGATGGACTGGTCGTTGGGTGATTCCCCAATCTCCATCTCCAAGGGACAAGAAGGGGTGAAGTGGGTGTAAGGGCAACAACCAATGTCCCTGAAATACCATGCCACACCTCAAATCAGCGAAAAAATGTGATCTTCAGGGACCACCAGAAAATGGGACCGCCAAGTTCCACGGATCCAAAAGTTGCGGAAACAACACCTGCCGTTGCTCTGACAAGGGCGTTTGCCTCTCACAGGGGGGGGGGGGGGGGAGGCATCCCAAGGTGCTACTGGAGCACATAAAAGACCGGAGGCTGAGCAGAACCAGCGGATTGTGTTGCATACAAAAAACAGCATCGGAGAGGGATAGGGCGACGGCCTTCAGCCATGATTGGTCACCATCCACTACGGGACTGGGAACACTGCTGTCCCAGTTCTGGTAGTTGTGGTTCAGGGGAAGGGGGGGCCACGTGTAGTGCACAGAGCCGTTCTGACTCAGGGGCTTGGGAGTGACAAGGCTTGAGGGCGTTTCTTGAGGCGATGCACAGTGGCAGCATCGCTCTGGAAAATGTCCGCCAGAAGGGACTATTTCTCTTTCAGCAGCTGGGCTGCAGCTTTAGCGATGGGCTGCATCAACTGATGTCCCAGGGCACGCAATGATGCACTACATTTGGTACCGAATTAAATTAGGTCCCAAATTAATAGTCGCTACACCTACTGTAGCTTAGACAAGGCCGTAGCTCATACACAGGGGGTGGGGGGTAATAACAATAATAATAATAATAATAAGTCGGCACTGACAAACGCAATGACTGCCCGGCAGTTGATGGTTTGTCAAGCTTCAAATCAGGAGGCACACGAATGCTCAGCGCGGATACAACGCCCTGAGGTCGGTAGCATCTCCATCGCTACCCTCAACCACCATCTCTGCGAAAACACTGGAGTGCCTGCTGACACCCCATGCCACAGCGCACGGCCGCTTGGGTCCCGTGACCTGCGCCAGCACAAGCCACTGAGGCCGCCCCATGGACTTCTCATCGAGGGCATCTTGGGCAGTCAACGAGCCCTCTCGTTCACAGGGGCTCCGTCGATGGGCTTCAGGTACTCGCCCCCCCCCTCCCCTTGCAATCCCCCCCCCCAGTGCGTAACGGTCTCCCGGGGGGGAGGGGGGGTCACCAAGTGACGGTCTCCCCCCAGCGCGAATTTTAGTATAATCTCAAGAAATTTTTTCTTCGGCGCCCAGCATTTCCTATGCGTTTTGGGCCAAGTGACGGTCTCCTGGGGTGGGGGGGGGGTCGCAAGGGGGGGGGGGGGGTACTGTTTACCTGCCCCACCAAACCTTCACTGTGCTCCTCGCTCCACAGTCCCGGTGGGTGGGCCCCTCGGCACAAGAAAATTAACCAAACAACTGACAGACGACTGCCTCTTCCACGGAAAACAACCCTCCGGAACTTATCAAGGGATTCAAGGGAAGGAGGAGGGGGGGGGGGGGGGGCGGTGCAGAGGGAGAGGGCCCTGGTCTGACAGCGCCATGAGGCAGTAAGTCCAGGGAAACCAACAGAACAGGCCCCAGGGGTTTTGTCCCCTGTTCCGCTGTGTTCTGCCCCCGTGGGCCCTGTATCTGGGTGCTCTTTTGGTTGTTTGGCTTTCAGTGCACATAGTCCGACAGCTGCGCAGGGCCACAGTCATAAAGTATCTTTAACACAGGCTTACCCCTCACAAAGAGAGGGGGCACTGTCTTCTCCTTCCGACACTACCCGGTGAGCCGCCCGGTCCAGCCACGCCTTCGACATGAAGGCAAAGCTACAAAGAAGCGAAATCAATGATTGAAAAGGAAAGGAAAGGCTTCAAAGACTGACGAGCCCGAGCTCATGTTCTGACCTCAACTGCAACGCACATTCCCCTCACACCAGCGGCATAAGACCTCAGCCCCCAACAGGGAGACTGCAGTTGTAGGTTAGCATGCATAATATAAAACTGTGGGCACGCACAGTGTGTTGCGGGCATGGCCCTGTACCTGGGTGCTCTGTAAGAGTCCATGGGGCCATGAAGATCAGAGCTGGTGCACACCGGTCACACCAGCCCAATACTCGTAATACTCGGTCCTGACAGACACAATGACTGCCCGGCAGTTGATGGTTTGTCAAGCTCGGAATCAGGAGGCACACAAATGCTCGACGTGGAACAATGCCCTGAGGTCGGCAGCATCTCCATCGCCACCCTCAACCACCATCTCTCGGAAAAGAATGCAGCGCCTGCATACGCTAACCCCCCCCCCCCCCCTGGTAATAGCTACAGAAAAGTCCCAAATCAATACAGTCCCTACGCCTGCTGTAGCTTGCAAGGCCGTAGCCTGCGTGTACCACATACATGGTGAGCTGCTGCAAGAAGGGGGAATATAATGCACAAATATCCCCCAAAATTAGAGCTATGTGGGTTCAAGTGGGCAAACATTCACAACAAATGTGTCCATGACCCTATGTCGCTGGTAAATTTGTCACCAAACCCATGTCTTATGTGGCCGCACTACATTTGTACCCAATCAAATTAGGCACCAAATTAATACAGTCCCTACGCCTGCCGTGGCTTGGACAAGGGCGTAGCTATTACACGGGGGGGGGGGGGCATGGCTGGGCTGGTATCACTTGATGCATACTGTGCAGAACAGGGCTGATCACATTGCTTGGGGGACATGGTTTTTAGATGATCTGTAGGCATAGCGTGCCAAATGGCACGGCAAAGGTGGCGAGATCAGGTGTTTACAACGTGCAAGAAGGGGGTGTTTTGGGGGGAAACCGGCCACGGTGGTGAATGGTGTGAAATGGTGCCACTTGTGGTGAGTAGGGGAGGGTGCTCGCCGTCTTTGCCGTTGTTTGTGGCATCACGTAGGGACGTGCCGACCACAGGGACCATAGCACGGGGACGGGGTACGGTGACGGGGGATGGGCAAGGGCTTGCCAAAGGATCAAGGGGTCCAGACTACCCCCTGGGGTACACGTCGAGTGCGGGGACGTGGTAGGGGCTGACAGCGGTCATGGGGCCCCGGGAGGCAACAGAGCTCAATGGGAGTGCCCCGGGGGAGGCTCCACAAAGGCAGCGGAAAGGGCTCCTACAAGTGACCACCGCGGGTCCCATTGTGGGACTTCACCGTGGAGCCCTCAGCCCACGTACTTGCGCGGAGTGTTCAGGCCGAAGGGACCCAAGCCATGAGACCGGGGCTGGTGCGGAGTGGACGGGATGGCGCAGCACAAGAGGCCGTGCACTTCACATGGCGGTGTCCGTGTCACATGTGGTTTGTTTTTGTTTTGGCTCAGACCAAGATGAGCTGGCATAGCCCGCTCACTTCACAGGACTCGAGGTAACCCCTCGGAATCAAGGTTCAGAGCTGTCCAGTGCTACGATGATCCCACAAATGACTGTGGTAGCGGATCTGACACGTAGTGCGGATTAGCTGAGTCTGAAACCAGGTGATGCAGTGGGAGACTGCCACGCCCGTAGGCTTCCCAGTGTGCGTGAGGCACAATGACTGTAGGCTGAGGAAGACAGCGGAGTGAAGATTGAAGGCCGAGATGAATCAGCGGGTTGCATGTCATACACTATCAGAGTGGGAGGGGGGTGACATTCAGGCACGATTGGTCAATCAGTCCGTGTCCGTGTCACATGTGGTTTGTCACAGGCGGGCGGTTTTCACAGGCGGGTCATCATCGCATTGCGCCGGAGGCCCTTTGGGGACTGTGGTCGCCAAACGCCAAGGCGACCTCCAATTTATATGGCAACGGGGGCCCAAATGGCTGGTCCACCACGTGCCCCGGGCGCTGCCGTTGCATGCGTCACTTGTTTGTCAAAGCGCAACGGGAAATGGCGTTTTGTAGCGCACAACACACCAGTGGCCAGGTCAGCCAGTGCGTAGCCCCGGGCCTGGGCGGGCGGGTGGGCGGACTTAGTGAGTCAGCCCTGTCAAACATCAAAAAACGCACTATAACACAGGGCACAAAGCAAAGTAGATGAACTTCAGTGGCAAAACAACCCGTTCAGAAGAGCGTGAAAGGGTATTGCTGCGTCGAAGGGCAGTCCCGCCTCAACCGGCCCCCTCCTTCTCCTGAGGGTTGACCTCCCTCCCTCCCCTCATCCGCCCCTCCTCCCCTCTTCAGTCGTCCGGGCCAGTGCGGCACTGGGGGCGTTGCACACCCGCAAAGAGCCGCTGCTTGGCATGCCCCTCTCGGTCGCAGGCCACCCCCTCATCAAAAGGCAAACGTGCCCTCGGGAATGGAAGGGCAAGAGCCTGAGAGGGCCTACGCCAAAGGGACCGGCGCCAGTCAGCGGCTGGAGGTGGCGTGAGGAGAGGGTAGGGCTGTCACTCAGGATGGCACGGAGCTGGGCTGAGGCTGGGGCTGCATCTTGCACGTTGGGGCTGCTGCCCGGCTCAGTGCGTGTGCGCGCGCGCGACCCCCATTGCCAGTTGCCCCGCTGCGCTCGGCAGGTGGGGACTGTGCGGGTTTCATGGTTCGCTTTGGCGAGCCCCCCCCCCCCTCGTGGCTGGCCATACGACCCATGTGATTGCGGGCACGAAAGCATGTTCCATAGAGCCCATGGGGTGCCAGACGGTGGGGGTTCAAGGGTGAGACAGGGCGACCCGAGCGAGGGGCATAGTATCACGATCGAAGCCCCTCAGTGGCATCCATAGCGGCAGGGGAATCGACGGCTGCATCGATGTGACATGGCGCCGCCGGAGGGGCCCCACCAACGACCGGATTGTCACGTGTGGGGACTGGCGGGTATTGTGGAGGGTCGAGGGGGGGGGGGGGAGCAGAAGCTGCAGGACCAGAGGCGATAGAGTCGATGATAGCGATTGAGTTGATATATGGGCACGTGGGTTAGACGCGCTGTTGTGGCCTCGGCGAAGAGCCCAGGTCTGACCACAAGGACACGTCACCAGGACACCATCGTGCCCACCAGCTCTACTGCTACGCTTTGAAATGCACCGCGACAACATTGTCTTGTGGGGGGGGGGGAGGCTCTGGCAGCGGGAAGGGGGGCATACCCACGGGCGCGCCGTTTTGAGCCCATGGGGCTGACCTGCACACACTCTGAAAATGGAAGCTCTTGGGTCAGCGGGTGCACTGGGGGCGGCTTCCCATTTCCGACGGAGGTCATGCGGTTTGGGAGAGGGGGGGGTCTGATTTGGTTGTCCTCCGCGCAATTCCGCGGTGATGTTCTCATTGCTTCCGAACAACCCCCGGAGCATCAACACCTCCTTTGTTCAGGGGATTGTCAGTTGCTCTCAGGGCTGGGGGGGGGGGGGGATGGGGGTCCTGAGGTACCCCAACACATATGACTCAAAATGATCCCCCACAATGCGCTGTTCATTTGGAGGGATGTATCGTGGGGGGAAATTGTTGTTGAAAAAAAAATCCTCCGGGCCGCTTCGCGGCGCAGGGGATGAGTCATCACCGGAGGTTTTAGACTGGCCTCTTGGGACTGGCCTGTCACGAGAGCCCCTTTCCCAGACCCCCCCCCCCCCCCCGCGCGCGCTGAAGCCAAATTTCCCCATGGCCCAGACGTCTGGGACTTGGAGGTCCTCTGTGACTGCCTTCCCACCGAAACGCCCATTCGTACGGGCGCTTGCCTTGCGGTGCTCCGGGCCCAAGCCAACGCCCTCAGCACTGGTCCACCGCAGGTAACGTACCAGGGCAGTCCTGCAGTGAGTGCCCCGGAGAAGATGCGGGACAAGTACCGCTTTGCAGACGCTCCGGAGAGACCAACGGGGGCCAGGCTGCAGACCCCGACGGATGGATGGACAGCGCTCGGTCCTGCCCCCCCCTACCCCTACCCCCAGTCGGCTTGAGGGCCCAGGTGGCAATGAGCCGCGGTCACCCAAGGCACAGTGTCGCGCGCGCGATGCAGACATCAGCGCCCCGTGCGTTGGCAGCATCGCCCCGGCGCTCTGAGAACACAACGCGCGCGGCGTTGCGGCCATCGGCCATCACATGCCTCCCCCCCCCCCGCCATCAGTGGTCGAGGGAGGGGGCGCATTGGGACGGTCGTGCTCATACCGACAAACCCCCCCCCCCCCTTCCGGCCCGAGGGGGTACCAGCCACAGCGGGTGTCGTGATGTTTCTCAGCACGTTCTATGAAGAGGCATGGTCGTGACTGACCTCTCGCTGAGGTAAGGGCTTTATGTGAAAAGTAGGCAGGAGTGCCCCCTGGGCTACCCACACCCTGACCCGTCCCCAGGAAGTGTCAGAAGGGGAGGAGGGGGGGGGGGGGGGTCTGGGACCCAAACATTTGTGTACCAAAAATGGTCCGATCAGAGTTTCCCGACGGTAAATTTCGTTGTTTCCCACGATGGTCCCTTTGGTCCGGGGGGGGGGGGGGGGGTGCATCCCCCCCCCCAAGGCCTTTGCTTAGTGGGGGCGGGGGCGGGGAGTGACCCCCTGCCCTGGGGAGGGGATCTCAGTAGGATCCAGCCCCACATGCCAGTCAGCTCAGTAGGAAGGAGCCCCGCCCTACGGGCAACTGAGTAGGACCCAGCGCCATCCACAAGGCTCCTCACTAGGAACCCGCCCTGACCCCTCCCCCCCCCGCCACTAAGCAAAGGCCTGACCCCCCCCCCCTCCTCCTTCGACGGTGTACGGCCATTCTAACACCTCCCCACCCCGTTCCCCCGGGAGGGTCTACCCCCTGAGACCGGGGCATTGCCATGTCAACGCAGCCACCGGGACACAGCACTGCGTCGCACGGACTCGCTGTGGACGTGGCAGTGTGTGGCCGGGTCGTGGGGGGGGGGGCGGGGGGGTCACAACGCGCAGCTGTCCACGACGGACATGAACATCAGGAACTCGTCCATCGACAGCTCCCCGTCGGAGTTGAAGTCAAAGCGCTGGATCTCGGCCGAGTACAGCCCCCACTTGTCCGCCAGCCCCTCCCTGCGGAAGCCCGCCTCCAGCTCCTCAAAGCTCAGCAACGCGTTGCCGTCCGTGTCGAAGCTGCGGAAGATGCTCTGGATCTGGCCCCAGTTCAGTCGCCCGTGGGCCAGTGTGCTCTGGGCAAAGTAGTTGATGGTGTGCTTGATGATCGGCACGGGGATGGCGGGGTAGAACAGATGCAGCACCTGCGAAGCGGCAGAGGGCCTGGGGCTGGGGGCCGCAGGGCAAAGTGGGGGAGGAGGAGCAGGTGCAGGGGGGTTTTTGATAATAAAAAAAAGCGGGTGTGTCCGGTGGTCAGCAAAATCTGCACCGCTCCAACCGATGGCACTGAAGGGGGTAACCGACGGCGGTTGGAGTGCAACCGACGGCGGTTGGAGGGTAACCGACGGCGGTGGGAGACAAAGTGCTGCTAGGCCAAGACCAGACCCGACTCCCAGTCCCCTGGCGGTCTCAGTGTGGAGTTCTCCAGTCTCCAGCCCAGCACCACGGCCCAGAGCACCGGGCACACAGAAACCCACCGACGCGGAGCAACGGGGTGCGCCTACATGCCCCCCGCCCCATCCCGCAGAGGAGAACCAGAGCGAGCCCCCGGATCCGCTTCCCTCGTCGCCCCATCGCCTTTGCTGGTGCGCTGCCGGACCAGCAAACAGAAGCACAACAACGCGGCATTGTCCGGGCCGCATCAGTCATGAACGGGCCCCATGGGGACACCATATCACAGGCCACCTCCCTTTGCAAAACCCCCGGCACCAGAGTTTCAGATAATGCGACTCCGTGCGCGATTGGAGTCGCACTTTTGATTGTGGGATTCACACGTGTTCACACATTTGTAACATGGGATTCACATGAACTCACACACAACCCCACAGGTTTACATGCACAAACTGCCATACCAAACGCAGGTGGATCTGTTGAACTCGACGGTCATCACATGTGTGCACACGGGTCATTTGTGGGATTCACATGTGTTCACACTTTTTGTTTGTGGGATGCAAAGGATTCACAAACACAAAAAAGTGGGATGCGCATTAAATGAAAGTCTGCCCGGCACACACACTACAATGCCTGCAACACCGCAAGGCCACACAACCGGCAGGCGTGCCTGCGGTGGGATGGTTTGGGGTGGGAGCGGTTGGCCGATTCCTTCTGCTGGTCCACATGCCCTGGCCTGTTGCTGGCGTGTACTCGTAAAGTCATGCGGTGTGAATACCTCAGCTGGAGCGGTGGTGGTACAGGAGCACACTCACTTCACAACAGGAGAGAAACCCTCACAGGCCGTGAGCAGACATGCCACTAGCGTCCGGCAGGGAAACTGGTTCTCAGTGACAATGGGCCCCGTATCAAAAGCCACTCAGTAATATCCGCCCCCTGCACCACCAAAACTCAGTAGGAACGTGCTGTGTGCTGTGTGGCTCAGTAGGACCCTGCTTATCTGATCATGTCTGAGCTGGCAGACGCTAGTGCCAAGTCTGGCCGTTAGGGGGCGCCCCACAGCAGCCCCTCCCCCAGCCGCACCCCGCCACAGAGACAGCCCACCAACAACCCCCAGGCCCACGTACCTGTTCGAAGCTGCAGGCCTCGATGATGCCACTCCTGTCGAACAACCCCCGCGCCTTCTCGGCCACTTTCTGCGCTCGGAAACGGATCCGCTCAAGGGCCCGGTTCGTGAGCTGACAAGTGCCGCGCTTGCTCGCCGTAGGGGAGGCCCTGCGGTCCCGCAGGTGGGACACCACGCACCAGTCCGCCAGCTCCTGCAGGTCGATCATGCCGTCGCCGGACGTGTCGATCTCTGCAAAGGCCCTTCGCAGCTGCTGGAACTCCTCACGGTCAATCATTTGGGAGTAGAAGTTCACGTCCACCTGCACACCACAGCGCACGCGTCAAGCACCGGCCCCGCCCACATCACGCCCCCCCGCCCCCGGGTCAAGAAATGGAACATACGTATCAGTCTCAAAAAGGTGCGAGTGTACAGGGGGGGGGGGGGAATGGGTGCCAAGTCAAATTGGCAGTGGCTAATTTGGCTGTGGGAAATTTGGCGGAAGCCCCTGGATTTAGCGTTGTAAATTTGGCGGCCACTCCCAGAAAACGAGCTTAACTCCTCTTGCGCCGAAGGTGCGGACGCAAAATTTTGACTTGACCCCTGGATTTCGCGTGGTAAATATTGGTGGCCAAATTGAAACGCCAAAGTTCCCACGCCAATTTGACTTGGCTCCAAATCCCCCCCCCCCCGTGTAGTGTGTGTCGGGATTCACTGTGCCTGGGTCGCCCAGGGCCTGTGGTGTCCTATAGCCCATAGTCCAACGCGGGGGAGCCTGAGACGCCTGACAGGTCAGCCCAAGGGTCCCTAGGGACCAGCGCTTCAGGATCCGTCAATACTGGTGGTGGACACTATCCCATCCCATCCCATCCCCGAGGGTCGTGTGAGCAGGGGCCAGTGGGTTCGGCAGGCACGGGAGTCCGAACACCGTGGGCGCCATGCCACAAGAGGACGCCATGCCCCCCGCCCACAACAAAGCGCCTCCCCACCCCCTCCCTCCATTGAGACACGCGGAACACGGAAGCTGAGGAGGGGCCGAGTTGTCCCCTGCACGCAAAACCACAACCGTGTCCTCCGAGAGGTTGCAGGTGGGGGCACAGTGTTGTCCAGGGAGGGGGGCCGTCGGCACAATCTTAGTCCTCGCACTAACCCCATGTGAGCCACGCCACACAACCCAGTACCCCATGTAGGGCCCAGGTGGATGGCGCGGTCGATGGCTGCCTGGCTCACGGCCTTGGTCCAGTAGGTGTCGTCGAGCCGCCGGTTCACGAGGTCTGGCGCAGAAGGGGGACAAGCACTTCATCGTGCGGGGGGGTGGGGATCCCCTTGTGCACGAGTTGGAAGGCCCATGCGCCCTCGGTGACCGCCGTGGTGTGGGCCGGGTCGCATCTTGTCTGCCACCGTGAGGGCCGCCAAGGCCAGGCTTGGGGTTTCAGGGCCAGCAGGCAGCGCAATGGCATCGACCTGGATTGCACTGGTCCAATGGGGGGGGGGGGGGATCCCGTGGAGCCGGGCATGAGGAGAAGGAGGGCACCCCCGCCGAGGCCCTCATGCAACGCGGCGGTGTGGCCATATCAGGTGACAGTGCCACAACCGGCCACGACGTCAGGGAGGGCCCGAGCGAGGCCTCAGCAGGTGCGGCGAGGACAAGGCGTGGGTCTCTAGCCCCAATGAGGGGGTTGCCTGGGCTGCCCTAGGCCACAAAGTGCTAGAGCCCTGGGACGGCCGGCGCCCCTTGATCCGCCGGCCGCACTCGAGTAGTGCGCTCTTGGGACCAGTCCTGAGTGGCGACTGGGGTCAGGATGTCACCCCAACAATGCTCCTGCCAAAGGGAGGGACCAAGCGCGGTGCCACTGGGTCGAGGCCAGGGGCCAGTGGCGGAGCAGGAGGCGGGCCCCGTGGGTGGCAATGGTGGTCTTGCAAGACAGCCACACCGGGGGGGAGGCGTGTGCGGAAGAGCTCACCCACGTCGGAGTCCACACACACATGACAGACGCGACAAACAAGCAGCCGTCGAGATGGCCTGCGTGCACTGCTTCTCGTTCGGTGCGGTGTCGAACAACAGCGCGCCCGTCGGCAACGAGGGAGGCATGTGGTGCAGCATTTCCATTGACGTTGTGCACCATCCCACAGCCACGTTGACCCCAGCTTGCCAACCCACTACCCCTTGACTTGGGGATGTGGGTGACCCACTGTACATGGGGCTGGCCTCCTGAGCACTGTGCAGCCGTGACTTTGGACTTATTCCACACAAAAAAAAAGCGTGTCCAGACACCGCACTCGGCGCCTTTCTGCAACAAAGAAAGCATGCGGTTCAGCAGCTCCAGCGTACGCTCTGAGGAGACCCTCTCGGGGCGGCACACGACGAGTGCAACGGTTTCTGTACTGTTGCTACGCGCACGCCTACGGTGCGCATGCTGCCAGGATGCGACGCCCATCCAGGGGCACCGCCGTATCACGCACCGCGCGCTCTGTCACCCAATCACACGACGAGGAAACAACATTCATCATTGAAGTTTCCTGCAGTGCAGAACCACGAAGCATTGCAGGCACTGCGATCATAAGCCGTCCGGGCATCAGGGGTCCTCTCGTCAGTACCAAGCTCTCCTGTGGCTGCCTGCCACCTGCACAAACAACATACCAATCCCCAAATGGACAGCAAACCACTGAATTGGACATTATTTTTGGAAATTTTCCAAACCTTTTCAAAAAAACTTCTAAAAGAAATTTCCAAAACATTTCCAAAAATTTCCAAAATTTACCAAAACATTTCCAAAAAAAGCACACGCCTCGCACGACCCCCACAAAAACCATGCATGCCCCTGCCACGCACCACCACAGAGCCGGAGCACCGACCTGCAGCTTGATGTCGGCCTCGTGACACTTGGGCACTGCGCCCTTGTAGCACAGCCGCACCAGCCCCGAGTTGCGGCACAGCAGCTGGTTCAACGCGGAGGTGGCCTCTGAGGACATGCAGGGGTTCCCACTGATGTCCAACGCTTTGAGCTTGTGATGGTACAGAAGGATCTTGAACAACAGCTCCAAGTTCTGTGAGTTTAACTGATTCCCCGACAGCACCAGCTCCTCCAAATCTGGACTGAGTAAAAGCACGTCCACAAGCGGGAGTATCGATGTCAGCCCCTCGTTTGACAGGTCCAACTTTTTGAGGTGCCGCCGGGTACCCTGATGGACGGGGGGAGGCATGCAGCGTGCGGCATACGAAGACGCAGAAGGGAGGGATGTGGCCGACACTAAGGCGGCAGGCGTGCAGCAGCACAGGACCCCCCGCTCAGTAGGCCTATACCCAGCTGGTCTGCACCATCCTACGACCCGGTGGGCATTCTGGGTAAGGTAAGGTAAGTTGCTCGGGCGATCTCCGAACTCCAGCGTATCAGTGATCCCTACCTGTCCCTCGCAGCATCCCTTCCGGCTCGCGGGGTCACCGACACCCTAGCGCCTAGGACACTACGTTCCTCCCCCACCGGGGTTCGAACCGACGCTGTGTCCCTTCCGGCTCGCGGGGTCACCGACACCCTAGCGCCTTGGACATTGCGTTCAGCCTCCACCGGGATTCGAACCGAGCACCTTTAGTTCAGGCGTCACGTGCATGACCGCTGAACTACGAGACCTTCGTGGTGGGCATTCTGGGGGATGGGTTGGTGAGGGGAGGGCTGGGTCTGCTAGAGTCAACCGTCGGCCGCGAGGAGGGGGAGAGAAGGGAGGCCCAGGCAGGGAGGGATGTATTAGAAGGTGGAGATGTGGGGGAAGGGGGGGGTCTGAAGGGGGGGGGGGGCGTGAGGTGAGGTGAGGTGAGACTCTCCCGGCTCAGAGGCCCACAAAGGCCCGGGATCAGCTCTGCCATCAATGAAGTCTGGTGGTGGCCGACAGGGTGTTGATCACAGGTGCGGCTGCTTGGCCGACATGGTCATCACGTCCCTCCCGCATCGCACATCGCCCCCTGCTACAAGACCTTTGTACTGTTAGCCCTGCGCACAGCTGCGCACACCTGCCGCCATCCCGCTCGCTCAACAGGGCGGACCACGCTGGCCTCTATCTGTAGGGTCTGAAGGGGGGGTGTGGGGGAGTTTGGCTGGGACCCCCCTCCTCCCAGGTCCCCCTATGGTCCCTGCCGAAGGGGGGCCGAAAAGTTTGAAGCTTCAATCCTCTTGGCACCGAAGGGGCTGCAGCAAAATTTTGGCTGTCATCCTCAAACATTGGCACGGGAGGAGGGGGGTCTGGGGGGGGTACCCCCTCTCCTCCTGCCGTGTACGGCCGTTCCAATACATCACTAGGCCCAGGGTTGGGGCAGGGGGGCGATGGCTGAGAGCCACCAATCTGTTGGTGTGCTCCATGTCATTTTCAACACCTGTGGCTCGAGAAATGCCCTCTAGTGTGGACAGAGGTTCACAAAGAAGAGCAATACTTTGTCGCGCACCGTCTTGTAGGGGCCAGGGTTTGGCTCATTTTTAAGTCAAATTGGTGTACCCAAAGTATCGTGTACCTGGACCGAGGAGCAAGCCTCCGCGCTAGCCGCAACCAAACTAATCGACTAGCCGCAGTGCTATGGAGAAAATGAGGGGAAATGGGGGGAAATGGAGGGAAAATGGAGGGAAATCGAGGAAAATGGGGGGAACTGGAGAAAAATGGAGGGAAGTGGGGGGAAATGCGCAAACATGTTGACATAAGACGTTGTCGAGCCCTCCATAACCCTTGCCGGATGCAACTTGAGGAGGCAGCAATTCTCAAAATGCTCATTCGGGTGCCGGGACTGTGCCATTGAAACAAAAGGACACGGAAGCTTTGTGTGTCGCCTCTTTCAAATAGTGCTGCTTATTAGAGCGCACCCTCTTCCACATTGAGAAAGTGTCCTCCACATCACATGATGTGAGGGCACAATGTTCACAGCTCACATTCACCCATGGTCTCTGTCGTTTCATCAACAACTCTGGCAACCATGGAACAACACGAGGGCCTACCCGACACCACACGGAAAAATGGAAGATGGAAAAATGGAACTACAGGTACTACTGCAAGTAAAAACTTTGCAAAAGATGTGTGAACTTGATAGGAAATGAGACAAAATCGAAAAAATTGGAACAATGTGGGAGAAATTTTCCATTTTTCCCATCTTTCCACAGCCTCACCACCTTGCCCTCTAGTTTGTGTACCAGAATTGGCCTGACAAGATTTTCCTGATTTTGAATTTCATTTTTTCCCACAATGATCACTTTGGTCTTGGGTTGGGGGGGGGGGGGGGTCTCCTCCTACAGTTGTCAGCCGTTGTAATACATCCTTGGGGCCGGGGCATGAAGAAGGTACGACATCTCCAAATGCCACCCCACGCCACTACTACGGGGCTGACATAGCCTTGGCGGGCCAAGTGGCCGGACCAAATTAGCGTGCGGCGGGACACGCGAACACGCCTCCGCTTCGGGAATCCATTTGTGTGTCAGCTTGTTGCAAAAAACGCGGGAACAAGGGCAGGGATGCCCTAGACATTTGTGGGAGAAGACCACATGAGGGCCCAGCGCGCGGGGGACGGTGCGGCTGCCTAACGCCCCCGTCCCAGCCGTGACGGGCAGCGCAGGGGGTGAAGCACGTTGTTGCCGAAGTCGGGGGGGGGGGGGGGCATCGTCAATGCACCGCCGACAAGTCCCCAAGAAAGGGAAGGGGTGTGGGCCTAGATGCGTTGGGAGGTGCAGCTCGTGCCAGGGTCCAGGCAGTGTTTGTGCAGGTCTGTGTGGATGGGGGGGGGGGCTGTCCTTGGGGGGGGGGGGGGACAGCCTTCGTAACGCTGACAGAAACGAACGTTCACGGGGACGCTCTCTGATGGGGGGCGGGGGGGTCTGTGCTCAGCCACAACAGAAAAAAATGTGGTAAAATGTGATATTATGTGGTATTATGAGGTGTGGTATTATGTGGTAAAATATGTGGACTTCTGGCCATCAAATTTTTTCCAAACGCATGGCCCTGGATGGCCAGTTTTATTTCTTGGTGCTGTTTGGATGGATGGCATTAATTCCTGAGGGGTTCCGTGCTGTGAATCTCTGGCGTTCAAGGGACACAAGCAAACCCCAACACTTTCAGTCTATGTGAAGCCCACATCAGTCTTTACGCCAATCGTCCTTCCACATCTCCATTGTAGTGTGTCATGAAATGGGCAAGACACAAGGCCACAGAAGCAGTACTGAACGATGGTTGGCGGTTGGTGGCGGTTGGCGGCTGGCAGTTGGCGGTTGGTGGCGGTTGGTGGTTCGTGGGGCTGTCCTTAACAAAACGAAAAACAGAACCCTTCACCACAGCCCTGGGGAGGGGGGTGCTGTGGCCAGCTCCCCGCTGCAGGAATGGGGGCAGAAGGGAGGGGGGGAGGGAGGGAGGGGGGGAGGGAGGGAGGGAGGGAGGGAGGGAGGGAGGGAGGGAGGGAGGGAGGGAGGGAGGGAGGGAGGGAGGGAGGGAGGGAGGGAGGGAGGGAGGGGGGGAGGGAGGGGGGGAGGGAGGGAGGGAGGGGGGGAGGGAGGGAGGGGGGGACGGAGGGAGGGAGGGAGGGAGGGAGGGAGGGAGGGAGGGAGGGAGGGAGGGAGGGAGGGAGGGAGGGGGGGAGGGCTGTTCCAGCAGGAGGGGGGGGGGGGGACCTTGGTCTCGCGCGGCAGCGCCGCGGCCACCCGCGGCTGGAGGGCCACGCCGAGGCGCGCGCAGTCCGCGCGGTACAGGTCGGCGGCCGAGACGGGCGCCTCGTGCATGGCCGCGAGGCGGGCGTGGCACTCCCGGATCTCCAGCTCCGGACTCTGCAGCTCCAGCGCGACGGCGGGGGGCCTGCCGCCGGGGCCCCGGTCCGGGCCCGAGACGGCGAAGGGCGCGGGGCCGCCGTGGG
>OZ038390.1:28959051-29125639 GCA_964036045.1 Eutreptiella sp. 'Long Island Sound 2002'
TTCCTGCCCCCCCCCACTACCTGCCCCCCCCCCACTACCTGCCCCCTCTCCCGCCTCCTCCGCAGACCTTGTGGAACAGGTAGCGGTACACCATCCGGTAGCCCCGGTAGTCCAGCCGCCCGTCCACCAGCGGCAGCCCCTCCCACACGGTCCGGATCAGCTGCTGGAACTCGGGGTCGTTGTAGATCTCCGCGCGCAGGGCCAGGCCCTCGGTCGTGTAGGACTCCAGGTCCCCGCTCCCCCTCAGGCCGGGGCGTGGCAGCTTGGGGCTGTGCAGAAGAGGGCGTGTGAGGGGGTGGGGGGCACTGCATGGCCATGGGGCACGAGGAGCACCGCCGTGCGTTGGCGTTGGGAGGGTGGCACCGCAGCAATAGGGCAGCCCCTGCAGCAGAGACGTGTTAATAGGGGGGGGGGACCCCCCCTGTGTGACATTCCGTCTGGACCCCCCCCCCCCCTCCAGGGCGCCCAGCCTATGCCCGGCCGCTGTCTCCCTGACGCCGCGTGCCAGGCCTCAATGGCATTTGTAACCGACAGTAACCGCCCCCAACCGCTTTGGCAACCTCCGGGACCTCCGCATGTCATGGGCCCGGGTGTGGGCAGGGGTGCACACCCCCCGGCAGCAGCCCCGAGCCTTCGTCGCTCGGAGCGCAATGCGGGGGGTGCGCGGGGGGATGCACCACCACCTCAGCCCTGCCCCCCCCCCCGTGTGACATTCCGTTGGGTGGCTGTTTCTTTACGGGGCCCTGGACAGTCACCCGTACTTCCCTCCGCATGTTGCGTCGGGTCGCTGCGTTCTGTCGGCCGCTGCGGCCGGTGCTCTTGCTGGTGTCGTTTCCGCGTTCGCGGAGCCCAGCGGTTGGTGTGCCAGGGGTTGAGCTGGCGGTTGCGGGGGTCGTTTGACGGTTTTAGCTGCCCCTCCGCGTTCTGGTCGTCCACCACCTGCCTCACTGTGTTTCCGTGGGCACGTGGGGCCCTGGGCAGTCACCCCCCCCCCCGATGAACGCTGATGGAGGTGGGGATACCCGGACGGCCGGTCTGCCTGTGTGGGCCTTCGAGGGGGGGGGGGGGGGCAGTCCGCCACGTCCCCCGCTGCAGCGACCCTCGTGCGGCTTGACAGGGCCCCGTTCGCGTGCGTCTGTGTCACAGTGCCGTGGCCCTGCGCTGTGCACAATCCCCCCAAGTCCCCCCCCCCCACACAAAAAGGGATGGCGGTGGAGGTGGGGCGGTGCACAGCGCGTCCGTACGGGAGGGACCCCACGTCCCGCGGCACCCAAACCACTTCGCTGGTGGAGGGGCAGCACAATGCAGCGGGCGCTCGTCCCAGGCCCTCGGAGCGCGGCCACGGGGGGAGGGGGGGCGGGCGGGGACCTCCGGAGACGAGGGGCGCCTGTGAACAGCGGGAGACCGCTCACAAGCGCCGGGTCTGACGTGTGGCGACGGGGCTCCCGATGAACGTGATCGTCGCCGTGGGACGTGTGGCCGCGGAAGGAAGAGGCGCCCAGAAACAGCGGAGCACAGCGCCGGGCTCCCCTTTGAAAGCCCCCCCCCAGGCATGACAGTGACGGTGGGGGGGGGGGGAAGGGGGGGGGGTCTAGAGCACTGGGGCAGCCCCTGCATTCATCCCCCCCCGCGGGGGGAGGAGAACGGACCCCGTGTGGGGGAAATGGCGTACCCTACGGACTTTTCAGGGCTGTCGTTCCTGGGGACAGATAAAGGAACAGCCTTCGTGACAAAACCGAACGTTCACGGGGACAGGCTCTGCTTTGTGGTCAAGACATGGGCACGGCACACGACCACAGAAGCCGTATTGAACAATGGATGGTGGTTGGCGGTTGGCAATTGGCAGTTGGTGGTGGTTGGCGGTTGGTGGTGGTTGGCGGTTGGTGGCGGTTGGCGGTTGACGGTTGGCGGTTGGTGGTCCCTGGGCGCTGTCCTTGAGGGCTGTCCTTAACGAAAAAAGACTGGGGTTCTTAAGGACAGTCCTGGTATTTCTTTGTTATTGTGACCTGCATCCACTGTTTTTCATGTAACCAAATGGTGCATTGGCCGGTGGGGGGGGGGGGGGGACAAGTGGTGCATTGCGACACGAGTGCCAGGCTGACGCGGCGTGAGCGCGGACCACCGGGGGCACAGCGCCGCGGTCCCACGGGCTCAGAGGGCCCTACGCGGGGGCCGGACACACCGCATCCGCTGCACGTCCGAGGGCGCGGCCCCCAGTCGCCGCTGCCGCCTGGGGCCCGGGGGGGCCTGGGCCCTCGTGGGGCTCTGCGACTTCGACACGGGCCCCCTCCGAGCGCTCCGCCCGCGCCGGTGCGGCGGCCGGTGACCGGGGCTCTCGGTCCGGACGCTCTTGGGCTCCTTCAGTACGCCGGCGAAGCGATTGACGGCGCGTTGCAGAAGGAAGGCCACTCTCGCCGCCTGAGGCCCAGTCGTCGTGGGGAGTGCAACGGGTGTGCGAGTCGGACGGGGGCTTTGGAGGAGAGGAAAGCGTAGGGCGGGTGCGGGCAAAGGCGTAGGTCGCGTGCACGTGTTGCAGGAGGAGGAGGAGGAGGAGGGTCAGGGGGATGGGGCAGGTCGGGGGGGGCGTTGGGAGGTCTGACGGATTGGCATTGCAGTCGCCTGCGGTAGTGCAGAGGGCTCACGGTGAAGACCTGATCATCGGCCGTCGGTTCGTGAAGGAGGGCATGCGGAAGGGGGCTGATCGACGATGATGGCACGAGACCAACGGGGGTACCGGCCGTCATCAGTGGGCACTGGGCCATCCGGAGATCAACCGTTGGTACCCCAGACGAGGGTCCGGGTGATGGATGGCAATCGGTTGCCAACCCACTGTGCCCCGTGTCAGGGTACAGAGAGGGTGGGGAGAGGGAGAGGGAGAGATAGGGGGGGGGGGGGGCTGGTTGGGGGGGGGGGGGGGGAGAGGTGGGGGGAGGGAGACAGGGAGGGTAGGGAGAGGGAGAGGGGGAAAGGGAGAGAGAGAGGGAGAGAGAGGGAGAGAGCGGGGGTGGGTGAGGGTGGGGAGAGGGAGACAAAGAGGGAGGGAGAGGGGGAGGAAGAGGGAGAGGGAGAGGGTGGGCGGAGGAGACAGAGAGAGAGAGAGAGAGAGAGAGAGAGAGAGAGAGAGCGAGGGAGAGCTGGAGAGCCGGTGAGAAGCTGAGCTGTGCTGTCGTAGTTTGAGAATGGGGCCCTATTCCGGACAATGGGCCCAGGCTGACACTTGGACCCGTGGGTGGGTCTGCAGGCACGGGGTAGACATACGTCACCGGATGGCGGGTGCTGGCCCTCCAGCAAGGCGCTGCGGACGATGTCCCACTTGGAATTGGCAGCTGCAGAATACATGGGACAGGGAGGGCACCCACGCAACGAGCGGCACTCAAAAGGCCGGTGGTAGGAGTGGCGTCCGTAGCAGCAGGAGCACAGTGCACACAGTCTTCCAGGAGGGGTCCCTTCATGAACATAAATGTACACGTACCCCCCCCCCTTGCGCAAGCACGGCCAAGGTCAGAAAAACAACGGTCACACGGGGTCCCCGTGCTTAGGCAAGCCCGTGCTAGCGCGCGATGCGCAACACCCTTGGTGTACTTGACCGCCCTCGTGTTGGTGAGGCCTCCGAACCTGCCTCTGATGGTGATGGGGATGGGCTGCGAATTGGGAAGAGGACGCGATCAAAAGGTGCATGATGCTGAAGCTCATGCCCATTCCTCGTGTACTTCAAATGAATGAAGTCATCTCCACGCGCAAAAGGACCAACGATGGTGGCAGGTGTATGCTCACCAGTGGATCGGATGTATGTGACACCCAAGCCAGCGATAGCAACATTTTTCATGGCTAAAAACCACAGCAAAACAATTACCATTGGGTTGCAGTACCAATCAGAATGTTGTTGTGAGCAAGAGGAACCATCACAAACGTGACCCAGCCCTTCTTTCCCTGTACAATCAGCGCACAATCACGAAACAATGAATTTCTGACCATAAAAACCGTGGTCAGAAAAACCCATCAAAACAACGGTCACACGGGGTCTTCGTGCTTAGACAAGGCCATGCTTGCGCAAGTCATTCAGCACCGTCTGCTTCTCTCTGGACCCAAGCGGTCCCAACCACTCACCCCACATCAGCGTCCCCTCCAGGCGTGCGCTTACAATACCTGGTGCAGTTTCTGAGAAAACCACAGAAGAAGTACTGCTCTCGTGCAATGTGGACGCAGAGAAGGACAACCCGGATTCGGTGCCCGTGAACGACAACGACAACGAGAACTGACCGAACGAGCAATCCGAACCAGATGGCGAACTGCGCCCTGTGCCACTTGGGGATGGCGTTGCGGGCTGGCGTGGGGAGCGCATGTGCTCGGGGGACAACAGCGGCGAGTCGTTCTGCAGGAGCTGGTGGGCTCTGCTGCGACCTGTGGCGGGAAACGAAGCAAAACACTGCGCGGTTGCTTCCATTACCAGGGCCTAAAGCAGGAAGCCGGAGGCATCACGACGGTGCGAAAGCAGGAGCAGCAGCGCTGGAGCGCTGCCGAAGTACAGGGGCGCTGCTCTGCATAGCCAAGTCCTTATATCCCGCATTTCTGACGAGGGGTACCAATGACCCCGCCCGTTGTGCCCGCCATTGAGGGCAAAGGGGTACTGCACTGCATTGTTAAACGGACCTTGGCAGCGATTCGTTGCACCGCCAATGCGGCTCAGGGCCAATTGTTTGTCAAAAAAAAAAAGATGCTGCAGCTCATACCTCCAAAATGACCAGCGCACCGTGTTGCACAATGTGCACAGAGTTTACACCAACACATGTGTGGGGGGGGGTGGTCTTCCATGAGCTCAAGGGGGAGGGAGGGGGACAACAGTCAAGAGGGGGCCACAAACGCGTTTGTCCAAAAGTGATTGGGGCGCTCGGACAATTGGGTTTAAACTGCTTTGAGATGTTTTTGGAGGCATTCAGCCTCCAAACCTTGCGCAAACCTTGAACGACGGTCCGTGGGGGCCAATAAAGGGTCAAGCGTGCTTTTCCCACAAGTGATGGTCGTGGTATTGGAGCCCTGTTCCCAAACCACCGACCCCAGTTTTCGGGGGCTCCCATGGAACCACCTCCCTCCTCAAGGTTGAAAGTCCACGACACATGGGCATGTGTGTGTATGTGTGTGCGTTGTACTATTAACGGGGGTTGAAGGCTTCTAATGTCCTGGCTGCTCTTGCGACGGGAGGGTTAGGGGATAGCGGGTTAGAGCCTGCCTGTTGCCTACCCTATCCCACCCCTGGCCCCCCGGTGTGTCGCGGCGCGGCGGAAGGACGTCCGCCTCGGGTTATGTGCCCTCCTCATAGGCCCTCCCGTGGCCGCGCTGCGGCTCCTGCGTGCCCCTGCGGGGCAGCACCGCTGCTCCCCGCCCTGCTGGACCCCCGCCCCCTCCCCCGGACGAGGGAGCCGGCGCGCGCACCGGCCCTCCGAAGGGCATAGTGCCCAGTTGCTGCTACAGCCCCCCGCCCTTGAACCGGCAGACACCGTTGACCCCCCCCCAGCACCCTGGGATGCCCCTCGTGGTGGCGGCTACAGCAGTGCCGCACCCAGCAATGCCGCACCCCCCTGTGCCCCTTGCATGACTTGCATGCTGGGGCCCTGTGATCATCCCACAAGGTCTGCATAGGGCGCCGTGGCTGCCCTGTTCGTTTCCCCCCCACCCGCTGTGCCCTTTTCTGTGGGGGGGAGGGGGGAAGAAGCTGCCTTGGTTGCCCCGGCACGGCCCCAGTACTATTAACGACGGAGACCCATCCGTGGCTGTGAGCTGGACGTGCACCAGTAACCCGGCACGTGGGCGGGGCTGGCTGCTGTGCACCCTTCCTACTCTTCCACAGAGTCACACCCTGCGTGTGTATGTGTGTGTGTCTGTGTGTCTGTGTGTATTACCGTTTGTGACAGGCACGCATGGACAACCAGTCACACACTGACATCCTTGCGCTTGGGAAGTGTAGCCCTTTGATTGGTATGTGTGTCTGTGTGCATGTGGGTGTGTTTATGGCGCTCCCTTGGCCATGAAACGGCGATGCTCGTCACCCTCCGGACTAAACCCGGGAACTCTCACAGTGCATTGTCATGAATGCCGCGCCGGAGGCGCCGCCACAGATTGTCCACAGATTGTCCGCAGATACGGCGCCGGAGGCTGCCTTGGAGGTGGAAGCGGGGAGGGGGTGAGACCTAATGAAGTGAGCTAAGCGACGGTGTATGTGGAACCTTCGGCAGACTGACCTTCTTCAACACAGCCACGTACGTTGGGGTCGGACGGAGGGGTGGGGGGGGGGGGGGTGATTTCAATGTAAAGTCGGCAGCTTTTGGAAAGTCGACCTACGTGCTAAGTTCTGGTGGGGTCTGGGGGTGTCGCTGGGCACCCGCCGTCCCCCCGTATTGTTGAGGAGGTTGGTGAGACGATGGGGCAGGCGAGGCAGGGGGTTCAGCTGGTGGCTTGCGGGTGGACTTTCGCTGTCCGGACGCAGGAGTTGTTGCTGCAACTCGTTCCCGTGTCTCTTGCGTCCCGCAAACGTGCCCTTGAGGTCCAGGTCAGCCCCCGTCCCAAGACAACGAGTCCCCCGCCCTCAGAAATGTCCGGGATCTCGGGTTACCACTTTGTCAAGGGCATCAGCCACATCACTAATGAGGGGGGGGGGGGGGCAGCCGTGCCAAGCAACGTGCGGTATATGAGACGCTGTGCGGATTGGAGGGAAGGGCTTTGACAAGGAGGCGGACGATCCCAGGGGGGGGCACACAGGCCCGGCCCCTTGTGAATGCCTTTCGGTGGTTTCGGAAGGGGGACTGGCCCTCTTCATGCCATGCCCCGAGGGGTGCACGACGGTGGGACTGCCCCCCTCATCACGGCCGCTGTGCCACTGCTGTTGTGGGATGGGGGCCCACAGTGCCACAGCCTCAAGGCACATCGGCGGCGCCCCTTTTGGTGGGGGATGCAGAGCGGTCGACCTTTTGCCGTGAGACTTGTCAATTCCAGGTCCATGACTTCATTCACATCCACAGCGACCAGCACAGGCTCTGCATCATGCTGTCCTGAGCGATAAGCAGTGCGTTGCAGGGGAGCGTGCAGTAGAGCGGTCCTCTACAGATAAACTGGGCACATGCATGCCAACCGTTAGTCACCCAAAGGCTTGGCCCCACACACGTTGGCAGATACCAAAGCCCCCCAAAAAACCAATTCCCATGCTCAAGGCTTGCCCAATGCTGGGTGTTTGGTACACTTAGTGACATATGAGGTGAAACTTAGTAAAATGCAGTACACCTTAGTAAAACCAAGGTAGCAAAAAAAAATTGCCAAAAGGGCACAAAGGACCTGGTCGTTTTCCAGCCACTCTTGATATTGGCGCCCCACCGAGGCCAAACAATCCTGCACATGTGTGCTTTTTTACCATATATAGAGGGCGCATGGGTTCTTGAGGGCGCATGGGTTCTTGTATGGGAAATCACCAAACACACACTTGTAGATGAGGTCTGTGTTTGTGTCTTTGGGTAGGATTGTGCAGGCTTTGAATTGGCTTTACACAGGTCCGAAGAACGCTGGTGGACTTGTTATTTCATGGTGGACTTGCTGTCCTAGTGTTCAATTGCCTCTTTGTCATTGTACAATCTCCCTTGGGATAACGGGCAAGAACAGAATATCCCTTACCACACCCACTGAATTGTCGTGGTCCAGGATGTGGGGGTACACTTGGAACCAGCGTGGTGCAAAGCAGCCAGTGCTATATCGGGCAACTGCCACAATCTGTCCAATAGCAATTGCATGTTGCCATTGAAATGTCTAGACAACTTCAGGGCTGAAATAAACACCGGCCAAAAGGGTTTTGGCCATGGCCAATAGATTGTTTATTTGGCTGTGTATTTTCCTAGTTTTCTGTGTTGTTGAAGAAGTGTGAACAACAAAATCATTTTGTACTGAATGTTGGCTGTTTCTTTTCTTGGGAATGTGGTCTTAGATCTACTCTTTTGTTGAGCATCCATTGGGGAGGGTCCATCTCTCTTGTGTGCATATCCCACTACTAAATTGATTGCCTTGTTTAAGTTTTTTTTACTGGATGCCTCCTATAATTCTCTTCATTCTTGAGGGAAACAAACGCACCGCGCGCACCGCGCATAGCACCGCGCGCGCACCGCGCGCTCGTTTTTGGGTTGCTGTTTTATGCACTTCTGGCTGATTTTCAGTGTGGCAGAAACACGGTGGCTTCAGGGGTTCACATACAACAACGGAGGCCTCCACTCCATCCTCCTCACCATTGCAATGGTGGTTGTAGCTGCCCACACCCCCTGCCGGGGGGGGGCGTTGAGATCAAAGAGACCTCCTCGGCACGGCCCACCACCGAGGAGGGTGCCCCGCATGGGTGCCCAAACCTGCGGAGCATTTGTTTCGACACGTTTCGCGTTTCGAACCACGGGGTGCTCATTCCTGTGAGGTGCCCCATAGGGTGCCCAATCCTATGAAGCATTCGTTTCACAATGTTGGGGCATTGCACAAGAATAGCAAAAAAAGAGATGTGAGCTGTAATGCAAAGAACCAAAGGAGTGAAGGTAGCCAATCTGAAAAGTAGGATTCAGCACCTTGGTTTCTGCGGTGCTGGGCTCACAACTCCACACCCATCATCGTCAGGGGCGACGGTCTCCGGGTGTGCCTGCCCTTGCCGAAGGAGGTGGATGATCACAAATTTTTGATCCCGCTGCCCTCCCACAAGCTGTACTTATGCTTGTGGGAGAGTGGTGTTTACAGCCCGCAGTGACTAAATGAAAAAATGGTGGGTTAATAAAACAACGCGCGCCAAACCGTGCGCACCGCGCGCACACCGCGCATAGCACGGCGCGCACCGCGCGTTCGTTTCCCTCCTTGGATGCTTGCTATTGATTCTTGTATGTTTGTGAAACTTATTTTAAAAAACACTTTGACTATGTTTTGAACAAGGTAAAAAAAATACTAACTTTTTTGCTGAGAAAAACTATTCTTTTACTTAGTTCCAAAACTTAGTAAAACAAAATTCCAAGATATGGCAAAACTTAGCAACAAAATATTTTTTTTCCTGGGTTTCAAAACTTAGTTTTTTTTTTTAAAAAAATGAGAAGGAAATTTTACTCAGGTTTGCCACAGATTCCCAAAGGCTTGTGTCACCCAGCAAAGGCTATCTGGTGGCTATTTATACGCCGGGCTAATTGACGTTTGGTAAAGCCATGTCCCTGTGCACAGGGCTGACTGACAGTGTCCCAGGCCAGTGCCTCCACGCCAAGGATTCACCAACGGTTTTCCAAGCGGATAGGGCAGGGTCAGGGGCTGTGGTGCTGGGGCTTTGACTGGCGGGCTGCAGCCAGTATTTGTCTTGAACAGCCCGTCTCATGGATTTGTGTCGCCCTCCGGCCCTTGCCCCAGCCATGCCCCTGTGCAAACTACAGCGAGCAGAGGGACCGTCCTATTGTGAGACCTACTCTAGTACGGTACCAAACGTAGTGCAGCCACATCAGTTGGGGATTCGGTGATTGATGTGCGTGTTATGTGGGGTCATGGACCTTTGTTGCGTCAGTGTCTGCCCACCTGTGCCCACACACGTTGATTGCAGACATCTGGAGGCCTTACGCTTACCCTTCATTGCACCAGCTCACCAGGGCATCATCGCTCTCTCTCTCTCTCTCTCTCTCTCTCTCTCTCTCTCTCTCTCTCTCTCTCTGCGGGCAGGCCACGGTATTGTCTACGCGACATCACCAAAGTCCCATGCACGTCCTGTGGCCCAGTGGTGCACACGATCTCTGTGCCGATGTTTGCACATGGCCTCCGCGACCATTGCACATGGATGTGCGCGCGCGCGCGTGTGTGTGGCCGCCGTCCCGGTGTACATCGAGTGCCAGCGGTCCCAGACCGCCAGGCTCTTGCGTGTTGTCGCACAGGCGTTGGGTGGAAGAATACACGGGCAGTATTGCAACCCCGATTCTGTACCTGGCGGCCGCACCACCGGATGGCATCGCACAGGTATCACACCGCACCGTACTGGCCAGACGGGGGGGGGGGGGGGCGTCCTTCGGGGGCTGATGCGCACCTGTACATGGACGCACGCCGCACGCACAGTCACTGTCACACCTGCTGCGCCGGCGGGCGCCGTGCCGTGCTCGGGATCGATCACAGGCCTGCGCGACCAAAACGCCGGGGCTCTGCGCAGCGCGCCCTGGAACAGCCCTGCGCAGCCGGGGAACATGCACAGCACCTCCCCGAGACGGCCCGGACGGACCTGACGCCGACCGGAAGAGGTACTCATACCACCAGCAGCCGGAGGGGGGCCTGGCACGCAACCCCGTCCGTGGGGCGGCCTGGCCAGCGCCATTTCGATTGTGGGGGGCTGGGGAGGGGGGGGGAGGGGGATCCCATACCGCCCCAAACCGCCTCCCACTGGAAAGCGAGCCCCATGTCATGGGGCGGGGACCGGATGGGTGTGTGGTGCGGGTGGCCGTGGCAAACCTGGCGCAAAAACCTTCCACCGCCACAATACATACCTCAAATTGACCAATACATTGATCAATTTGAGGCAGACATGATGCGGGCATCGGTGTCGGCTTTGGCATCACCGCCATAAATGAGTCCACGCCTCACCCAATCCCAATGGTTTGAGGGAGCGAAGTATTCGGCTGTCATCGCCCCCCCCCCCCCCCCAAGGGGGGTCCTTAAGAGAGAGGGAAAAAGAAAGAAAAGTGTTCCTTTACACAGTTTTCCCAAAAAGACCGCATGTAGCTCGTATGTTCAACCATGGTTGGTGGCGGTTGGTGGCGGTTGGCAGTGGTTGGCGGTTGGCGGTTGGTGGCGGTTGGCGGTTGGTGGCAGTTGGTGGTTGGCGGTTGGTGGTCCCTTGGGGCGGTCCTTAAGGGCGGTCCTTAACAAAAAAAAACAATGAAAATCTAGTTCCTAAAGGACCCCCCTGCCCCCCCCCCCCCCCAAGTGGAGTTTTGCACTCCAACGGATGTATTTTGCGTCCCATACACCTTCGTACCAATGGGTGCTTTCAGGTTGACAAGGGCCCACATCGTGCTGAACCGCATGCCCGCTGGACCCTTAGTAGTCATTCTCTTTGCTTCTAATGTGTTGATTTGAGACCGTGCGGTTGCGCCTTGGCTGTTGAGGACATCCTTTGGACTCCACACATCTTTACATCTTCAAAGGCCCCGGGGTGGCAGCCACCCACCCCACCTCTCCTGGAGAAGACCCCCTAAGACCAGAATCAACCCCAAACCCTTCCCTATAAGGCACACAACATACACCACAGCTGTGAATTCCACTTCCCCAACGCATGTGACATGTACTATGCCAAATAAACAGTTTTGTCCCCACAACTTCTGGGTCAATGCACTCAGCACCACAATTTGCATGACGTTCACCACAAAAGTGTGGTAGTGTGCTCCCGGAAGCACAATGCAAAAACATCAGCCTCATCCACTCCATCATCTCGGGTGAGACCACCGGTGTTCCAAACATGAGGGGGACCGTGTCCCCATGGTCCACAAGGGGAGTAACAGACCTGAAACTAAAACCGAAACTACAATGGCTACATACCCCTGCCCTCCCAGCGTCTCCAACGCGGAGAGTAATGACATCGGCTGGTTCGCGTCAATGGCGCCGGGAGGATGAGCAGACGCAATCAAAAATGGCGACGTAACCACCGCCGTCTTGATATCCCAAAGCGGAGGGGAATCAAAGCGTCTTCATGTCCCTGCCTCCTCGGGGTATCCAAAGCACAGCCGTAGGAATGCATATGAAGGAGCATGGCCCTTGGTTGCTCTGTATGGCGTTGGTGGGTGGTATCCTGTCAGGCTAAAAAGATGTCCGGCATGCGCACGCTGCACTAATGTTTCCCCCCCCCATCCCCCCCCTGCCAGGGGTAGGGCAAGGATGGAATGCCCCACCCCATCCCCCCCCCAAACCGCCACATCATCAAGTTGGATGCACCCCACTGACCCCCCTTCCGCCCTCCGCGCTGCAGCAGTGAGCCCTTGCAGGGCAGTGTACCCGCCCTTGTGGGGGGGGGGGGGGGATCAGCAGACCGCATCACTGGGGCACGTGTGGGATCAGCAGTGATGGGCAGGGGAGCGCAGACCACGGGCGAGGACTGCGGGGCTTTGGCAGAGCAGCGCCCGCGCAGTCCATTCCGACATCGCAATGTGCCGCATGAAGCGGTCGTCGCGAGGGGCCCCACAACAACAAAACGCAGGAGGAGGGGGGCCATCCATGCGACTGTCCAAAGTGGCAGGTGGTCCCAGGAGCATGTTCAAACCTTCATCACACAGTCTGCGGTCGGGGCTGCTGTGCGGGCTGCTCTGCCGGCTGCTCTGCCGGCTGCTCTGCCGGCTGCTCTGGCTGCTGTGGCTGCACCTGTCGGAGCTTGGGCTGTTCTCTCCATATGTCTCTGTGGACAAACAAAATGTTGTACCACCGGTGATGACGAGACATGGTGAGCTCGGAGCACCCTCCAGCGGAGGGGGCATGGGCGGGAAGGGTTGGATGTGCGGGGTGCTGAAGCCGAGGGGCCTGTGGCGCACCATACCAAAGCGAGGGATACGGCCAACAATGAGGCAGCAGGCGTATGGCGTATGGAAATGTAGAAGGGGAGGATATGGCCAACAGTGGGGCAACACACGTGCGGAGACGCAGAAGGCAGGTATGCGTCTGACAAAGAGGCCGCAGGCATGCAGGTAGCCTGGCGCCAGTACCACTTTTTGATGGACTCAGGTACCTGAGGTACATCATTGGGCAGATTTTAGACGTTATGCAATGCCCGATCCGGAACTGCTCATGACTCCTCGGGACAAGAAGCGGCATCGGTTTGACCGTCGCTTGCTCCAACACCCGCACCCTCGGCCTTGGCAGCTCAAATCTTGGGGAGATCCAAATGCGCCCGCTGCCACTTCTTTATCTGGATCTCCGGAGCTTGTTAGGGAGTTGTTTGGAGGTGGCCAGTGCAAGCCCCTTCGCAATCTAGTACCTACGTGTGGCCCCCTCAAGAATGGGCTTGGTGTCAGAGTCCGCTGGCACATGTGCAGGTGTACTCAGAGATCATGAACAAGAGCGTGGTAAGGAAAGGCCTGAAATGTGGCAACACAAAAGTGGGCTTGGGCTCATTTCAGGCAGATTTCAGGAGGTATACACATACCCCCCCACCCCATGGGACACTCCCGGGGCACAAATGAGGCAACAAGGGCTGCAACCCCCTAAAACGCACACAGCTGGCACAATCATGACTGGCCCTGGGGCACGGCGCAGCACCTGAAGGCGTGTATGGGCCCGAGGGGCTGGAGTGCGAGCCCACGGGGGACAAGATGAGGTCATTTGTATCCCAGCGGCCGGAGTTCAAATCCACAGCCAAGTCCACACCTGAACCACAAACACAAGCGCCAGGGCTGCAGGGCCGTGGAGGTAGAGCAGGAATGCATTGGAAAAGGGGGCGCGCCCCCCCCCCCCCCCTCCAGGGGGCCCAGCCTACGCCCAGCCACTGTCCCCCGGACGGCAACTGTCAGAATCAACGGCATTTGTAACCGACAGTCACCGCCCCCAACCGCTTCGGCAACCTCCTCCAACCGCCTGCCTAACCGCTCCTGGGGCCGCCTCTGAGGCCCCTTCCCCGGAGCAGAGTGAGACAATTGCTCATCCAATGACTTTCCGGGCCCTGTCTTCAGGAACACCCTGTGGACCCGGAGATACCTCTGCATCGTGTGTCGGGGTGTGGGCCCGGGGGGCGACCCGCGAGCTACAGGCGCCCGAGCACCGGACCGCGCTGCCACGTGCGTCCACAACTGCCGCCATGGCTCCCGGCGTCACATGGTCTGAGACCCCCCTCCCCTTTCCGAGGCCCTCCGACACGTGACTGTCCACCACAAAAGGACACGGGGCGGGCTGCGACTCTGATGACGAAACGGCACAAGTGGCATCAACGGCTTCCCTTATCCTGTCCGCACTGCAGGCCCCGTGGCCGCAGGTTATGACGTGCCCTTTGCAGGTACAACAGAGAGCCCTCAGCCAGAGCTCACTTATTGATTGAGCTCACAATCAAAATCTAAAATTTTCTCCAAAACTGTAAGACTGCTTACCTTTCAAACTTGCAAAAAACGGAAAAATACTTTTAAAAGTAAAGTAATTCAAACCGCACAAGCAATATCACCAAACGCAAGTCTATTCTCTCCTAAAGCCTTCCCTTTCATTCTACCTCTGTGATACTTTCGAAACTTTGTTCGCTTAGGACTTGACATAAACATGTAGTGATAACAACAATACTCACTCCATCCCACCTTCCTCCCCCTTGTCCTGTGAGAGCACCACGAATCGCTGGTTGTCTGTCAAACAAGACAACAGAAAGGCCCCACCGAATACTTCAGAGGTACCCGGATCGCTGAGCGGCGCAGGTCCACAAGACATTGTAGTCCTCGTCAGGCATGTAGTAGCCAGAGATCGACAATGGTCGTCCCCCTCCAGAAGTCCCTCCGTCAGGGATGTGTTAGAAAGAGGGGGGTGGGGGGTTGGTACCCCAAAGTGTGTGTACCAAAAATGGCCCAATCAGATTTCCCCAACGGTAAATCTCGTTTTCTCCCACGATGGTCCCTTTGGTCTGGGGGGGGGGGGGGATCCAGAGGGGGTGACCCCCCTCCTCCTGCGGTGTACGGCCATTCCAGTAATTCCCAGGTCCTCGACCCCCACACTCTCCACGAAGGCCTCTGACACCGGCCTCTGCTTGCTTCTCTGGCAGCGTCACGGGGACTGCGGCAGGAGGGGCTGCACCCCACACCAGCTCCCCCAACTTCCCCAACCCTCAAGACCCCCCGGAGCACCAATGCCTGCCTTCGGCCACTCCGGGTCCGGGGGTCTCGGGGTCCATTCAGAGCTGCTGAGGACTGCGCACTTTGCAACGGGCAGCTCTTGGCGGACGGAGGCGGTCCTTTGCGCTACGCGCGGGTGCGGACGGTCTGCCTGCCATACAACGCTGTTCAGTGCAGGAGGCGTGGCGGTCATCCCCTTGACTGGCGCCCTCTTGGCAGCTGCCGGCAGGCGAACATTAGAACAGAGGGGGGGGGGGGATCTTTAGGCGTCAGAGTCCACAATAATTGATTAATGGTCCTGTCAGTTGAGCCCGGTTCCCCCCAAGTTTTGGGGGGCTCTATCAACCCCCTCCTCCCCCCCCCCCCGGAGTTGAAACCCCAACTTCCGCTGGGAGAAGGGGCGTTCCCCCTCATGATCCTGCCATTGTTTACCATCCTTTGCCTCAGCTCCCCCCTCAGCTCCCCCCTGCACGGCATGTCCTCTGCCGGCCAGCGGGGCCTCAAATGGTCAGGCAGCAATGTCCGCATTAGGCTCTGGCTGCGCCTGCCCCACGGCTGTCATCGCTGTCTGTCCATCGCGTCAGCGTCTGGCGCTTCACTGTTCTCTGGCCCTTTGGACTCTAACGCGTTATGCGTACATCCCGGTCAGCGGTCACTCCCTCCCCGAGGTGCTGAGGCTGGCCCCATTCGGCCCCTCCTGGTCGGGCATAAGGGGGGGGGGGTGTTACAGCGTGGGGGATCAATGGTCGGTGCTGATCGACTGAATGTCCCCGCCATAGACACTTTCAGCCATTAGTCCAGAGGTTCTCTCACAGATGCATGTGTCCCCTTCTTGGTTGGGGTGCTCCACTATTCAATGTACAACAAGTAGGTACAAGGTTTCAATCAGCGGTGCCAGTGGCAGCTGCATTTGTTATATAACCTGTGGACGGCGAACCACTAAAGATCAATACCTGTGTGTTGCTGAGCTAGATGGTGCATGAAAAACAGCCACGCCCTCAAGCTGCGTCTGTGTTGATGTGTCGCAGTGAATCACAGGGCCGTATAGCCTGATGCACTCCTTCGGCCTAACCATACAGCTTTCTGTTCTCCTGCTGGAGGGGAAAAGGGGAGGTAGACAACAACTACTGGCTGAGGCGTCGTTTTCTCGTGTCGCTAACATCAGTGCTGTAGGCACTGTCATTGTCACTGTCGTCGTCGGCGGTGACGGTGTCAGAGTCGCTATAATCTGATATGGTACCCGACTCGTCAGAGTCAGATAAAGGCTCCAGGTCTAGTGATCTGAGGATGTCACTTGCAGTGACGGAGGAAAAACGTACTGCTGCTGGAGATTGAAAGACAATTTACAGCGTGGGGGGGGGGGGGGGGTGCCAGGCAATGAATCTCCCCATGCACCGAATAACCAGGGGCCACAGTCAATGTACAAGCGCCGTGAACGGGCCTCGGCAAGTGCATGCGAGCTTCACACACTGCGAACCAAAGGCGAATTCATTGCCTGACAACCACACAATGAAGGCACCATCGTGCACCGTGTGCTCCTCTCCATGCATTGCTTGTCGTGCGAGGCGCATGGAGGTGGGGGGGTTGGCATGACGCCTGGTTGCATGGCTCTCTGCAGCTGAAGGCGCCTATTGGCCTCTCGCCACTTACCCTTGCCCTTTTGCCCTTTCCTTGAGGCCTTTCCCCTCCGCAGGCGGCGGTGCCCATCGGCCTCTCACCCCCTCGTGCCCTCCCTCTCCCTCTCCCCCTCCCCACACACCGCCCTTCCTTTCCCTCGGGGGGTTGTGCCAACGGAGCCCCCGGACTTTCCCTGTTTCACTGCTCCGTGTCGGGTCCACGCGGAGGAGGGCAACTGCCCTCGCCGTTGGCCAGGGGCGTCCAAGTGGGGGGCCGTTAGGGGGGGGGTTGGCTTCGTGCCCCCTATCGTTGGGGAGGCAGGCCGATGACTACCTGCCAATCTCCTTCGATTCGGGCTTCGCAGGGCATTTCCCACCGGCGCCAACTGGGAGAGGTCGATTCTGCCAACCCGTTTGTCGAAGACAGGCCATGTCTCCACGTCAGCCATTCACTGTGTGTGAGGAACACACAGGCCACGCCTGACCACTACAAACGACATGCCCCCCCCCCCACCCCCCCTCAACGGCAGCAGTAACAGCAAATGCGGGCCGTCAGAGCAGCCTCCGTCCTCGAGGGGTGCCAAGGGCCAGAGCAGAGAAAAAACGTCATCGAGGAAAAAGGTATTGGAGGAGAAATGTTGGTGTTGGGGCGCAGCTTTGTTCCAGAAGTCGGCCAATGGCTTGGCCCTCTGGGCGCCGCGCTGTCTTTCATTCGCATGAGACACTTTGCTGGACCGCAGAGTCAAGCTCCACGTGTGGAAAACCAGGGGCCCGTTTCTGCAAAGTGCATGCACAGCGCCAGCACAACGACCGTTACTCGGGTGACCGGACGGGACGCACGTCCAGCGACAAGGAACCACTCAAAACAGCACATGCAAGGGGCTGAAGCTTGTCACTTTCTGATCACTTACCACAGTTCTGAGGAACAGTATGTCTAGATCTTGCAGAGGGTGATACGTGTCATGGTACCCACCGGATATGACATGGGGATGAGAGGCAGTGAGTTCTGTGGGACGGGGTGTTGAGTCATGAGCAGGTAGATCATCGGTTTTTTGAAATTCAGGTTGCACCCCCCCCCCCCCCCCGGCGAAGGGCTATGTTCACAATGGACAGGCATTTTGTACTGCCGTGCGCTGTTCGACCGCCAGGGCCTGACCCGTGGATGCTGGATTTGGGTGGGTGGGGGGCGTTGTGTTCGGTCCAGGTCAAGTCAGCCAAACGGTGGGCAGTGGGCAGGTGTTGCGCGTGGGAATGCCCCCATGAGTCCTCCTTTGGCACAATCAGCCCGGCACTGGGGAGAGCAAGTCCTCGGTCGGCCCTTGTCCTGCGCATCACCCCCAAAACGACACTCTCCCCCGCACTGCAACCCCCTCCACTCCCTCTTGTCCCTGAGGTATGGGAGGGATTTCAAGGGATGGCAGCACCCGTGACCAGAGGGACCACAGTCCTGCCCAAATATCAGTACCCACCGCGTGCGGGCAAACGCTGTGGACCATTGCCTCTTGAAAAAAAAAAAGCCGAGTTGAGTGAGGCCGCACGCGCCGGGGGGATGCTCCTCTGCGTTATGAGGTGTTCGTGATGTCACCCCCGACACACATGTCGAACAAGGGCTCGTGGATCACACATCCCTAAGGAGGTGCTCGGCTAACTTGCCCATTCACAAATTCTTGGGTCGCAGCTCGCTGGAGCCCTAAGTAAGCACAAATTGTTGGTGATTGAGTCCTTTGAGAGCCTATTTGCACCCAAGCACACGTGCCAGCATGCTACCATTGCTGAACTTTTCACCATTTCACACAGCATAAGTCCGGCAAATGCAAAGCTCCTAGGAGTGATACACAACTGCATGCACTGTTTCAATGCACGACTGTAGCACAAGCAACACCCTCAAAGTTCAAGCAAAAGGCGAAGAGCACTCTCTGTCATTATGGAATGTAAAATCACCTCAACTGCATCTCAGTCCCACTCACACTCGCCAACAAATGGCCCTAAAAAGCATCTCTTGGTTCGATTAGTATGGACCTAGTCCTTTGATTTCTCACTAAGAAAAGCAAACCGCAGTCCCCGCAAGCCCCCATGCGATTGCCATGCCATTCTTACGTGGAGCTAACCCCAGCCAAGTTGAGCACTGGTGTAGCATAAATCCCAACCCTAAGCAGGATTCTTGTGTCACGGCTCGCAAAGCTAATAGCCACACCATCTGGGGATGAGGTTCACGTGTCGATGCTCAACACACAGACACACACAACCGAAAGAAAACGTATTTCCCGTGTGCATGGGGATTACAAAGGGAGGGAATGCATGCGCTCCGGAGCGGTGAAAATTGTCCACCGGTATGTAAATGTGAGTATGTCGAACCTTCCCCGTATATGCGCCCATCAATCAAAAGGCTGCAGAACATATGTCCCACAAGAGGGAGCCTTGCCTCCTATTTCCGGCCATTGCTCGGTACGCATTCCAGCCTTGTTCAGCCTCCGGGTGTATGAATGTGGGTGTCACTGGTGCATAGTAGGCTGCTTTGTGCATGGTTCCTTCATGTGCCTGATGTGTTCCATTGCCCATTCTGCACACACACACACACACACAAACACAATGAGAACCGCGAAAACAAGAACAGGGCAAGAAAAGCAGTGAAAGAAAACTCCTCAGGGACAGCAGAGCTGCCCTAGGGGGCGTTTTCGCACAGCGCGCGCACAGCGCCAGTTATTACAGTGTTTACCCCGGTAACAGCCCTGAAAACCTGCCACCTCTAGAAGCATGCATGAGCAATTCAAAACTCCGAAATTCAAACGTGTCGGGTTCTCAGAATTATCCAATGTCCAAAACAATGCAATGTAGACAATAAAATTGTCGTGCGGGTGTTAAAGAACACCTGAAAATACATTAGGGGCTACTCGAGAACATCAATATCGCAAGTATGTTCACCCATGCAACCTCTACACAAGTAAAGGTCACACGTGGAGCATTCCGATGTGTCCCTTTTGCCACAAACTTGGCAAAGGAAAGTATCCTCCTCTTCCTCATCAACCTCATGGGCCTCTTCCTCTGTCCAAATGGAAGAAGGAATGTGCTCCCATGGGCCATAAGGCTGATACCTTTTCTGTCTTCGCAACATGAATTGTGAAAAGTGCAGAAGTATGCGTGTGTTGGCATGCAAGTCTTGATGGGACCCCAGCCAAATGTCACGCACTACTCTCCAAGACCAAAGGTGGGCAAACAAGTGCGAATTACGGGGGGGGGGGGGGTGTCGTCGGCAATGGCAATGGCAATAGTACCCTGCGGCAATCCTACACCCAAAAAACTGCCTACCGGTGGTGGAGAATGACCTACTTTTCGCACAGCGCACGGTACGCCCCCCTAGACGTCTTTCGGTCTGTCGTAAAACGCGGCAATGTGCTGCAGCGGACATCAGTTCAGATCCCATCCCTGACCTGCCCTGACACACACACACACACACACACACACATCTGTATGTGGCTCTTGCCGTGCGGAAGGGCCGTCTCAGTGTTTCAACCAGTCTCCTGTGTAGGGCAGCTCACGTTGCATCTGGGTTGTGGGGTTGTCGTCTACCGTTACGCGTGCGGTCGCCACTACTGTCGAAGTAGGGATTTTACGACGCGTCGGGCCCCGACACCTCCCGACGCGTCGTACATCCCCGACGCGTCGGGCCCCAACACCTTGTACGACACTGTACGACGCGTCGTACATCCCCGACGCGTCGGGCCCCGACACCTTGTACGACACAGTACGACGCGTCGTACAGTGTCGTACGACACTGTACGACGCTGTACGACACTGTACGACACTGTACGACACTGTACGGCACTGTACGACACTGTACGACGCGTCGTACAGTGTCGTACGACACTGTACGACACAGTACGACACAGTACGACACAGTACGACGCAGTACGACACAGTACGACACAGTACGACACAGTACGACACTGTACGACACTGTACGACACAGTACGACACAGTACGACACAGTACGACACTGTACGACACAGTACGACACAGTACGACACAGTACGACACAGTACGACACAGTACGACGCGTCGTACAGTGTCGTACGACATATATATGTATATATATGTATATATGTATACACTGTACGACACAGTACAACACAGTACGACACAGTACGACACAGTACGACAAAGTACGACACAGTACGACACTGTACGACACAGTACGACACAGTACGACACAGTACGACACAGTACGACACAGTACGACACTGTACGACACAGTACGACACTATACGACACAGTACGACACATTACGACGCGTCGTACAGTGTCGTACGACATATATATGTATATATATGTATGTATGTATATATATATATATATATATACACACACACACATATATACACTGTAGACTAATTGTAGACACTGTCGGCATGTTGTAGACGCGAAGTGCCAATATTTGGGAAGGGGGCCGAAGGCCCCCTTCCCCCAAAACGGTCCGCTGCCATCGTTTACCCGCATAGAGGGGGAGGGCGGTCTGGGGTCTGTAGACACTGTGCACCACAAGTAGACGCGGCCTGCTAATTGTAGACACTGTCGGCATGTTGTAGACGCGAAGTGCCAATATTTGGGAAGGGGGCCAAAGGCCCCCTTCCCCCAAAACGGTCCGCTGCAATCGTTTACCCGCATATAGGGGGTGGTCGGTCTGGGGTCTGTAGACACTGTGCACCACAGGTAGACGCGGCCTGCTAATTGTAGACATTGTCGGCATGTTGTAGACGCGAAGTGCCAATATTTGAGGTTTCCCCTTTTGGACTGTTTTGACCAAAATGGAAACGCATTTGGACCCATTTTGCCCCGTTCTGACCAATCTGTTTTTTTTTTCCATTTACATGTGTTTATATGTCTACATATGTATATGTCTGTGTGTGACGTACCGTGTCGTACTGTGTCGTACTGTGTCGTACTGTGTCGTACTGTGTCGTACTGTGTCGTACCGTGTCGTACTGTGTCGTACTGTGTCGTACTGTGTCGTACTGTGTCGTACTGTGTCGTACTGTGTCGTACTGTGTCGTACTGTGTCGTACCGTGTCGTACTGTGTCGTACCGTGTCGTACTGTGTCGTACTGTGTCGTACTGTGTCGTACTGTGTCGTACTGTGTCGTACGGTGTCGGTGCTGTACGACACCTTGTACGACACTGTACGACGCGTTGTACATCCCCGACGCGTCGGGCCCCGACGCCTTGTACGACACTGTACGACGCGTCGTACGCTCCCGACGCGTCGGGCCCCGACACCTTGTACGACGCCCCGACGCGTCGTACAGTGCATTTCCGACAGCACTCGCGGTCGCGCCTCCCCTGTTCCTTCACGATGGTGCAAGTGAACGAGCTCATGGCTCAGGTGTCACCCACCTTTCTTACCTCCCATAGCCACTGCTCTCTGCCACTTTCAGTGGGAGTTGTCGTCATGTCCCCATTTCATTTTCTACTTCGTTGCGAGGGTGCGCCTACTTGCGTAGGTTTGTTCGGTTTCCTGGAGGGGATCGAATGAGCCACAGTGTGTGCAAGCCAAAGGGGTGAGACAGAGTTGTGTGGGTTGGGCTGCACCATGCGTCAGCGTAGCACCTGCAATCCCTGTATGGTCCCAACTGAAAGAGGCCGGCCACTGAGCGAAAGCTGTGTTCCTCTTCGCCCATGAGCGCAGCAGCAATGTTTTGGACTTGTGCCGGAAAACACAATGGCAAAATGCCAACAATTTCATTAGCACTTGGATCAGGCTTCCATTGAGGGCTTTCCAATGCGTTGTGGGGAATCCCTCTCCAGCCGGCTGAACGATCCAAACATGAACAATCGTTGGAGGACAACATGATGATGCTGCCAGTTGTGATACAACTGACTTAACAACTTGCACCGGGTGTGTGGCCTCAAGGTCTCGACCTCGCTGCAGCATTCGGGCCCAAGGTGGTGGTGGAGGGTGGGGGGGGTCCCTTGCGGGAGTCGATGATTGCGGTCACAGCGCCCGTCCGTGTGAGGCACGGCTACCCCCAACTCTCCTGAGTTTTGCAGGATATTCATGCAGAGGGTTGCGTGTGGGCCAGGTCTGGGACCCCCTGAAGGCTGACTTTGTGCACTCGTGCGAGAGTGCACTGTGGCCTGTGCTCACCATTGCAATCAGCTTATGCTCTGCGGGTGCAAATCAGCCCAATTTGCATGCCGCATGGTGGTCGCAGAATGCTCATCGTAGTAACTCTGTGACGGTAGACCCGGGTCACTCACCATTCATGTAGACACAACGACACACAAACGAAGCAGCGATGGCCGCATGCCTGCAATCATTTCCGTAGAATGGCCTCTCAGAGGTTAGAGGATTGGTACTCGATTTGCGAGGGTCACAGTGGCTCCACTGGACAGGAGGATGGAGGGGGGTCTGCAACACCGGGGGGCGAGCACAATGTGGACAGCTGTGCTCTGGGATGTGATGGAGGGGGGATCTGCAACACCGGGGGGCGAAGCACAATGTGGACCGCTGTGCTCTGGGATATGCGGTCCGCAAAGGTCCACAGCTGATTTGCCTCTGGCACGCCATCCTCTCGCCCAAGGAGGGGATGGAGATTGTCACGGTGGTCACAGAGCATCGGATGGTGATTGGGGAGGTTACAACGTAGGATTCCTTCGAGGGTCCGTGAGGGTTGCCCTTGCACTGGACTGAGTTTGGCCAATCCCCCCGATGCACGATAACCCGGTGCGCAATCCATTTGCCGGGGGGTCCATATGCCAAAAAGCGGTGTGCAGCGGTTGCAGTCGGCGTCACTTTGGAGACTGTCTTCCATTGTCTTAGCCCTGTGGCCCATTGTTACAAAAAATCTTCGAAACTCCTTTTTATGAATCGCTATTTCCACTTTCAAGTGCGTCAATCCTCTTCGAAGCTGCGTCCCGTTGTTCTCATTTGAGAGATCAGGAAGGGGGAGGTGGGCCATTACGGAGTCTCGGTCTGCGTTATGATTTGCTTGTCAAGGGGCCTGAGGCATCTATTGCGAAAGGGACCCCTGAATCGGGGTGCAATGGCCCATATGTTGCGTTGTGGGGCTTGGGGGCAAACTGACGAGGCTAGGGATGATGATGCGAGGGTGACCGTGTGTTCTTGAGAGCAGCGTGCGGCAGATTTAAGGTACGACAGGTCAAGGGTCAGCCGACTTTCAGGGAGTATGGCTCGGCGCAAATCTCATAATACAGAGTGTTGAGCTTAAGGCATAGCGGATGGTGGTCAGGCGTGTATGAACAGACCCGAAAACGTGCAACACGCCCAAACGGCTCGCCGATTGACATGCGCACAGCCGCATATAAGGACCGGTGGTGTAATTTTGCATTTGCGAATTCAAACTTTCTTGCCTTCAAAAGGCCGTTTTTCTATCGTTTTTGCTGTTTTTAGGGCAAAATGACCCCTTTTTGGGCCCTTTTTTGGAACAAAAACTGGCATCACACAGCCCTCAGAGATGAGGCTCGGACCAGACCAGCTACGACTGCAACGTGGCTAATCAGAGGGGGTGGGCGCCCCCCCTTCCTTTGCATCCCTGCACACACACGCACACACACATCCACATACACATACATATACCCACAGCCCACGTTCGTGTTGTGCGGTTTGGGGGAAGATCGGGAGGACATCACGCGAGTTACGGTATGTTCCGGAGAGCACCCCCTACTCCCCCTTCCGCAGCGTCCAGCACCCCCTACTCCCCCTTCCGCAGCGTCCAGAACTCCATGCAAAACCCCCGGCCGTAGCCATCCCCCCCGCGTCCGTCTGTGCAGACCTGCCCCGGCTGCTCCCCAAACGCCTCCCGCACGAACCCCAGCGCCCCCAGCGCCGCGCTCCACGTGTCCTTGGCGTAGCCCTTGGCCACCCCCACGGGCACGGCCTTCACCCGCGACGCGCGCGGCGAGAAGTTGTACCCGAGGTAGAGCACGCCGGCGGGCCGCAGCAGCGCGGCGGCGCACGTCAGGAACGCCATCTGGTCCGCCTTCTGCGTCAGCCCCCGCCCGAACACGCCGTGCAGGAGCACCGCGTCGAACGTGCCGTTGGCGACGACGGCGCACAGGTCCTGCACGAGCGCCTGGAAGTGGGCCCCCGCGCCGAAGAGGGCGGAGGCCGGCACGGGGTCGTCGGTGACCAGGACCGAGTCCGACCCGAACAGGAACAGATCGTTGTACCCCAAAGTGTAGGGCTGCGTGCCCACCCACAGCACCAGCGACAGGTTCGCGCGCGCGACCGCCGGCAGGACCCGCGTGTTCAGCTGCTTCCGGTCCCACCGGCGCTCCAGCGCCGCCAGCGCCCGCCGCCGCGTCTCGCCCGCGCTCACCAGCGGCCGCGTGCAGAGGGCGCAGCGGAGGCGGGCGGCCTCGCGCTGGTGGTGCAGGGCCCCGGGGGGGCGCAGGCTGCGGCGGGTGTGGAGCGCCGTGGGGTCCGCCACGAACGCCGCCCCTCCGCTTTGGCCGGGGGCCACGGCCGCGGCCCCGACTCCGGCGGGGCCCGCGGCCGCGTCGTGCGCGCGCGCGGACGCGCGGTAGAACCGGCCGCAGAACTCGCGGCCGGCGCACTCGGGCCCCGGGACGTCCGGGAACGCGCGCGCCTCGAGCCCCAAGTCGCGCATCGCCCCGTCCGACACCAGGTCGTCCTCGGCGCCGCGGTGCTGCACGTACAGCCACGCCGCGGGCTTCAGCAGCGATGTGAGGCACTGCAACAGCCGGCCGGACCAGAGGGCCCGGGGCAGGCCCAGGGGGGCGTCGTGCAGGAGCACCAGGTCGAAGGTGGAGGGCAGCAGCGCGGCGCACAGATCGTCCGGGGGCACCTGCGGGAGAAATGTAAGTCGTGTACCAAAACATCGCCACGTCGTGTAATTTCTCTTTATTGTCAGTGGGTGTAGTTTCAGTGATACATGCACCAATTCAGAAATACTCTTTGCAATAGCAGGAACCACCTGGGCCACTGGGCTTGCTAGCCCCGAGCTAAAAACAATAAATAAATCTGAGTAACAACACAAACATGCTGAGATCCTGTACTGAAACCACCGTTTAGCGTGCAACCGATAGTTTGTTCTATTTTGCAACATGCACACTTGCCGGTTTTTGTTTTGCCGTCGGGGCGTGTAATTTTTCAAAAACAAACAAGCTACACAACATGACAGCAACAAAAATAATTACATGACTCGATGGCGTTTTTCCACACACCCCCCGACAGAAAAACCAATTCCACGACTTCCAACAATGCACGCACCTGAACGTGCGTCGTGCCGCCGTACCCGCGGCGCTCCGGCCGGGGGTCCGCCGTCACGAGCACCATCCCGCCCTCCATCAGCAGCGCCTGCCCCAGCACGACGGCGTACGGCCCCGCCCCGAGCCACAGCACCGTCGCGACGTCGCCCGCGCGGAGGACGGCGGGCAGCACCGTCCCGGTCCAGTGCGCGGGCCCCGGGCCCTGCAGGTCCCGGTCGAGCGCCTGGAGCGCGCGCTGGCCCGCGGCGGTCGCGTCGCCCGTGCAGAGCGCGCACCGGAGGGCCAGGGCGGCCCGGGCGCTGTGGGGGGGCGCGCGGCAGTGCAGCATGACCTCGTCGAACTGCTGCATCGAGAGGGTGAGGGCGGCCGCCCGCGTGCCCGGGGCCGCGAGGCGGTGGAAGTCGCCCTGCAGTTGGCGGGGGCACAGGCCCCGGGTGCGGTTGAGGCTGGCGTCGAGGAGGGCCAGCAGCCCGAGCCCCAGGAGGCACACGAGCAGCAGCATGGCAAAGGGGGTGCGCCACAAAACGGGGGGGGGGACCTGCAGACACGAGGCGGGGGCTGCGGCGCATGCCCCCCTCCCGGGGGAAGGGGCGGGGGGCTCAAATGGTCGGGTGTGGACCCGCCACTTCGCGCCCGCCTTCACACGGCCTTCATCGAGAGAGGGAGCATAGCCCTTGGGCTGGAGGGCGCTTAGTCCCGCCTTTGCTGCCCCGAGGGTTGCGTGGCGGGGGTGCCTTGGGCGCCGACAGAACAAGAGGCTTCACATGGCGTTCATCGCCTTCTCAGTTCATTGCGTGTTCGACGGGCCAGTGGATTGCCCATTGGCGCAGGACCGTTGTGCTGCTCCCGACCCACCCTGACTTGGGTAAGAGACAAAGGGCCTTCTGGTTCAGGGCTTTATCGCTGGGTCACGCTTTTGGGGGGGGGGGGGGTCTGGGACCCAAAACGGTGTGTACCTAAAATGGCCTGACCAGATTTCCCGGTTGTAAATTTCGTTGAAAACTGTCACAAGAAGTCCTTTTGGGCCCATTAGTGTGTCACTAGACTTGTGGAGCACTCCATAATCCGAATCTGCAAACTCCTGATGCAATTCATGATGGCACCCGCGTGCTCAACTCTGACTGACTCAATTGACAGGGCACGTGGGAGTTGACCTAATGTGCCACAGTGTAAAACGCCACTATGAACTTCACATGAGAGTCATTCCACAAACACCTCCGGGTCCGATGTTGGACGTCCGGAGGGAAACAAATGAATGATCCAGTGGCTCGGGCGTCAAAATGCATTGTGACGTCGCCTGGGTCTGCACAGGGGGGGTGCGTGTATTGGGGAGGGACCCCCACTGTTCCGTCATGGGCCGCCCCCCCCCCCCCCCTCTGTACATTGATTGTGATGAGCAGTTGCGCAGTGCCGGCAGCGTGCGGACTTCCTTTGCCTCACGATTGCGTTGTCCTCAATGCAGCCGGGCCAAGGCAGGCCTCTGCACTTGACTTGCAGCACCTGATAGGCCCTGTGCCCCAGCCTGCCTGCTCCCCAAGGATGTTTTAGAAGGGGGGAAGGGGGGCTCTGAAGTAGGGTTGGCTGAGACCCCCCTCCTCCTTGGGTCCCCGCTGAAGGCGGGCCCAATTTGAAGCATAAATCCTCTTGGCGCCGAAGGCACTGAAGCAAAATTTTGGCTGTCACCCCAGGGGGGGGGGGGGGGGGCGACCCCTCGATTCTAGATGTCAACTACCCCCCTAACTGACTGTTGGCCGGAGGCCCCTTGGGGGGGGGGGGGGGGGGGGGCATTGGAGGGGGGGTTCAGGGAGGGGTGAATGGGGGGGGTCTAGGAGGGGCTTGGGGGAGGGGGGCGCTCCGGGAGGGTCGGTTTGGGGGGGGGGATCCAGGTGGGGCGATTTGGGGTGTTGGGGGGCGGGAGGGGGGGCACAGGCTCCCCTTACCTCCCCTTGCGCTCCCTCTAACCATATCATCACCATAAACCTAACCCTAACCTTTGCAGCCAGCTAGTTTGGCCATGCCAGCCATGTTGATTGGGCTGAACAAGATCCCTCAAATGCTTTTGCCATATCATTGCTCTCCATTTTGGACCCCAACACTCACTCTGACCCTAGCCTAGGGTGAGAGCTAGGACTAGGGTTAGGGCTAGGGTCACCGAGCTGGTGGAACCAGTCTTGGTTTTATAACCCTTTTTAGGGTCTAGGGTGGACCTACCAGGTTTAGCAGCAGCAGCAGCAAGCAGCAAGCAGCAAGCAGCAGCAAGCAGCAAGCAGCACGCGCGAAATGGGGAAAAATCAGAATTCCGTCGTGGTGCTTCGGATTCGGCTGAAATTTTGGTGGATGATACCTATGGGTGTGAGGGACAACCCTACAAAGTATGAGCCAGAAACTCAACGGTGGCGGCCGGGAACGGGTGTCGCAAGTGGCGGACCTCAGTTTCAAAAACTACAGTTTAGGGCCAAAAACAGCCATTTTTGGGCCAAAACAGCCCTAGAACCCATTCAAAACGGCCAAACAAAGGGAAACGGTGGGTACACTCCATGTGCGGCTTGACTTTCCCATGTCAACGAGCCCTTTGCGGCCCTCTAACTCCACCATATGTCCCGGAAACTGCCCAAAAAGGCCCCCAGAAGCCCCAAATTTTGTGCAGATTGGCGGGCAACAGCCACAAACCAAGAGCAGGCCATATCTTTGGCTACATGGCTCAAAACGCGATTCCGAGGGCACCTAGTCCACCCGCAACCCCCCACTTTTTGTGGTTTCCACGCCTCAGAATTGCCCAAATGGACGCCTAGAACCCCGGTACCCAGGCCCACTAGGCTGCGGCAAGCTGCAAGCTCAAGCCCAAATAGGTGGGTGCCCAAATGGGTCAATATGGTCCAATGGGGCAGAAAAATGACTTTTCTCAAAAATGATCCTAGACCATGTGTGATGCTAAAGCAAGTGTTTTTGGACTGTTTTGAGCTTGTGGTGGCCCATTTTGGTCCTCCGAAAAACCCAAAATGCCTTGAAAATGGGCTGTTTTGGGACCAAAAATGGGTCGAAAATGGGTCAAAAACGCATTTTTCCAAAACTCATCCCACACCATTTGGGGTGCACAAGCGGGTGAAAAGAGCCCATTTTGAGGCCATTTTGGGGCATTTTGGCCCCTCATAAGTCCGCAAAAGCCTTGAAAGTGGGCCTTGTGGTGAAGGGGATCACTTGCAAGCTGATTCCACTTTGTCAACGGCCTTCAATGTGTGACTCATTGGTGTCCCTCACCATTTATATCCAATGTTCCTTCCCCCACCAGCTCGGTCCCAATATTCAGTCTTGATTAGGGCTAGGGTTAGGGTCACCGAGCTGGTGGAACCAGTCTTGGTTTTATAACCCTTTTTAGGGTCTAGGGTGGACCTACCAGGTTTAGCAGCAGCAACAAGCAGCAAGCAGCACGCGCGAAATGGGGAAAAATCAGACATCCGTCGTGGTGCTTCACATTCGGCTGAAATTTTGGTGGATGATACCTATGGGTGTGAGGGACAACCACACAAAGTTTGAGCCAGAAACTCAACGGTGGCGTCCGAGAATGGGTGTCGCAATTGGCGGACCTCAGTTTCAAAAACTGCAATTTAGGGCCAAAAACAGCCATTTTTGGGCCAAAAGAGCCCTAGAACCCATTCAAAACGGCCAAGGAAAGGGAAAGGGTGGGTGCACTCCATGTGCGGCTTGACTTTCTTGTGTCAACGAGCCATTTGCGGCCCTCTGACTCCACCATATGTCCCGGAAACGGCCCAAAAAGGCCCCCACAAGCCCCAAATTTTGTGCAGATTGGCTGGCGACAGCCACAAACCAAGAATAGGCCATATCTTTGGCTACATGGCTCAAAACGCGATTCCGAGGGCACCTAATCCACCCGCAACCCCCCTCGTTTTGTGGTTTCCACGCCTCAGAATTTCCCAAATGGACGCCTAGAACCCCGGTACCCAGGCCCACTAGGCTGCGGCAAGCTGCAAGCTCAAGCCCAAACAGGTGGGTGCCCAAATGGGTCAATAGGGTCCAATAGGGGCAGAAAAATGACTTTTCTCAAAAATGATCCTAGACCATGTGTGATGCTAAAACAAGTGTTTTTGGACTGTTTTGAGCTTGGGGTGGCCCATTTTGGTCCTCCGAAAAACCCAAAATGCCTTGAAGATGCGCTGTTTTGGGACCAAAAATGGGTCAAAAATGGGTCAAAAACGCATTTTTCCAAAACTCATCCTAGACCATTTGGGGTGCACAAACGGGTGAAATGAGCCCATTTTGAGCCCATTTTGGGGCATTTTGGCCCCTCACAAGTCCACAAAAGCCTTGAAAGTGGGCCTTGTGGTGAAGGGGATCACTTGCAAGCTGATTCCACCCTGTCAACGGCCTTCAATGTGTAACTCATTGGTGTCCCTCACCATTCATATCTAATGTTCCCTCCCCCACCAGCTCGGTCCCAATATTCAGTCTTGATTAGGGTTAGGAGTAGGCTGAGGGTTGGGGGTGGGCGTTAGAGTCAAGGTTGGGTTTAAGGATAATGTTGGGGTGCAAAGTGGACAAAATTTTCCTTAGGGCACCTTTGGTGTTCATGGAGCATCGCGCGCCTTTGGCGCCCATGGACGCCTGAGGGCGACACCTTTGGCAACTAACTGTTGGCCGGAGGCCCCTAGGGTGGGGGGGGGGGGGGGTTGGGTTGGGTTGGACTCTCCCGGCTTGAAAAATGCGACGGACCCGTCTAGGTAGAAAAATTTGGGTCCCCCGGGAGCGGCGCAGTCATCGGAGTAGTCACAGCACACTCCGCCTCCTAGGACCACTGCACCGCACTTGGAACTGCTTCTGGGGCCCAGCCCCTCGGCGGTCGCACGGGGCCCTGCCCCACTCGGCTTCTGGGGCCCAGCCCCACGGCGTTCCCACGGGGCCCTGCCCCACTCGGCTTCTGGGGCCCAGCCCCACGGCGGTCGCACGGGGCCCTGCCCCACTCGGCTTCCGGGGCCCAGCTCCACGGCGGTCGCACGGGGCCCTGCCCCACTCGGCTTCTGGGGCCCAGCCCCACGGCGGTCGCACGGGGCCCTGCCCCACTCGGCTTCCGGGGCCCAGCTCCACGGCGGTCGCACGGGGCCCTGCCCCACTCGGCTTCTGGGGCCCAGCCCCACGGCGTTCGCACGGGGCCTTGCCCCACTCGGCTTCTGGGGCCCAGCCCCTCGGCGGTCGCACGGGGCCCTGCCCCACTCGGCTTCTGGGGCCCAGCCCTTCGGCGTTCCCACGGGGCCCTGCCCAACTCGGCTTCTGGGGCCCAGCCCCTCGGCGGTCGCACGGGGCCTTGCCCCACTCGGCTTCTGGGGCCCAGCCCCACGGCGGTCGCACGGGGCCCTGCCACACTCGGCTTCCGGGGCCCAGCTCCACGGCGGTCGCACGGGGCCCTGCCCCACTCGGCTTCTGGGGCCCAGCCCCTCGGCGGTCGCACGGGGCCCTGCCCCACTCGGCTTCCGGGGCCCAGCTCCACGGCGGTCGCACGGGGCCCTGCCCCACTCGGCTTCTGGGGCCCAGCCCCACGGCGGTCGCACGGGGCCCTGCCCCACTCGGCTTCTGGGGCCCAGCCCCACGGCGGTCGCACGGGGCCCTGCCCCACTCGGCTTCTGGGGCCCAGCCCTTCGGCGTTCCCACGGGGCCCTGCCCAACTCGGCTTCTGGGGCCCAGCCCCTCGGCGGTCGCACGGGGCCTTGCCCCACTCGGCTTCTGGGGCCCAGCCCCACGGCGGTCGCACGGGGCCCTGCCCCACTCGGCTTCTGGGGCCCAGCTCCACGGCGGTCGCACGGGGCCCTGCGCCACTCGGCTTCTGGGGCCCAGCTCCACGGCGGTCGCACGGGGCCCTGCCCCTCTCGGCTTCTGGGGCCCAGCCCCACGGCGGTCGCACGGGGCCCTGCCCCACTCGGCTTCTGGGGCCCAGCTCCACGGCGGTCGCACGGGGCCTTGCCCCACTCGGCTTCTGGGGCCCAGCCCCACGGCGGTCGCACGGGGCCCTGCCCCACTCGGCTTCTGGGGCCCAGCCCCACGGCGGTCGCACGGGGCCCTGCCCCTCTCGGCTTCTGGGGCCCAGCCCCACGGCGGTCGCACGGGGCCCTGCCCCACTCGGCTTCTGGGGCCCAGCCCCTCGGCGTTCCCACGGGGCCCTGCCCCACTCGGCTTCTGGGGCCCAGCCCCTGGGCGGTCGCACGGGGCCCTGCCCCACTCGGCTTCTGGGGCCCAGCCCCTCGGCGGTCGCACGGGGCCCTGCCCCACTCGGCTTCTGGGGCCCAGCCCCTCGGCGGTCGCACGGGGCCCTGCCCCACTCGGCTTCTGGGGCCCAGCCCCACGGCGGTCGCACGGGGCCCTGCCCCTCTCGGCTTCTGGGGCCCAGCCCCACGGCGGTCGCACGGGGCCTTGCCCCTCTCGGCTTCTGGGGCCCAGCCCTTCGGCGGTCGCACGGGGCCCTGCCCCACTCGGCTTCTGGGGCCCAGCCCCTCGGCGGTCGCACGGGGCCCTGCCCCACTCGGCTTCTGGGGCCCAGCCCCTCGGCGTTCCCACGGGGCCCTGCCCCACTCGGCTTCTGGAGCCCAGCCCCTCGGCGGTCGCACGGGGCCCTGCCCCACTCGGCTTCTGGGACCCAGCCCCACGGCGGTCGCACGGGGCCCTGCCCCTCTCGGCTTCTGGGGCCCAGCAACACGGCGGTCGCACGGGGCCCTGCCCAACTCGGCTTCTGGGGCCCAGCCCCACGGCGGTCGCACGGGGCCTTGCCCCTCTCGGCTTCTGGGGCCCAGCCCCACGGCGTTCCCACGGGGCCCTGCCCCACTCGGCTTCTGGGGCCCAGCCCCACGGCGGTCGCACGGGGCCCTGCCCCTCTCGGCTTCTGGGGCCCAGCCCCTCGGCGGTCGCACGGGGCCCTGCCCCACTCGGCTTCTGGGGCCCAGCCCCACGGCGGTCGCACGGGGCCCTGCCCCTCTCGGCTTCTGGGGCCCAGCCCCACGGCGTTCCCACGGGGCCCTGCCCCACTCGGCTTCTGGGGCCCAGCCCCACGGCGGTCGCACGGGGCCCTGCCCCTCTCGGCTTCTGGGGCCCAGCCCCTCGGCGTTCCCACGGGGCCCTGCCCCACTCGGCTTCTGGGGCCCAGCCCCTCGGCGGTCGCACGGGGCCTTGCCCCACTCGGCTTCTGGGGCCCAGCCCCACGGCGGTCGCACGGGGCCCTGCCCGACTCGGCTTCTGGGGCCCAGCCCCTCGGCGGTCGCACGGGGCCCTGCCCCTCTCGGCTTCCGGGGCCCAGCCCTTCGGCGTTCCCACGGGGCCCTGCCCCACTCGGCTTCTGGGGCCCAGCCCCAGGGCGGTCGCACGGGGCCCTGCCCCACTCGGCTTCTGGGGCCCAGCCCCACGGCGGTCGCACGGGGCCTTGCCCCACTCGGCTTCTGGGGCCCAGCCCCTCGGCGGTCGCACGGGGCCCTGCCCCACTCGGCTTCTGGGGCCCAGCCCGACGGCGGTCGCACGGGGCCTTGCCCCACTCGGCTTCTGGGGCCCAGCCCCTCGGCGTTCCCACGGGGCCTTGCCCCACTCGGCTTCCGGGGCCCAGCCCCACGGCGGTCGCACGGGGCCCTGCCCCACTCGGCTTCTGGGGCCCAGCCCCACGGCGGTCCCACGGGGCCCTGCCCGACTCGGCTTCTGGGGCCCAGCTCCACGGCGGTCGCACGGGGCCTTGCCCCACTCGGCTTCTGGGGCCCAGCCCCACGGCGGTCGCACGGGGCCTTGCCCCTCTCGGCTTCTGGGGCCCAGCCCTTCGGCGGTCGCACGGGGCCCTGCCCCACTCGGCTTCTGGGGCCCAGCCCCTCGGCGGTCGCACGGGGCCCTGCCCCACTCGGCTTCTGGGGCCCAGCCCCTCGGCGTTCCCACGGGGCCCTGCCCCACTCGGCTTCTGGAGCCCAGCCCCTCGGCGGTCGCACGGGGCCCTGCCCCACTCGGCTTCTGGGGCCCAGCCCCACGGCGGTCGCACGGGGCCCTGCCCCTCTCGGCTTCTGGGGCCCAGCAACACGGCGGTCGCACGGGGCCCTGCCCAACTCGGCTTCTGGGGCCCAGCCCCACGGCGGTCGCACGGGGCCTTGCCCCTCTCGGCTTCTGGGGCCCAGCCCCACGGCGTTCCCACGGGGCCCTGCCCCACTCGGCTTCTGGGGCCCAGCCCCACGGCGGTCGCACGGGGCCCTGCCCCTCTCGGCTTCTGGGGCCCAGCCCCTCGGCGGTCGCACGGGGCCCTGCCCCACTCGGCTTCTGGGGCCCAGCCCCACGGCGGTCGCACGGGGCCCTGCCCCTCTCGGCTTCTGGGGCCCAGCCCCACGGCGTTCCCACGGGGCCCTGCCCCACTCGGCTTCTGGGGCCCAGCCCCACGGCGGTCGCACGGGGCCCTGCCCCTCTCGGCTTCTGGGGCCCAGCCCCTCGGCGTTCCCACGGGGCCCTGCCCCACTCGGCTTCTGGGGCCCAGCCCCTCGGCGGTCGCACGGGGCCTTGCCCCACTCGGCTTCTGGGGCCCAGCCCCACGGCGGTCGCACGGGGCCCTGCCCGACTCGGCTTCTGGGGCCCAGCCCCTCGGCGGTCGCACGGGGCCCTGCCCCTCTCGGCTTCCGGGGCCCAGCCCTTCGGCGTTCCCACGGGGCCCTGCCCCACTCGGCTTCTGGGGCCCAGCCCCAGGGCGGTCGCACGGGGCCCTGCCCCACTCGGCTTCTGGGGCCCAGCCCCACGGCGGTCGCACGGGGCCTTGCCCCACTCGGCTTCTGGGGCCCAGCCCCTCGGCGGTCGCACGGGGCCCTGCCCCACTCGGCTTCTGGGGCCCAGCCCGACGGCGGTCGCACGGGGCCTTGCCCCACTCGGCTTCTGGGGCCCAGCCCCTCGGCGTTCCCACGGGGCCTTGCCCCACTCGGCTTCCGGGGCCCAGCCCCACGGCGGTCGCACGGGGCCCTGCCCCACTCGGCTTCTGGGGCCCAGCCCCACGGCGGTCCCACGGGGCCCTGCCCGACTCGGCTTCTGGGGCCCAGCTCCACGGCGGTCGCACGGGGCCTTGCCCCACTCGGCTTCTGGGGCCCAGCCCCACGGCGGTCGCACGGGGCCCTGCCCCACTCGGCTTCTGGGGCCCAGCCCCACGGCGGTCGCACGGGGCCCTGCCCCACTCGGCTTCTGGGGCCCAGCCCCTCGGCGTTCCCACGGGGCCCTGCCCCACTCGGCTTCTGGGACCCAGCCCCACGGCGGTCGCACGGGGCCCTGCCCGACTCGGCTTCTGGGGCCCAGCCCCACGGCGTTCCCACGGGGCCCTGCCCCACTCGGCTTCTGGGGCCCAGCCCCACGGCGGTCGCACGGGGCCCTGCCCCACTCGGCTTCTGGGGCCCAGCCCCACGGCGGTCGCACGGGGCCCTGCCCCACTCGGCTTCTGGGGCCCAGCCCCACGGCGGTCGCACGGGGCCCTGTCCGACTCGGCTTCTGGGGCCCAGCCCCACGGCGTTCCCACGGGGCCTTGCCCCACTCGGCTTCTGGGGCCCAGCCCCTCGGCGTTCCCACGGGGCCTTGCCCCACTCGGCTTCTGGGGCCCAGCCCCACGGCGGTCGCACGGGGCCCTGCCCGAATCGGCTTCTGGGGCCCAGCCCCACGGCGTTCCCACGGGGCCCTGCCCCACTCGGCTTCTGGGGCCCAGCCCCACGGCGGTCGCACGGGGCCCTGCCCGACTCGGCTTCTGGGGCCCAGCCCCACGGCGGTCGCACGGGGCCCTGCCCCACTCGGCTTCCGGGGGGGGGGGGGCAGGGGTAGTTGGTGTCCTGGGAGCCGCGGATTCGCCCCCGGGGCTGTCACCCTCAAACACTGGAAGAAGGGGAGGAGGGGGGATTGGGGGGTCTAGGGGTGGGGGGGTCCGGGGGGGGGCTTACCCCCCCTCCTCCTCCGATGTACGGCCGTTCTAATACATCACTGCCCCCTGCCCTTTTTGATGATTCTGCCTTCAAGTATGCACATGCCTGACATCCATGAAAACACTGCACGGCAGAGGGTCCGCAACTATGTTCCCCTGCTTTGGACCTGCCCCAAATTTCTTGGCAGCTGCTTGTGAAATTATTGCAACTGTGAGACGGTCAATGACAACTTCTGGGCTGCACAAGGGCTGTCTCGGGGCAAGGCTCATCAGAGCACCCCGAGTTTTACGGTGCAGAATTGTGGGCAGACGGACGGCTGTGGATGGTCATGACTGCCGCTCATCGGCAGCTGTCATCAGGTGCCCCTAGCTCTTCTGAGGTCCAGGCAACGGAGTCCGGCAGTATCCTTTTCCTGGGGGCGCATCAGGAGCAGCCCCGTGTTGTTCACTTTCATTCCGACAGGGGGGGGGGGGGCACCCACTCCCCTGCACCCCCTGCCCCAGACCCCCCCCCCCCCCCGGGATGAAGCAAGTTCCTACAATTTGACATTTGGATGTCTCCATTCAATCGTGGCCCCTGTACATTATTCTGTCAAATGTGTACTTCTTGTGTGCATGATTGTGCCAAATGTGTCAGTGCTGTGTATGTATTGTTTCAAATGAGTACTTATTGGGCTCCGCTACGCACGCCTTCGACCCATTTCCCCTACTTTCCCCCCAGTTTCTGTAACCCAACCCCATTTTTCTGCCTTGCGAGCTACAATGTGCCGGCAAGACAACTGGAACCCACTCCATGTTGCCTTGCACCGGTCCCGCTGCTATGTCGCTCTGCTGTGCCCCCTCTGCCAGTTGTTCCACGGGCCAGTGCTTGTTGTTAGTGCCAATGGCAATGGCTTGGGGGCTGCTACAGGCTGAAGGCGGGCTCCTTCCTGTGAGGACAGGACAGCACGCGTTGGCACTGGGTTGGTGGCGGTTGCGGCTTGTTGGTGCCGGGTGCCTCATCGAGCTGGACCTCGCCCACCGGCACCCTATCGGTAGTGACGCATTTCCGTCGGGTTTGCAGTGCCGAGTTTCCCTGATTCAACGATCGACCTCTTAGACCAATTGTCTACAGAACCGGCCAAGCAGTGTTGCCCTGTATCTTGCCGCATCGGACTGAGACAAAAAGGGCGTTCACTGATGATCAATGTGCACCCACCTTCCGTTGTGCAGGCACTGCATCGCTGTCTGACGGGTTTTTTTCTGAGTGCATTCTTTGTGGTTGAGACAACAACATACAGGCAACCGTGCTTCACTGCAAAGCAGTTGCTGGAAGAAACGTCATGTACATATCTCACCCAGAGGCCTGGTATCCCCCCGCCCATGCATGCAGCACTTACGCACACACACACCCGGAGGCTCGACCTCCGCAACGATCAGAACACACAGCACCAGACGTTTGGCCAGGGGCTATATAGCCCATGTATATGGACCCCCACTTTCGCCCGGTCATGGCAACCCAATCCCCGAATTTCAGGACATTAGACCAATGCTGCGTCAGCCCAGTGGGCCCCACTGGTTTGTCCTGTAGCTGTCAGTTTCTTGAATTGAGTCATGACATATTGTGGTCGAAGAAATTGTGGCGGGGCAAAAATCGATTCTGCGCAATGCTGTATCAGTGGTGTCTCAAGGTGCACTGGGGTCATTATGGGCAACTAGTTCCGGCAGTCCTCACTGCCACCGGGAACAAAACAAAGCTCATGCCATAAAAACAATCTTGCCCTACTGCTACACGTCTGGGGACATGCCAGGCAACACATGTACATGAGCTGCAGCCCATGAGTTCCCGTCATTTTATCGTGCTCCACTTCAGATGCCCTGACGTCACTAACTAATAGCTCTTTTGAAATACTACATTTGGCCCTCCACTGCAGACTTCAGCGGGTGAAACGCTCTGACCCCAAACATGCAAAAGACAAATGGGCCCGACGCTGCGTGCATGTGCACGCTTCCAGCTGCAGCCATGCAACGGCATGGGGAGCAGAGGGAAGGACACCAAACCTTCCATTACCCTGTGGTGGTGCACGCCAGGGAGAAGGGGATGGGGGGGTGGGGGAGGAACAGGGGCCGTGCAAACCAATCATGACCCAACAAGAGTGCAGGGCAAAGCAACACCACAAAGCAAAGTCCATGCCACCCCCGTTGGCAGCAACAGGTACAGCAAACCAAAGGTCACAGCCAGTTCAAAGGCCCACAGCCATGAGACCCAACAAAGTGGAATGGGCACCAAGCTTTCAAAAGATGGGGGCAGGAGGGCTCAGGGCTTCGGGGGCCGCCCCAAACCAATCCCAAACTATGACCACCTCCTCGTTTCAGGGGGAATCCGCCCGTTTGGGGCACAATGATTTGGGGTAAAGTTTGGGACCACGGGCGGAAATCAGGGCAGGGGCGCAAAGTCTGAGGGCCCGCTTGGGCGAGCCCACATGAGACCAAGTGAGAGTTGGACAGTACAATTATTCGCCTCGAGAATGATGTTTGCAGCTCCAGTGGGGGGGGGAGGGTGCGGGTTTGTTGGGTAGCTCTGGAGGCGGTCCTCCGGGCAGTAATGCACGTCTTCCCACAACGCCATTATGGCCAAGACACTTGTTGACAGTCATATCTGTGTTTGTGTCGCCCTACCTGCCCCTGCCATAAGCACGGACATTCATCCCACAAAACGATCCCCTCGTTGCACTGATCATTTTGAACACATGCACGTGGGGTTTGTGAAAAACAAATTACCCCCTGCGGGGTCCGGTCCCAGCAGCCAGGGATGGGGGGCTGGAGGGGGAGGTCAGGGGTCAGGAAAACGTTTCATGTTTTGCTTACATCTTTGACTTCCCCATGAAATTCTGAGCATTTGGAGAATACACACGTGGGGTAACAGCGAAAATATCACCCCACCCCCCCACCGTATCGTACAAAAAAAAGACCCGGCGCCTGGATCCAGCCGTTTTGAGGGGGCGGGGGAGGTCAAGAACTGCAGCTGGGCGCCCCTCATGAATTCATGTGCATGGTTCCCGGACAGGAAGGGTCTTGACATGGTTTGCAATGCGCTTTCACACCAATGAGGCCTTCGTCAGGGATGCTTGATGCCACTGCAATGCACACCATGAACACAAAAGGGGCCCGTGCTGCAATGGAGGTGCGTCAAAGATTCATCACCCAAATCAGCAGTGACCCTTGGCTGCCACCAACAGCACGTTTGCCCGCAACGGGTGTCTGCAACACAACTGCGCACTTCATGGGCTCTGGTGTTGATGCAGCCAGAACTTCACGGATGTCGGACAAAACGGGTGGTTCGGGGAATTGGGGTCCGGAAAATGTGGGGTTGGGTAACTGGTCACGGAGGGTACTGCCTTTCTATTGTTGGCACCCAAAGCCGCCCCCCTCGCCCACCACCCCATCCCCCAGTGTTGGGGTGGAGAGTGGCTCAGCAGGCCGCCAGCCTGGCAAACCACATTGCGACAACTTGAACCCCCGGAGTCTCTTGGTCTGCAATATTTGCGGATCCCCTTCCTCCGGCCCAACACAAGGAAAAGGTTTGATGAGGGTCCGGTGCGCGCAGGTCCACACAGTCGGCACCGTGCGCAATACCCCATCGCCCCCGCCCCCATCCCCCCACCCTCCAAGACGCCCCGCTTTGAAGTGCATTCCAGAGCCCTCCTTTCCAGGATAGATAGCAGAGAGAGAGAGGGGGGGGGGGAGGGAGGGAGAGAGAGAGAGAGAGAGAGAGGGAGGGAGGGAGAGAGAGGGAGGGAGGGAGGGAGGGAGGGAGGGAGGGAGGGAGGGAGGGAGGGAGAGAGAGGAAGGGAGAAGGGGGGGGGGGCGGAGGGAGAGAGAGGGAGAGAGGAAGAGAGAGGGAGAGGGGGGGGGGGGGGGGAGAGAGAGAGAGAGAGAGAGAGAGAGAGAGAGAGAGAGAGAGCCGGTGCTGAGGGCTTTCGCTACAGAACACAGTGTGGCCATGTATGTGCAGGTCATTGAAGTCCTGGACAGCGCTGGAGGTCAATGGGGTTCGCAGTATAGTTTGGGGGATGGTCAAGGGAATGGGGGGTGCAAACAGGAGAGAGGTGGGGCCCTGGGGGGCCAGCACAGACCCGTTGCATCCCCCGAAGGACCAGATAGGCTGGGTGCAATCCACGGCATAAAGAAACCAATGGAGCCCCTTGTGATCATCACTGTTGGCAATCATGATGTGGCGGTAGCGCCAACCCACATCTGCACAGGACAATGTTTAACCACGTTTATAGGCCCTCATCTTGCAGAGGAGGGACAAAATGCAGGTGACCGCCATGGTGCATGCACAGGGCTCATCCACCTCTACATGATACAGCTGTCGGTCAGCCGCACTATAATGTCGCTGTTATTCAACCGACCTACCGTCTCAGGGGCTAAAATATGCGCAATGGCTACCTCACCGCTGCCTCAGGGGTCCCCAACGCTCAGCACGGAGAAGAAATCAGAAATGGCTACCTCACCCCTGCCGTCTCAAGGGCCGAGATATGGGCAATGGCTCCACAAACCCTACTGCCTCGGAGGTCCCCAACGCTCAATGCGTGGGGGAAATCAGAAATGGCCACCTCACCCCTGCCGTCTCGGGGGCGCCAATATGGGCAATGGCTCCATAGCCCGTGCCATCTGAGGGACCGCAGGTAAGGGGAAGAAATAGGAACGTGAGTCTTCACGCAAACCACCGTACGCCAAAAAAGTGTAACCTGTGTACTTTTGTTTTATGTCACCCGCAAACACTTTTTTCTTTGGTGCAACCCGCGCATCGGGAAAAAAGCGTAACCCATGCACTTTTTTGGGGGATGGAACCCGCGCGTGGGAAAAGCAGGTTACACTTCTTTTACTTTTAAGCGGGTTACATGAAAAATAAATACACGGGTTGCCATTTGTTCGATGCATGGGTTACAGGAACAAAAACGAGAACACCGGGTACAGTAGACACCCCTGGCTCCGCCCACATCCCTTGCTCGGGCACCCCCTCTCGGCATTACTCTAAGCCTCGCTTTGGGCCTCACTCGGGGCCGCACGCTCAAAAACCAGGGTCACATCACCGTCCGCCACCACGCCCTTCGAAAGCGCCAGCATCACGTTGGGCCAGGCTTGTTCGTCCGCCCCGTACATGACGATGGTCCGCTGGGGCTTGACGGATCCGAACGACAGCGCGGCAAAATTCTTGTACACAATGTTCGTTGAGGTGCAGCCGCGCAGCACGTCCCCCTTCTGCGGCACCTCGGCGTTCTGGTTCAGCTGAGCCACGCGACAGAAGCGCTCGGCGTTGGTGCCCTCCACAATGTCAGCGACGAACACATTGCCGCGGCGGCGGTCCTGCGGGGCGGAGCGGCGCGTCAAACCGCGTGCGATGGCCGGACACGCCGGGGCCTGCGGCTGGAAACAGCCGGCACTCCACCACAACACACATGCCTAAGCCCCGCTTCCCAGGGACACCCCCTCGCCCGTATGCCCCTGCCGCAGGCAAAACGGTGTGATCACAGAGCGGCATCGCTCAACGGGTCGGTTGCTGTCCCCATCATCGCCGGTAGCGATAGCCGCTCCCCACCGCCTGTCCAGCCCACGGCGCTGTCCAGCCGCTGCCAACAGTGGGCCACCTGCACACTCTTCTGAAAAGGAGGGGGGGGGGTCGTGTCCGTCAGGGACACACCAATAGCGGCCGGCACATTGCCTACGGAAACTACCACAGGCGCTGCATACTGGATATAAAACAGCCAACAGACCCCCCCCATCCGGGCAGGGAATCGCTTCAAGAGGGGGGGGGGGGTACCCCCCTCCCCCCCCCCAACACTCCGGCCCTGACTCGACCCCAAAGGCATTCCCATACCTCAACACCCGCCCCAACCGCATTTCCAACCGCCAGTAACCGCCCGCCCTCAACCGCTTCACATCCCCTGCAACCAATCTGGAATTTCCCCGATCGCGCCCCTCCCCTTCAAGCAAAGCCCTGCCCCCGGGGGTATACCACGTGCATGTGTGTGCGTCGTCGAGTATGGGACTGTGGAGGTCGTGCTCCGGGTGTAGGGGTGGGGGACATTGCCCAAGCCACGTGGGTCACACCAGGAATTTAGTGCCCGGCGTCATGGTCACAGCGTTGGTGAGTGCAAATGACGTTCGCGCAATTCGTCGTCTGGGGGCAGGTCCTGTGGGCATCACGTCATCATTATCAAGATCTGCCCCCGTGCAAATGCCCCGTGGAGACCACCGAGAGCAACATGAGTGACCCTGGGCCCAGATGGAGCAGCCATCCCGTCGGGGGGTGCGATGGGATGGTGACGTGCACTGCACGTGACTGTCGTGCGAGGGTTCTCCTGCAGAGCAACCCCTTGGCCCTTGCCTCCCGGACCCGGCCCAAAGAGCAGTGAGATGTCTGACATGATCGGTGCACGGTATCGCCCCTGGGGCCTGTTGTGCATGGCCCAGTCGCACCTTCCCCCCCCCCCCGCCCCCCCGCCACCATTTGTCACCCCCCGTGTGACATGCCGTCGGGTTGTTGCTCCTTTACGGGGCCCTGGACAGTCACCCGCTCTTCCCTTCGCATGTTGCGTCGGGTCGCTGCGTTCTGTCGGCCGCTGCGGCCGGTGCTCTCGCCACCATTTGTCACCCCCCCCCCCTCTGTGGGAGGCAGATGCTTGAGACAGCCCGGGTACTCAAACGCTCTGTTGCCCTCAGGGGCGGCAGACGGTACCTCCGATGCTGCGTTACAATGCGCGCTGCTTGCGATCCCCAAGCACCCCTACGGAGACTGCGCCGGGAGTGACCTCGAAAAATGATGCGACCGGGCCACACGTGGTCTCCACTTCAGCCAAAACCAGAGCTCTGTGGGTTTAGGTGGGCAAACACTCACCACAAATGTGTCCATGGCCCTGTGTGACTGCCAAATTCGTCACCAAACGCATGTCTCATGTGGCCGCACTACATTTGGTACCGACTCAAATGCGGTACCAAATTGATACGGTCCCGACGCCCGCTGTGGCTTGGATAAGGGCGTGGCTTGTACCGGGGGAGGGGGGGGGCTGTGGCTTGGATAAGGGCGTGGCTTGTACCGGGGGAGGGGGGGGCTGTGGCTTGGATAAGGGTGTGGCTTGTACCGGGGGAGGGGGGGGGCTGTGGCTTGGATAAGGGCGTGGCTTGTACCGGGGGAGGGGGGGGCTATGGCTTGGATAAGGGTGTGGCTTGTACCGGGGGAGGGGGGGGCTGTGGCTTGGATAAGGGCGTGGCTTGTACCGGGGGAGGGGGGGGGCTGTGGCTTGGATAAGGGCGTGGCTTGTACCGGGGGAGGGGGGGGCTGTGGCTTGGATAAGGGCGTGGCTTGTACCGGGGGAGGGGGGGGCTGTGGCTTGGATAAGGGCGTGGCTTGTACCGGGGGAGGGGGGGGCTGTGGCTTGGATAAGGGCGTAGCTTGTACCGGGGGAGGGGGGGGCTGTGGCTTGGATAAGGGCGTGGCTTGTACCGGGGGGGGGGGGGCTGTGGCTTGGATAAGGGCGTGGCTTGTACCGGGGGAGGGGGGGGCTGTGGCTTGGATAAGGGCGTGGCTTGTACCGGGGGAGGGGGGGGCTGTGGCTTGGATAAGGGCGTGGCTTGTACCGGGGGAGGGGGGGGCTGTGGCTTGGATAAGGGCGTGGCTTGTACCGGGGGAGGGGGGGGCTGTGGCTTGGATAAGGGCGTGGCTTGTACCGGGGGAGGGGGGGGCTGTGGCTTGGATAAGGGTGTGGCTTGTACCGGGGGAGGGGGGGGCTGTGGCTTGGATAAGGGCGTGGCTTGTACCGGGGGAGGGGGGCTGTCGCTTGGATAAGGGCGTGGCTTGTACCGGGGGAGGGGGGGGCTGTGGCTTGGATAAGGGCGTGGCTTGTGCCGGGGGAGGGGGGGGCTGTGGCTTGGATAAGGGTGTGGCTTGTACCGGGGGAGGGGGGGGCTGTGGCTTGGATAAGGGCGTGGCTTGTACCGGGAGAGGGGGGGGCTGTGGCTTGGATAAGGGCGTGGCTTGTACCGGGGGAGGGGGGGGCTGTGGCTTGGATAAGGGCGTAGCTTGTACCGGGGGAGGGGGGGGCTGTGGCTTGGATAAGGGCGTGGCTTGTACCGGGGGAGGGGGGGGCTGTGGCTTGGATAAGGGTGTGGCTTGTACCGGGGGAGGGGGGGGCTGTGGCTTGGATAAGGGCGTGGCTTGTATCGGGAGAGGGGGGGGCTGTGGCTTGGATAAGGGCGTGGCTTGTACCGGGGGAGGGGGGGGCTGTGGCTTGGATAAGGGCGTGGCTTGTACCGGGGGAGGGGGGGGGCTGTGGCTTGGATAAGGGCGTGGCTTGTACCGGGGGAGGGGGGGGCTGTGGCTTGGATAAGGGCGTGGCTTGTACCGGGGGAGGGGGGGGGCTGTGGCTTGGATAAGGGCGTGGCTTGTACCGGGAGAGGGGGGGGCTGTGGCTTGGATAAGGGCGTAGCTTGTACCGGGGGAGGGGGGGGCTGTGGCTTGGATAAGGGCGTGGCTTGTACCGGGGGAGGGGGGGGCTGTGGCTTGGATAAGGGCGTGGCTTGTACCGGGGGAGGGGGGGGCTGTGGCTTGGATAAGGGCGTGGCTTGTACCGGGGGAGGGGGGGGCTGTCGCTTGGATAAGGGCGTGGCTTGTATCGGGAGAGGGGGGGGCTGTGGCTTGGATAAGGGCGTGGCTTGTACCGGGGGAGGGGGGGGCTGTGGCTTGGATAAGGGCGTGGCTTGTACCGGGGGAGGGGGGGGCTGTGGCTTGGATAAGGGCGTGGCTTGTACCGGGGGAGGGGGGGGCTGTGGCTTGGATAAGGGCGTGGCTTGTACCGGGGGAGGGGGGGGCTGTGGCTTGGATAAGGGCGTAGCTTGTACCGGGGGAGGGGGGGGCTGTCGCTTGGATAAGGGCGTGGCTTGTATCGGGAGAGGGGGGGGCTGTGGCTTGGATAAGGGCGTGGCTTGTACCGGGGGGGGGGGGGCTGTGGCTTGGATAAGGGCGTGGCTTGTACCGGGGGAGGGGGGGGCTGTGGCTTGGATAAGGGCGTGGCTTGTACCGGGGAGGGGGGGGCTGTGGCTTGGATAAGGGCGTGGCTTGTACCGGGGGAGGGGGGGGCTGTGGCTTGGATAAGGGTGTGGCTTGTACCGGGGGAGGGGGGGGCTGTGGCTTGGATAAGGGCGTGGCTTGTACCGGGGGAGGGGGGGGGGGGTTACGATTCGGGAAAACCCCGGGTGCAAGTCCCCAGCTCAAAGCGGTTTCGCGCGGAGACGGTCCTGCTGCCTCAGCATCCCCCTTCCTGCGACGACTACTGCACGCCATTGCACACCACTTGCGGCCCCCCTCGACGGCCCACACCCCCTTTCACAAACCCCCTGCCCCCCCCCCACCCCCCCGCAGGCCCCATGGTCACGCGTGCTCAACCTCCTCCATGACTAGTCCAAAGGGCCGGGGCAGCCGCACGGCAAAGATCTTGCTCTCGGGCCCCAGCGTCCGCGCGAACACGAACGTCCGGTTCTGCGGCCGCTGGACGGGGCCGACGGGGATCCGCAACCGCTCGCCGTCGGTGCCCTCCGCCACTGGCCACGGCGTGAAGGACTTCACGGCGTACACCAGATCGCCGTTGGCGTCGCGCTCGGGCTCCACGCCGCCACTCGCCTCCAAATCGATGTACATCGTCGAGCCGTCGAGATACTCTTTTTCGGGGCGGCCCGTGGCCGCCGCCATGACAAAGGAGCCGTAAGGGCGAGCGCCGGGGGCCCACGCGGCGGTCGGGGGCTGTCTGGCAGTGCCGCGTCTCCAAAGCAGAGCCGCTGCAAAGGTCGCCAGAGCCCCCAGAACGAGGGCAGCCATCCACCGCGCGGTCTGTGGGCAGTGGAAAGCAGAGGTCAGTCATTCATGGCGGACGACCCAGTGAATGATTTGAGAGGACACTGCACAAGTGCACCCACGTATCGAGGCATGCAACACGGCGCCCTGGCAACCGACTCTAACTGCCGATGGCAGCGCCGGCGCACCCCCCGCCCCCCCTCCAACCGACTCTAACTGCCGATGGCAGCGCCGGCGCACCCCCCGCCCCCTCGGACCCCACACCCCCGCAGCAACATACCCCATCCAGCCGATCCCGCGGGGGCTGCTGCGCCTTGGGCTGCATGTGCGCCGAAGGCCGCGCCCATCGCTCACCGGGCGAAGGCCCGGGCGCTGCGGACGGCCACGATCGGGAAGCCGCGGTCGCTGCGGTCAGCGGCGGGAAGCCCCCCCGCCTCGTCCCGCCGGCGTGCGGTGCCTCGCTGGGAAGGCGCGCGCGCACAACCAGCCCAGGCCCAGGGGCATGCAGCCGCATGGCGGCGGTGGCGGCTGGGCCCAGCTGCCCGCAGGCAGACAACGCCAGCAGCACACCGCCAGCGACACAGAGAACGGCAACCGCCGACCGCAGAGGCGCGGCCGGGGTCGGAGGAGCGATGTGAGGTTGCCTGGGGCAACACTGGGCGCGCATGGCAACTTGGTGGGTGAGAGGCACAGCGGAGGGGGGGGGGGGGGCATGGCATGCCCTGGCCACTACATGCAGACCCTTCCAGGGGGGTATGGGGGCGTTTTCGCACAGCGCACGCACAGCGCGGGCACGGCGCCAATTATTACATTGTTCATCCCGGAACACCCCTGCAAACCACCCCCCCAACAGAAGCGTGCATGATCCATTCCAAACAGCATCGGGGGTGCGGAATTCAGGACCCTGGGACCCGGGGCTACTGGCGGTGAAAAACAGCCGCCTTTTCGCACAGCGCACGCACAGCGCACGGTGCGCCCCCTATCGCTCACAGCGATTTCTTTGCGGTGGCTTCTCCCTGCGTCTTTGGGATTCACTGACGACCAGGAACTGTTCCTCGGGTACAACTGTTGTGCACGTCATAAAAATGCACTGGCAGGACCCTTCCAGGGCAGGGGGTGGAGCATAGAGGGAGGCATTTCAATTGAAAGACTTGGATATCTCAATGGCTGCTCACATTTTGTTATTGTTTCGTGGTGCACGTGCTTTTGACGGTGGTGACGCTTTTTCAATGGCACAGTGTCCCTCTGGGCAACCCAAGGTGGAACGGTTTTGTCATGGATGTGTGTCCAGAGACACAATGCACCGAGGTTGGGGTGTCCAGTGCCGCCGTCAGTCCTGGCCACGCCGCCCAGAGCAGATCTGGGCACGGCGTGGGCGCAGTTTGGGCGTGTCACGGCGAGCAAAACGAGTGCAAGGTGGGGACTGGCGCCCGCTTTTCTCCAAATTGTACTGCGGATTGTGAATGTTCGGATGAAAGGGAGACCTGTGGGGATCGTGACCGCCACAGGTGGCATGCTTTTTTCGGCACCATTGATGTAGTTTCTGTAGGGGTGCTGTTGGGTCTTTTGTCCCCAAGCCTAGAGTTTAAAATATTACAAACTGCTGTTTTTTCCTGTTCAAACTCTGACATTGTGGGTGGCCTTTGCAACACTCCCGGGAATCTGTCTCCGGTCAAATGACAGATGGTCAACACCAATACCACTAAATGTACTCACAGTCTCTTCTCTGACTGATGCCAAGAGGGTGCTGAAATCGCACCGGAAGTAATGTTGCACTGTGACATATACCCTTTGTGAAGGGGGGCAGAGACACAGTGGCCTGAGGAGTTTGCATGCAACACTCCACTTCAACGATGACATCCCTGGGGCTGCTGAGGGGGCCGCCAACAGCCATGGAGGATGGCGAACGTAGCACGCGAGATGGGAAATGTGAGGCAGTCGGGTGGACAATCCAGATACAACTGGGAATGGTAAGACTATTCATATTGGATTACCACATAGTCCGGGTGGATGATGGCCCACAATGGTGGGGGCACAAGCTCATCTACAGTGCCTACAGATAGAAGATGCCACTGCCTAGCTCTGACAGCTTTGGGTTCATCGAAATGTGAGTTGTTGAGAAGAAGGGAGACAACACATTGCAATGTGAAACTTTTGTTCATCGGGGAAGTACTTGTGCCGTGCATGCACCATGTGCTACTTTTGCAGCCAATGTAGCCCATATTTTTACCCCCTCTCTCAGATTGGGGTCACGAAGTAGGGGAGGGGGTGTAAAAATTGCAATCTGACATGAGAAAAGTGTTTTCGCTTTTTTTTCCAATGCTTTTTTTCACTGAAAAATGTTGCATCCAAATTTGATGGGTTTTACTCCACTGAATTTTAGGTGGACACCAATTCCTCGTACGTGAACATTGTGTATTGACAGAATGTCACACAATCATGTAGACATCTGACATCAACATTGCATGTAAGACGTCTACGTGCCACATACCCTTCATCTTCCCTTCAAAATCCCTGTTTGATGAGCAATGAAGGGACCGACTCCTGTACAGGGGCACATGTGGCAGAGGAACAAGGGCAGCACGGGCATAGGTGCAGGTACATTTGCACAATGACAAAAATTCAGGACAAAAATTGTTGTGCCAAGTTGTTGCTTCCGAATACAGGCGTTGTTGTTCCATGATGAATGGAACATAAAAGGAATGCAAAGGAGCCATTGAGGAGCCATATTTCAAGGAGAGGAGGAGGAGGGAGGGCAAGAGGACTTTACATGGTGTCCATGTCCAGTAATAATAATAAGGATAATGACGATACTCATAATAATTAAATGATCAACACGACCATTACATCATTAGTCATGTCTAACTAGCAAGCATCAAAGCATCAAAGGATCCCAACACACAACAAATATTGCAACATAGCGTTTGTTGAATCTCACACCACTATTGTCAGGATCTTGGCAACAGAGCACACACCACACGAAGGCTGATTATGCCGGTACCACCAGGTGAACTAGCCATTACAAAGTTTGTCGGGCCCCAAATGAACAATGTACAGTGCAATGCACATGGCTAAAATTGGTTCATTCAACAATTTGTTGTCATGTGCCTCTATTTGGGTGGGTTATTTGCTGCACGTTGCAACGCATACTATCTTCACATGCTCGTTCCCCATTGTAGGCAAGTTGGAGGGTCAACTGCTAATAAAATCATAGTTCACTGGAGCTATGCAATCCAACCCTCCTTGGGTGGTTCTGGTGTTGTCGTAGTTTCTATTTTGATTTGTCGAGGCCTAAAAGGGGCCTTGTGCATGCTGCCACTTGCTCCAAATAGGCCCCTTTTCAGTTCGCAACATCATAGGCGTCCTCTAGAATGTCCTTCCAGTCACCAGGTCTGCTGACCTAGGGGCGTAGAGGCCCAAGGGGCACAACCAAGGCACAGCTTCGGCCACAGAGTCTCCGCAACAGGCACTGCAAGCACCCTCGCAACCACATGATCTAGAAGATGCAGAGGAGACCCATGATAGGGGAGAGGCAATGTTGCAAGAGCCGAACAAGAGCAGTCAAAAGACGATGTGTGCCATTATACCATCAATTGATTAACCATGTCATTCATAATATTATGACAAGATATGAGTGAACGGCATGTATGCACGGTTTGACTGGTCTTTTTTTGTACGTCTGGTTCAACCGACGTTACCTCTGCTTGATTTCGCTTTCCTTTGTTAGGATTGCCATCCCTTGTACCATATGTTGTGACACAATCCTTTGTGTACTATTGTGAGAGGATCCTGACAAAAGAATGGTGTTACCTATCTTTGTGTCATCCTGGATTACTGTGAAGATCCTGACAAGAGCAAATTAGATTCTATGTCAGCATCCTGACAGTGGATCATTGCAAACATCCTGATGGTAGCTCACGGTCAAGATCATAACAGTAATCTATTATCAAGATCCTAACGGCGATCTGCGGTCAGGATCCTCACCGCAGATCGTGATGATCCTGACAGTGCATCACTGCTTTACTAGACTGCAGAACTATCCTGACAGTGATCCAATGTCAAAATCCTGACAGCAAACCAACGCCATAACAATCTGCCACATGCCTCATGTGCTTGAGTGTGAATCTACACACGCGGCTACCGTTGTGCTTGGCAGGTGCCCAGGGTACCCCCGTTTGCCCCTCCCCACAGAGGACCCAGAATGCCCGAACAAAAAAGCTGTTGGAGGGCATTTGGGGGTGCCCCAGTTGGGCCTCCTAAGTGGGTGGCATTCTTGCTTTGCTTTTCCCTTGCTTTGTGGCTAGTCGCCCCAGACTGCACGTACATCAAATAGGAACCGTATGCAAAAAAAAAAATCGGAGGCACAACAGGAGATGTGGGAAGCTCCAAGACGGGGCAATGGGATTTTTCAGGCCACTGCCACATGCCGCAACACGCTGCAGCATACTGCAAAAACGTCAATACAAGCTCTGAAAATTGTGTGCTACGGGACCTGCAGCATGCTCAAGAAATTGGTGTCTCATCCTGTGTCTCGAGGTGCATTGGGGTCATTATGGGCAACTAGTTCCGGCAGTCCTCACTGCCACCGGGAACAAAACAAAGCTCATGCCATAAGAACAATCTTGCCCTACTGCTACACGTCTGGGGACATGCTCGGCAAGACATGTGCATGAGCTGCAGCCCATGAGTTCCCGTCACTTTATCGCGCTCTACTTCAGAGGCCATGGGTTCCCGTCATTTTATCGTCCTCTTATTCAGAGGCCCTGACTCACTAACTAATAGCTCTTTTGAAATACTACATTTGGCGCCTCCACTGCAGACTTCAGCGGGTGAAACGCTCTGACCCCACACATGCAAAAGACAAATGGGCCCAGTGCTGCGTGCATGTGCACGCTTCCAGCTGCAGCCATGCAACGGCATGGGGAGCAGAGGGAAGGACACCAGACCTTCCATTACCCTGTGGTGGTGCACGCCAGGGAGAAGGGGATGGGGGGGTGGGGGAGGAACAGGGGCCGTGCAAACCAATCATGACCCAACAAGAGTGCAGGGCAAAGCAACACCACAAAGCAAAGTCCATGCCACCCCCGCCGGCAGCAACAGGTACAGCAAACCAAAGGTCACAGCCAGTTCAAAGGCCCACAGCCATGAGACCCAACAAAGTGGAATGGGCACCAAGCTTTCAAAAGATGGGGGCAGGAGGGCTCAGGGCTTCGGGGGCCGCCCCAAACCAATCCCAAACTATGACCACCTCCTCGTTTCAGGGGGAATCCGCCCGTTTGGGGCACAATGATTTGGGGTAAAGTTTGGGACCACGGGCGGAAATCAGGGCAGGGGCGCAAAGTCTCGCGTCCGAGGGCCCTCTTGGGCGAGCCCACATGAGACGAAGTGAGAGTTGGACAGTACAATTATCCGCCTCGAGAATGATGTTTGCAGCTCCAGTGGGGGGGGGGGGGGGCGGGGGGGTGCGGGTTTGTTAGGTAGCTCTGGAGGCGGTCCTCCGGGCAGTAATGCACGTCTTCCCACAACGCCATTATGGTCAAGACACTTGTTGACAGTCATGTCTTCATTTGTGTCGCCCTACCTGCCCCTGCCATAAGCACGGACATTCATCCCTCAAAACGATCCCCTCGTTGCACTGATCATTTTGAACACATATACGTGGGGTTTGTGAAAAACAAACTACCCCCTGCGGGGTCCGGCCCCAGCAGCCAGGGATGGGGGGCTGGAGGGGGAGGTCAGGAAAACGTTTCATGTGTTGCATACATCTTTGACTTCCCCATGAAATTCTGAGCATTTGGAGAACACACACGTGGGGTAACAGCGAAAATATCACCCCACCCCCCCACCGTATCGTACAAAAAAAAGACCCGGCGCCTGGATCCAGCCGTTTTGAGGGGGCGGGGGAGGTCAAGAACTGCAGCTGGGCGCCCCCCAGTGGTTTCATGTGCATGGCTCCCGGACAGGAAGGGTCTTGACATGGTTTGCAATGCGCTTTCACACCAATGAGGCCTTCGTCAGGGATGCTTGATGCCACTGCAATGCACACCATGAACACAAAAGGGGCCCGTGCTGCAAGGGAGTTGCACCAAAGATTCATCACCCAAATCAGCAGTGACCCTTGGCTGCCCCGAACAGCACGTTTGCCCGCAACGGGTGTCTGCAACACAACTGCGCACTTCATCGGCTCCGGTGTTGATGCAGCCAGAACTTCACGGATGTCAGACAAAACGGGTGGTTCGGGGAATTGGGGTCCGAAAAATGTGGGGTTGGGTAACTGGTCACGGAGGGTACTGCCTGTCTATTGTTGGCACCCAAAGCCGCCCCCCTCACCCACCACCCCATCCCCCCAGTGTTGGGGTGGAGAGTGGCTCAGCAGGCCGCCAGCCTGGCAAACCACATTGCGACAACTTGAACCCCCGGAGTCTCTTGGGCTGCAATATTTGCGGATCCCCTTCCTCCGGCCCAACACAAGGAAAAGGTTTGATGAGGGTCCGGTGTGCGCAGGTCCACACAGTCGGCACCGTGCGCAATACCCCTTCGCCCCCGCCCCCAGCCCCCCACCCTCCAAGACGCCCCGCTTTGAAGTGCATTCCAGAGCCTGCCTTTTCCAGGATAGATAGCAAAGAGAGAGAGAGAGAGAGAGAGAGAGAGAGAGAGAGAGCCAGTACAGCACACTGTGGCCATGAATGTGCAGGTATTTGAAGCACTGGACAGCGCTGGAGGTCAATGGGGTTCGTAGTATAGTTTGGGGGATGGTCAAGGGAATGGGGGGTGCAAACAGGAGAGAGGTGGGGCCCTGGGGGGCCAGCACAGAGACGATTAGGCGTAGAATGCGGCCCCGACAAACCGGACTCTGAACCGGCGGATGGGGTCGGAGGCGCAGACGACCTCCACAAAACGAAGCAAAAAAGCGGGGCCAAGTAGCGCCACTACCCCTCCCCCATCGTAAAGCGCCCCCCGGAGGACCAGACGGTGAACGCGGGGAGCGGAGGGGATGGGGGTGCGTCCAACGCCATATTGACGTGCACTGAAGCGCCCCCCGTGCGTGGGACGGGCGGTTGACCAATCAGCTCGTCGCACGCTGCCCCGCGCTGGACTCAGGGCCGGGCACCACCACAGACCCTGCCAGAGGCCGCCGCAGTGAACGCCTGACAGACACTCCCCCCCCCCCCCCCACACACGCACATCAGGTCATTTGATGGTCCCGACCGGGGGCCCCGGGGGCCCTACCGCAAAGCAGACTGTGGAGTTCCTGCGCTCGCCCCCAAGCGTAGCAGCCTCGCCGCCACGCCCGACGGGCTTGTCCGGCCAGAGTCGCACGGGCGGTGGTGCACCGTCTGAGACACGCTGCCGCCAAACCACCCCACGGACGAGGCCTGCGCGGCCGGTCCTGCGCCGAAGGTCATTCCACTCACTGCAGCTCCAAAGAATGGGGGGCAGTGGGGGAGGGGGGGGGGGATCTGTGGGAATGGGAGGTGCCACGAGGGTCCCCAAATGGAGACTTCAGTGGGCCATGCCCCACGTGCATTGTTCTGTGTTTGTTTGGTGGTCAATGCCGTTGGGGCGTGGGCGGGGGGGGGGGGGCATGCAAATGTGAAACAGGACCGGGTCCTTGCCCTTCGGCCTTGCACACCCCCAATCCGCCTTCCCCCGCCCACGCCCCCAGCCCCTCCGTGGGCAGGCCGGGCTCTACGCATGCAGACAAGGGACCGGGACATGCATGTCCCTGTCAGCCTCTGCATCGTCCCGGGGATGAGGCCCCCTGGCAACTCCGACGGCACCGGCCGGGCGTCAGGGCCAAGGGGATATCGACGAAGCCCCCGCTTTGAGAAGTGCGGAGAGGGAGGGAGGAGATCGGGCGCAGATGGGGCAGCGGCACAAGACACTGCGGTCGCGGGCGATGGCTAAATGGATTGAAAATGCGTCACGGTGCGGCCCTGCCCACGGCCTGTCAGCCCCACAGGCAGCCCCTTCGACACGCATTCCCTCCCACACCCGGGCCGAGGCTCAAGAGTACGGCGGTGTGGGCTTTAGTATGATGGTCTTGGCTCGTCACCCATGAGCACGTTGTGGCACTACGCAGTTTGTTGGGGGTCCCACGACACCGTCACACGCAGCAGGCCCCCACGCCGCCACGCGGAGAGCGCACGCACACGCACGATAAACGCGGCAACAACAGGCAACAGGAAGGCCTGCGTGCACAATGTCGTCAAGTGCAGCGTCCAAACAGGGTGTCGAAACGCGGCACTAGGCGCCGTTCTGCAGTGCACGGGACAGGCATGGGGCATCCCGAAACCATGATCACCAGGTCGCTCTAGCCTCTGGCACACACACCCCCACACAAACATCATGGCCTTGACGACCAGGAAACAGAGGAACGGGCTAAGCCTTGGGCGAAGGCTTGGGTGTCATGTCCGGGGACGCCTTGGGGCCCACCGCCGCGACCGTTGGGACGGCGGGTGACACCGCAGGAACCGCGGGGGGAATGTCGGCGGCCTTTTTGTGGTGCGTGAGGGACGTGAAGAACTGCAGTTTGAATGAAGCGCACAGTACGAAGTGCAGGAAGATGCAGCCGAAAAGAACGATCTGAGGGGACATCGATGCGGCAGTTTCGAGATGAACAGTGCGGCGGTGTGCTCGTGTTCGTGGCCACTATGAGGGTATCTATCGCAGTGTGAGGCTCCCTGCCCCGGTGCGAGGGGCTCCCTGCCGTGGGGATGTGAGGCTCCCTGCCCCGGTGCGAGGGGCTCCCTGCCCTGGGGGTGTGAGGCTCCCTGCCCCGGTGCGAGGGGCTCCCTGCCGTGGGGGTGTGAGGCTCCCTGCCCCGGTGCGAGGGGCTCCCTGCCCTGGGGGTGTGAGGCTCCCTGCCCCGGTGCGAGGGGCTCCCTGCCGTGGGGATGTGAGGCTCCCTGCCCCGGTGCGAGGGGCTCCCTGCCGTGGGGATGTGAGGCTCCCTGCCCCGGTGCGAGGGGCTCCCTGCCGTGGGGATGTGAGGCTCCCTGCCCCGGTGCGAGGGGCTCCCTGCCCTGGGGGTGTGAGGCTCCCTGCCCCGGTGCGAGGGGCTCCCTGCCGTGGGGATGTGAGGCTCCCTGCCCCGGTGCGAGGGGCTCCCTGCCCTGGGGGTGTGAGGCTCCCTGCCCCGGTGCGAGGGGCTCCCTGCCCTGGGGGTGTGAGGCTCCCTGCCCCGGTGCGAGGGGCTCCCTGCCCTGGGGGTGTGAGGCTCCCTGCCCCGGTGCGAGGGGCTCCCTGCCCTGGGGGTGTGAGGCTCCCTGCCCCGGTGCGAGGGGCTCCCTGCCCTGGGGGTGTGAGGCTCCCTGCCCCGGTGCGAGGGGCTCCCTGCCCTGGGGGTGTGAGGCTCCCTGCCCCGGTGCGAGGGGCTCCCTGCCCTGGGGGTGTGAGGCTCCCTGCCCCGGTGCGAGGGGCTCCCTGCCCTGGGGGTGTGAGGCTCCCTGCCCCGGTGCGAGGGGCTCCCTGCCCTGGGGGTGTGAGGCTCCCTGCCCCGGTGCGAGGGGCTCCCTGCCCTGGGGGTGTGAGGCTCCCTGCCCCGGTACGAGGGGCTCCCTGCCGTGGGGATGTGAGGCTCCCTGCCCCGGTGTGAGGGGCTCCCTGCCCTGGGGGTGTGAGGCTCCCTGCCTCAGTGCCCTTTGCATTCTCCGCAACCCCAAAGCCCCTGAGCCATGAAACCAAGCTGCCCTCTGTGGACTCCCGTCCTCATTGTAAGATGGTCGATGGGAGGCAATCATACCGAGAACCATTTCGACACCAAATGCCGCTTCCAGATCCCAAACAAATTGAACACGATGTTTGACACGGAGATAATAAATGCGATGAGCATCGCAAGCCATTGAACGATGCTCCAGGGCACGAGGCAAATCAACTGCGAAGACAGTGATGAGCACGGTGCTTGTGCCGAGTGCACATGCGATGATGCGCGAATGCAGATGAGCAGCGGTCCCAAAGGCCATGGCCATCAGCATACTGGCCAATGGTGGCCCTGTTGTGGCTGTGCTTTTCATGCTGTTCGCCTTACATGTCGTGGCTGTGGCTGTGGCTGTGGCTGTGGCTGTGGCTGTGGCTGTGGCTGTGGCTGTGGCTGTGGCTGTGGCTGTGGCTTTCGGTTTCTGTTTCCGGGGTGGTGTTGCTTGGCAACCTGGCCGACAGCTGATGTTATGAGTTCATGAACCGCAACGGCTGCGTCAGAATGGTGCGTCGGAGCGCATTCATGGCTTGACGCCAGAATGAGTGCACATACTCAAGACACGTGGGTACCCACAGAAATGAAGAAAGCACCATGCCGTGATGTACGTATGGGCAAATTCAGCGTTCCTCTACGAGATTCGCGCATTGGTGGTTTTCGCTGCTGTTTATTGTGGGCTAAACCTGCTGCCTCAGGGACCAGGACCAGCGTCAGGTGCCGTGGGGTGTGTGGTGATGGTGGTGGGGGGGGGGGGGGGGCGAGAGGTCGCACTCAGTCGCACCTGGGGTTACCTCAACCTCGCCAGCTGACGAGTATGCTGCAATTGCCATTTCGTAAACCACTTCTAGGGGGAATGTTTGCCCAGCGCGCGCGCCCCGCGCCCCTCGCGCTACTTTTGTATTAACTATCCTGACTTTAACCCCTGCCTTACCCTCCCCAAAGAAGGCCACCCAAGCACAGCAGAATGCACTACAAAGCACAGATGCACCGGACTTGGCACAGATGCGGATTTCACATTAACACAAGTGACTTTTCGTATCACTAGTAAACAGTGTCATTGCCACAAGTGTGACGGTCAATACATTCTCAACAATTCCGTTCTTTGCACAAAGAAATGACCTCGGGCACCTCAGGAAGGTCTGTACCCGCGGCCTCATGGTCCAATTTTTTCCCCCGCATGGGGCAAACGTGAGCCTGGGATGTGAATGTTGTGAAAACCTGATTGTGGAGGTTGTAGTTCCATTGCAACGAGATAGCCGACGACCACCCCATTCCAATGGTGGAACGCCGTGAGACCATTCAAAGCGCAGCCCCACCCCGACCTGCAAGCCCGGGAGCAACGAAACGGCAAGGGCGCAGACTTCAACAAACGGGATGGCGCACATGCAACTGGTTGCTGCCGACACACCACGAGCACCAGTGAAAACACCGGTGCCTTCCCCAAAACAAAACTGCAGTGGTCCCTTGACCCTCCCTGTATTTCCCCTTTGCGTGCCTGGCCCGCCCTGCATCTGCCCGTCTTGTTGGCAGCCGAGGAGCGTGGGCAACAACACGTCTCATGCAGTGCATCACAGCTGCCACTGGAACCCCCCACCCCCCCCCCCCACCTCCATGCAGGGGCACAGGCAATATCCCGATCAAATCCACAGCCCGCCGCCCATTGGCATTGCTGCCAGCCCCCCCAAATGGCACGCCACTAAGGAGAGTGCTGCGCATGCACCGGCAAGGTACAGACAGACACACGGGGGCAAAGCAGAACGAACAGCAGGAGCCAGACCGATGTAGGAATGAACACGAACAGAGAATAGCCGTACAGACAGATGGTGTCCACGAGGCTGACAGGCACGTCCTTCCACTTCATCCCCAGCCACAGTACAAATGGGACCGCCAATTGATATCCAAAGATGACGCCAGCAGCTGAATGAAGGCGTTGGGGCGTGCATCAGACCGCGTGTGCATCATCCCCGACCACCATCCCAGCGCAACCACCAAACCCTGGACTGCCAAGACTCACAAACAGCCCCTTCCGGTACTCACACACAGATTCGAACCTGCAGCCCTAACAGCCTCCTACCCAATTCCAGCAGGGCACATTCAGCGCCGTTTGGAGGGACATAAACAAAAATGGCACCACCAGCACGAGCAGCAGCAGCACCACCACCACCACCACCACCACCACCACCACCACCACCAGCAGCAGCATCCTACGGCAGCTTCCGCACCCTTCACACTATCAGCGGTTAGAGGTGCAGGGGCAAAGGGACCGGATCTACACCCATGCATCAGAGTTTCTACTGCTCACAGAATTGCAAAGGCATTCTAAGATGGGTGCTAATCCTGCGGCGCAGAATTTCAGTAATTATCATAAAACAGGGGGAATCGCACCCTTTGTGAACCGTACTTTCGAATGGGGAGTGGGTATCGCAACATTTTTGTCTGTTTTGAGCTCCTTCCTTCACCCAAAATTGAGGGAAAATTATGCGGCCAACTACCAACTACCAACTACCAGGGTAAGGCCAATGAGCCTTACCCTGCGGCGCCTGCGGCGCGCAGTAAGCTCTTCCAGAGATCAAGAGCAGCAGGTCTTCGTAGAAAGACAACAAGATGGCTGTGAAGATGAAGGGCTATCACCGCAAGACTTGGTCCGGGAGAGCATGTGCAGCAGCAGTAGCATCATCCCGAAGGTCAATGTATAGATTGCCAAGGTCCCTGCAACCACGCCATGGTCCCTAAAAACCTTACCATGGCCCCGAAAAGCTGCACCATGGTTCCTAAAGCTGTTGAAAAGTGATCTCAGGTACGTGTAAAATGGTGTAAGCTGTAAAGGGGTGCAACACCCTCGGCATGGTCCCTAAATCCCTTGCCAAGGTCCCTACCCCCCCCCCTTGTATAAGCCACGCCAAAGTCCCAAATTAATACGGTCCCTACGCCTACTGTAGCTTGGACACGGGCGTAGCTTGCGCGCAACGCATACAACTACCAACACCGGGCACCCACGTTCAAAAAGAGAGGATTGCATGGTGAGCTGGTGCAAGAAAGGGGCATATAATGCACAAACATCCCCAAAATCAGAGCTATCTGGGTCAAGTGGGCAAACACTCACAACAAATGTGTCGATGACTCTACTTGACTCGCAAATCCGTCACCAAACCCATGTCTTATGTGGCTGCACTACGTTTGGTACCGAATTAAAATTAGGTCCCAAATTAATACGGTCCCTACGCCTACTGTAGCATGGACAAGGGCGTAGCCTTTACAGGGGGGGCGGGGGTACAACATCGCCGTGCTAGTGGTGCAGGGTTCCAAACAGGGATATCAGGGCGCAACCCCCCACCACCGCGTAAAACTTCGGGGGGGGGGGGGGGGCAAAAAAAAGGTAAAACTTACTTTCACCCCTCAGCGTACACATAGTGCGCATGTTTCATGGAGCATCGAAACATGAAACAAACCTTGAAAAGGATTACACTGCCTTCAGCACCTTTGCAGAGCATTGATCGTAAAGAGATACCACCAATGCGGCCGATGGTTTGAGTTATCGATGAAAAGTTGTTTCGACTTGTTTTCAGGTGCGGGTGCTGGTGCTGGCAGTGGCGGTGGTGATTTTTTTTCCACGTGCGGTCATGCACCAGGGAGGGCAGGCAACGTCGCGTCGGCTGCACGGGAGGGCGAGTATGGAAGAGACTTAGTCCCAACCATCTCGTCCCTCTCATAGGTAGGCGGGGGGCACCAACGGGGAGGTGGGTGCCTGGACTCTTGATCGGCGCACCACCCCAGCCCCTCAACCTCTGTACACAGGCCCATGGACATTAGAAGGAAACATCCCCGAGTTATTTCGTTTTCACGCGGTTTGGCCATTGGGTGCTGCATCACTGGGGGGGGAATGAAAGGCTCCAAATGGTCTTCGGGACCCCCCTGTGTGACATTCCGTCGGGTTGTTGCTCCTTTACGGGGCCCTGGACAGTCACCCGTTCTTCCCTTCGGATGTTGCGTCGGGTCGCTGCGTTGTGTCGGCCGCTGCGGCCGGTGCTCTTGCTGGTGTCGTTTCCGCGTTCGTGGAGCCCAGTAGTAGCCCCCTTCCCCAGCTCCAGTCGGAATTGGCGGGAGGGCCCCTTTGATCAGGCCACGAATACGTCCCCCTTCATCCGCTACACAACCGAATCAATACCCAAAATGGCCATGTGCACGCCCTCGCCACGAGTCTGGGGGGATTAGGGTCCAGTGCAACGCTTACTTCCGCATTGATTCCTCGGATTGGCACCCTTGGTAGAGTGCTGGGGGTCGTGGGGCAAGCTGGATCGCTATTGCAAGCGAGAGTGCAGTCAGTCAGTTGCATTCCGGTCCGACATACCGGCCACCACAGGGCCCATCCAGCCGCTCTGACAGGCCTTGTCTGTCGAGCCCTTTTCGCAGTTAAACTCTCGTGTTAACTGCGCCACCACAGCGATCATCAGCCAAAGAGTGCAGGCGATCCATGTCGGGCCATACCTGCGAACGCGCAGGCACAGGCACTGGGCTTTGCATTGCACATGGGGTGCCTCAACGGCTCAGGCTCAACGGGATGCGTGCGCGCGGACCAGCAGACAGCGGGTCGACACAGCCAAGACAGGCCGATCGGCTTCCACAAATCTGAGCAGTGCTCATCATTCACGTCGCAGACCATTGACTTGCTTTCCACTTACCAGGGTTGTCCTTAACGCCCGAAGAAAGAAAATGCCCATCCACATGTCACCCGGCCCCGCCCGGCCCCGCCAAGCACCCGCAGCCATCCACATGCCGCGTGGCCCCGCCCGGCCCCGTCAGCACCCGCAGCCATCCCCATGTCATCCGGCCCCGCCCGGCCCCGCAGAGCGCCACCCGCCGAGTAATTGCAGTCGGTCATCAGCCAACCGGCGTCAGTCGGCCATCTACCTTGGGCCAAGCGCCAACCTCGGTTGAGTGTCAACCGCCGTCGGTTAACCGAATCCTGCTACCGATAAGCTCCGGCCGTCCTTAGCGGAAAACAGCTGTTTGCCATTCCTCAAGGACAACTCCGCTACTGACTGGGCGGCAATACACACAGACGCACGCACGCGCGCGCGCGCGCGCACACACACACACACACACTCCCTTAACCACCCGCCACTGGCTGGGCGGCAATACACGCAGTCACTCTCGCGCACGCACAGACATGCACACACACACACACACACACACACACACACACACACACACACACACACACACACACACACACACACACACACACACACACAACACACTCCCCCACCCCCCCTCTCTCCCTCTCTCCCTCTCTCTCATGCCCACACATACGCCTGCGCGCACGAGCAATGGGTGCACTGCTGGAGTCACGCAGCAGAACCACAAACGGTGCGGACGGAACCTCCGGCGGTCTGATGCGGTTTAATGGAGCGGTCAGGGCTGTGCTTAAGGGGGGCAGGGGAAGGGCTGGGGGGTCAGAGAATGGGGACCCTCCTCCTTGCGGTTGGCCCCAAATGACATGCAATGCAATGAAAACAATGTGCAACCAGTTTGATACCTTTGTGGTCTTACGTACGATAGAACGATACAATACTATACCATACTACACTACACTACTCTACTACGCTACACTCTTCAACATAACTCTGTCTGAAGGCGAAGCCGTGAAGAGCTGAAGAGTCCCGAGCAGTAGCACAGAATTCCAGTGCAATGCTGTACAACTGCCCAGCCCCACCCACAACTGGCCGCCGTTCGCTCAAAAAACCCCCCACAGTCGTTGCCACACAAGCGCGCCTGCCCGCGGACACACACATACAAATCGGCATTGGTGTTGGTCCGTGGCTGCTCTCCCGAAGGTGAATCCGCAGGCGATGCAACAATGTCCGGGGTTCTACCGACGACTTCAGGATCTGTAGACAATGGAAAGAGAAATATGCACGGGAAATATCTTGCACATGCATTTTCCGCAATGTTCTGCGGTTGGAGAGTTCGTTCCGGACTGTATGGGCGTGCCCTCTAAGAGGAAGGGGGGGGCGGGCCCATGCAATCGGGAATCCACATGCGGCTCGTGCCCTTACGAGTGTCCATGTCAATCATGCCATGCACGCACGTGCACTTGGTTCACCCTTTCACTCATGGTACCCATAGAAAACTCAGTTGATTCGTAAATTAATCAACCTCTGTGCCAAATAGGCAAAATGATGGTCAAGACAAGGTCACAGAATCACATCATTGCATCATTGATGGTATCATGACATCACCATGCAAAATGTAAATAAGAAGGATGGCAACAAAGAATGTTCATCGGCTCTAACACACGGCGACAAACAATTGCAACAAGCATGAGAAAATCATTGAGCGTGCTTCGCGACAAGGGACCAACCGATGATCCTAACGAGAAGCTGGCAAGGCAATGAGATCATGCAACTATTGCGGTTCAAGACACAAACTCAAATCATGAAAATCCGCCCTCAAATCATGAAAATTGTGGCAACATTGCATGGTCCTTCATCAGTGTAGAGACGGAGGGGGGTCCCTATGTTGGGTGAAACTAGTAACAAGTAGCTAGAATTTCCCCAAGGTTCGCAAGCGGTCAAGGAGATAGCAGGCGAGCACTCCTTGGGCCCTTCAGTTCACTTGATGACCCCCACCCCCCGGCGCTCCATCCGGAAGTACCAACCGGCACACTACTCAACCTCTATGGCAACCCCTCCCGGCACTCTCCGTTGGGCTACCCCTCCGACCTATCGCAACCCCGGCCCCGCAAACGTTTACTTTGACCACTCCCCCACTTGACCCCGTCCCCGCCACTTTGCTGCGGCATCTTGCTTGGAGGCCGAGGAGCACGCATGACCTGCGGTGAAAGCGGCATAGCTGAAATTTTTGGCCTCGAGGTATTGAGGAGGTTTGAAGGGCCACAAGGAGCTAGTGATGCGGCTTTGTACATCGATCGCATCCACGTCAAAAAATTGTTGCCAGAATTGAATCGTCCAAAATGCCCTTGTGGACTCCACCACTTGATGTATTGATCTCGGGGCCTGCGAACACCACAAAGGCTTCACTGTCCGAGCCTTGCGACCCCTTACAGCTCGAGCTCTTGTTGAGCAGGCGTTCAAAACGGAGGCGCTCGGACCAGCTTTTCCCATCCACAAGCTCGTGTACACACGGCACCACGAGCAGTTCTCCGACCATTGCGCGTGTCGAACGCAATATGAAGGCAAGGAGTAGCAAGGCCTAAGTGTCGAAAGCACATTACCCATGTCCGCGGGAGTGTTTCGCGGCACCACACGTATCAACCACGTGGAGCTAGCACCTGCCAAGGCGGGTGTCGACGGTTGTCGCAATCTTTTGTGGCGGATGCTAGTTCCATGTATGGGATGAACCAATGCAACACCATGCATTACACAGACGCACAACTCAATGGTCGCATGAACCGCATTCGTATTCTCATGTTACCTATCATGATTGGGGAGGCCGACGAGAGGCGCGCTATGTAGCTTTTCTTCTTCTCAAAGACTTGTTCATTCCTCCGGCCCGTGTCTATGCCACACGCCATGCGCAGATTGCTCATCACCTCTTTAGATACATACTTCGGTTTGTTGGGGTGGTTGACTTGGCGCTTGAGGAATCGGAGGTGTCATGGGGGCCCCACCACTTGGAGCTCCGGATGGATACGGCGGAGCTGCGTACGTTGGAACGGTTTGTGGTGGAGGATCAAAAGGTGACACGGGCGCGGGGGCCCCGAGTGGTCCAAGCGGGGCTGAGTGCCAAGAGGTATCTTGCATGGTAGATGGACCACTATAGAAGTCGAGCTCCGGAGCAGTGGCCATTGTGGTATCCTGTGAATACGCATTGGGCTGCTCGAAGGGTTGATTCAAAAAGCCATCCGCCGAATAGTCTTGGTCGTTCATATCTAGGACACACAAGAACGAAGATGCGCCACAACTCAATTCAGTTCAATCTCGACCGCGCACTTCAAGTCTCGTGCACGCACGATGGCCTTTCGGTTGGCTACAAAATGGACCCTCAATCCTCATTCATTTCCACCCCACAACATTGAGACAACTTTGCGAATGAAGAACTATTACTGTTCGATTTGCAACTTGGAACGGCAATGTGTTGCGTGGGGTTCAGTTGGCAAGTTGCAATTGCAAGATCTTTTCCTTCTACGCATTGGTACGCACGGAAATCGACAAATTGGTGCATTACGACGTCACTAATTGATTCCACCAAGTTGTGGTTTCGTTGTCTTCCAAAGAAACGCCGTCGAGCCGCATGAATGTTGCGATCTCAACAAGGTGGGAGGTCCCCTTCACAAAGCACTCATACCACCAAAAATGTCATCGGTTGGTTTTTGCGACATATTGAGTCACAAGAGAAGTTCCACGCACACTTCCTCTTTGTTCCCTAAGAAACGCGAAGCAGTGGGGCGACTATTCTCTTCCGGCTCGTTTTGTGTCCCCGTGGAACCCTTGGTATACATAAGCAACCGACAAACCGGCAACAACCCTACGCTCATCACAAACACATTGTTGGAGCGCCAGCGGAGGCTAACGGGTCAAAGTGCAGTCAAGTTGGCCACGACCAAAGTCTCTAAGGCTTCGACCCACGTGGAACCGTGCTCGCGCATGCTTTCTCGCATGGCACGAGGTCGGCTTTGTCCAGCCCTTATGACCCTTGCCCCTTGTGGTGCAGCACATGAATGCATGCATGAATGAATGAATGAATGAACATTCACGATGAAAGTCGTCTTTCGCACCTTGGGTATGGAACTTGCCAATGCAAAATGCTTCGGGGGTCCGCGAATGATTTGCAAATCAACATCGATGCCGATGCCAACCGTTGGTTCAAGATACGTAAGTATGCACGATTTCGGTGCATGCTATCATTCCCACCCCAAATCGCATCGGCGGATGCCCTCCCACATGCGTTCGCGTAAGTTTTCAAGGTGGGCCAAGGAAGTGGGACGACCGACCGAGAGGAAATGTCGATGCATGCCGACCGTCGGTTCAAGAGACGCAAGTATGCACCATGCATTCATTTCCACCTAAAATCGCATTCCCTCCCCCTTTGCGTTCCCGTGGCACGTGGAGTAGACTGACCCAACACACGGGGTTGGTCGGGTTGTTTACTCCTCCTTTGGCCAACAGTTGGATCAAGGCACGAAAGCATGCATTGTGTCAATGCATGCCATCAAAATGGCATCCGCCGATGTCCTCACCTTTGCGTTTTTGTGAGTTTCTCCCTCGTGTTTCCACCGGCCATAATGAGGGAGTTAAGCGAGGCGGACCACATAAAAGAGCATAACTTGTAGCCTGCGGGGGTTTTCGGATTGCTGAAGTCCTTTGGGATTGTGGGAGTGAATTTCCTTTCGCACAGCACGCATGTCTCATCACCGTGAAACGATAATGATGGGAGACGGTGGCTGTCTTCAACAGTACATTCTTTAATTCATTATTCGTGCAGATCATTTTTGCCCAGGGGACCCCCCAGTGCCCTGCCCAACAATTGGCAATAGTACTGGCAGTACCCGGTGTGCACGCGTGTTTCACACTGACCCGCGCGTGCGCATACGCACAATGCTTGTCGCGATACAGTGCGAAAACCTTGTTCGGATTGTGCAATGGGTTGTGAAAATTTGCCATCAAAATTCTTGACAGAAATTACACTCTCTCTCATCTCTTCGTGACCACTTTGCCCTTTTTCTGTTGGGGACTGCCATCAAATAAGAGAAAGAGAGAGAGAGAGAGAGAGAGAGAGAGAGAGAGAGAGAGAGAGAGAGAGAGAGAGAGAGAGAGAGAGAGAGAGAGAGGTAGGCTCTCTTGGACTTTGCATGAGCGATTGCATTTCCGAGGTGGTAGCAAAACACGTAGAGGTGTCGTTTCGTATGTTATGTTTTTTTATGTCGTAGGTTTAAGCTTTTTCTCCAATTTGCTCCGCGCAATGTGCTCCGATGTGCAATCTTGGTGTTGCCGCCTGAGGATTGCCATAGACTAAGAGTGGAAAGAAAACAATACTGGGCTCCGGAGTCATGCCTCGTCGCCCTTTCATACACATTTTGCACGAAGTCACATCTGTTTGTCTTATGCACCGCTCGCACTTTCTGAGTGTCTATTTTTTTTCGAAAGGTCCTTGTGGCACTTCTTCTTGTGTCGTGCAAGTCCACCTGACGACGGTTGGGCGTGTTGCTACGGGTGCTTTTGCTCGGTTGTTTTGTGCATAGTCGTGCTCACGGACGAGTGGCCACGAAGCACGCCAAGTAGTAGTCCATCATCGTCATCTTCATATGTTGTGAACTTGGTACGCGAACAATCTACCTTGTACTCTCATCACTCTTGTGTTGTCCGATGCGGCGCCGTAATGTGTTTCTTCGTCTTGAATCAACAAGCGGTCAAGCAAGATTCGACACTTGTGCGGTTGAAAGAAACATGATCCTTCAAAAAAAAATTAACAAGCAACTTCAAAAGGTTTTTAGGCATTACATTCGAAACATCACATGCCGCATAGTGTTTGGTCGTTTCGTCGCGGTCGTTCATTAAGTTGAGGATCACTTCGTTTCTAAACATAGTCGCGAAACCTTTTTCAATGGCAACTGTGTGTCATTTCTAGTACATGAGGGTGCACAATTCGGCGAAACGTTACAAAAACCATTGAAAAGGCCACACGCGCTTCCATTGCGCCATAATGCACCACGATGCCCTGCAATGACGCCGTGATAAATGCGGACTCAATGGTCGATCGAACAAATTTGGCCAGAAAGGCTAGAAAGAAGGGGACGTAACTTCATTTGCAATGTGCATCGTCCATGGTACGCCTACGAGTGTCCCAAAGACCTTTTGATCCATTATGTAGTGAAATGCAACGTTGAAAGGGTCACCGGTGTTTTCGCCCATAGGTTCTTGCCTTTTGTGGCACTCGCCTTTCGCTCTCCACGGCGTCTTTTCCAACCCCCATCAAATTTTTGAAACTTTGGGACATGCCATTATAAATTCCATTCGGTCCGGTAGTGTTATGCCATCCGTTTTACGACACCCATCTTCCAACATTTTTTTCGTTGCTATCTTTTTAGTTGATGGTTCGATGGAGTTGTGGGAGATCACGTAAAGGTGGAGGTGCGAAATGCCAGTCGATTACAAAAGAGAGAGTCTTGTCGCACCTTTGTTTCAATGTCGAGGATCCGTTGTATGGTCAATCTATCCTTATCTCATTATCATTACGGCACTTGCAGTCGGCGTGGTGTGTTTATATGAATACGCCGATTGGTCCGCATCAGGTGTGCTTGGCGTGTGGTCTCTTCCTCCCGCCGACATTTCATCAACCTTTTGCTTCGGCTTGTCTCGGTGGCGTCGTCGAGCACTTGCCTGATATCGTATCCTCCCTCTTATTTGTTGTCGCAACTTTCGAAGTTGAGATCCTCCACCTTGTTTGGTGTCCCAGCTTTCGAAGCCGAGATCGTGGTGACATTGTTCGTTGTTCCCTCATCGTTTCTCATGATATTTCAAACGAACATTGCATACGAGCGGTATTGGGAAGGGCGCAATACCATCAGCTCACTAGTGCTCAATTCCCACCACTTGGTGCGCAAGGTGTGTTTGTTGACACCACAAGATAGTGGGCCTTGCTCCCTACCCCTTTACGCGGACTCACACAACATTAGGGACCATGGCTAGGTTTTCGGGGACCATGGCGACTCTTTGGGGACCATGGCGAAGTTTTAGGGACGGCGAGGTTTTTGGGACCATGGCGAGGTTTAGGGGCCACGGCAAGGTTTTGCATCGTTCGAGTCGACAAGCCTTGGTTGGTTTCGTGTGGTCGGTAGCGATTAAATTGCCGAGGAAGGTAACGCAGAAGCTTGCTCCCGAGGGATCGCCTTGCCTGGCTTGGTGACCACTTGCGCGTCGTGCGTCGTATACCTTCAGTATGTCGTTTATGCAAAACACGTCCCTGGGCACGAGGAGATCGTCGCACGCACCACGTTGTGCTTGGTCCGCTTGGTTCAGCTATATATGGACGCGACGAAACAGGTGTGCACTTGCAACTGCCATGTTCGCAAGTTGAGTCACCGCACTTATTCGGATTGAATGGCATTGGGTTCTCGTCTAGTTCGGTGCACACAATTGGATATTGTTCTGCTCAAGCCGCCAACTCCCCCCCCCGCCCTGGCTGGACTAGTACTTGTGATCAAAGGCACCCGAAGGTGGTTTTACCCATAACATTCCCTTCCCTGCCTAAACCATTCCTCCACCGGTTTAAGGATTGCTCGTAGATCCTTCACGTTGACTTGTGGGAGCGCGCTGATCAAACGAGCTAGACATCAAACCGTCAGCCTCGCCATGCTACTGACCACATAGCACCCAAAATTCTGACATACATCCGTAGACACGGGCCACACGCGACTTCGTGTTTCACTAGCCCTAATGGACCTGTATTGCCGTCACTACGGTCACCGCCGTCTCCACCACCGAACACTACATGAATATGGTATGACACACCCTGGTTCTCTAGTGTGGACTACTTCGGAATGGAGCCACGGTGCGCACCATGGTCCATGAATGTGGCGTGACACACGGTGCATCACCACAATAGGCTGCAGATGAATGAGGTGCAACTCACACTACACCTAATTCCGTCAAGTGTCAAGTATAGGGTAACAGAAAGACGAGGGGTGCACATAGTAAACGGTGTGAATGAGGTGATAGTGAAGCATGAACACCATCCAGTGGTAGCGGAGAGTATTCAAGCCCCATGCACTTACCATCCTGCCCCGTGGCCCCACATGTGACCTGCCATTTTGGTTGCCCCCCAGCCCCCTTCCATCGGTGGCGAGGGCTAAAAACAGTCCATGGGACCTCTGCTTTGTGGGCAGCAGGCCCCTCGTGCTGTCTGGCATCAGCGCCACCCGCACACAGCCAGTGCAGCACTGATGCCAGCGACGTCCACCAGCCCCGCCAGAGCCACAAGTGCAACAGTTAATTTCCGTCGCAGCCCCAATTGCTTTGCCCCTTTCCTCTTCCCCATGCCCATGCCACTTTGCATTTACTTACAACCCCGCCCTTTTTGCTGGGGGCACATACATTTGCACTATTACACTTAACACTACACACACATGCATGACACACACAAAGCTACCACTAACAAGCACAAAAACTGACCTAAACGGAACACTGTCACCTCAGAACGTCGTGATAACGCCGTAACATCGGCACAGACATAAAGCCGACAAATCTATACTAACATCCTACAAAACTAAACGGAAGCGACTTTCAGACTAACACAAAACTGGCGACAACGTCAAAACGTCCTACGGCACAAAGCGTGCAGGTACAAGAGTAGCATGCTCAGATCACCATGAGATGCATGGTGGTGGGGGGCGCGGGAGGGGATATGGGAATGCACAATCTTAGCACCAGGGCAACACTTCACAATCCGATGGGCTGTAAGATTGCGCCGTGCCCCAAGGACAGTACTCAGGTAATGCAACTGGGCCCAGTTTCGTGCACATCCACTGCCCCCCTTCTAGGGCCTTCAAGAAAGTGAGGATGAGGTGGATTGCAAACAATTTTGCAGTCCGTACGAGGCGAATTACCTCAACAATATGCAGGTACTTGGCATTCCCCACCAGTGTTTGGGACAATGGTTGATAGCAGGAGAAGAGGGCCCAAAGGTGTCGATTTGGGAGGGAGGTGATGTGGTGCTGTCATAAAACTGTGCTGCATGTCAGGGGAAAATGTGCCGCGCTCAGTTGTGAAGTTTTGTGTGCAGGGGGTACCACTGTTGGAACAAGGATGGGCTGATCTGCAGTTCCAAATTTAAGGCCGAAGCTCCTCAGCATTGTTCAAAATAATCTCGCCTCCTTGGTTTCACATCTGGGCTTCATTGCAAGGGCACGTTGTCGCTGTATGGGTTTGGGTGATGGGGCGACAGAAGGGTTTCGGGAAAAGTCGAATTTTCGAAAATGTTCAGGAGCCACTGAACAGCCTCAACATCGGCAATTTTGGGCACGTCTCCTTTTTATGTCTGTTGGCCTATGTACAGAGGTTGAGGGACGAGGGAAGGGGGCCGATGAGAGTTCTGGCACCCCCTCCCCCCATGAAGGCCCCCCACCTATGGAGTACGGCGGCCAAGAGGGAGGAGCGGGTTAGGACTAGGTCTCTTCGAGGCTTGCCCTCCCGTGCGCCCTGGCCGGCGCCCTCCACCCTTCCCTAATCAGCCCCTCAACATCGGCAATTTTGGGGCTTTCGGGGTGCCCATGGCTCGGGCTACATCGGCCCAGCAGCCACTACGTGGGTCCCCATGGGTGCTCAAGTATCTGTATGGTCACCAAATGATCACCCAAACCCATCCCAGAGGAGATAGAAGGGTTTTGGGAAAAATCGAATTTACAAAAATTTGCAGGTGACACTAATCAAACAGCAGCAATTTTGGGGCTTTCAGGGGTCCTATGGCACGCGCTACATGGGCCTAGCGGGGACTACGTGGGTCCCCATGGGTGCTCAAATACCCCTATTGTCACCAAATGATCATTTGGTGATAATAAGGGTACTTGAACACCCATGGGGACCCACGTAGTGACCGCGCACTTTTTCGAAAATTCGATTCTCTCTTCAAGGTGCCTTGCTGAAGGCAACAGAATTTCCAAACTGATGTTTTCGACATTGTGACCACCACAAAGATCCCATATCCCATGTAAGCAGGGGGGGGGCACGGTAAGATTTGCTCTGGCCTCTGGGTGGTGAGCCGTGCGATCTGACTATGTGACTGACCGCCTCTAGCGACACGACAGGGACAGTATTCAGTCCCTCTTCGAGGTGCCTTGCCAGGCTAAAATTTTTGAATGAGGAGATACCACCAAGATGTGTGGGTTTCGGAACCAAGGCACCCCATCCCCAACCCCTGTTGCCCTCCACCCATCCTGTTCTGCATCCAATGGGGATATTTTGCCAGCCAAGTTTGACGCCGTTAACCCAAGTACGGCATTGTTTGAGGCAGGTTGCCCTGAAACCCTTTCATGTGCATTGCAGGCAAGCAAACCACCTGTGATCGCCCTGTGGATGAGCAGGCTAATGGCCCTTGGCAAACAGTTGGATATGTACGATGAGCACCTTGTTGAGGACTGTGACAAGCACATGGAGCAGCTCATCAACGCGTTCATGACAGGGCACAAGGTGAAGGGCACCCCCGTGCCATACCCCTATGCCCAGCTGCTCAACCTGGGTATGCAATGCCTCCTCGTACCCGCCACAGCCCCTGAAGCCGGACAGAAGTTGTGCCGCATGGCAGCCTGGAAGGCTTGGCCCACAGTTGGAGTCCCATTTGTGGATGGATGTCCGATTCAATGACACACACCACGCAAATACCCGTCAGCCCCCTCCCCCTCTCGTTCGCAGAGGCTTGTTTGTCCGTGATTTGCAATCAACCTGCTGTCAGTGTGCCCTCATTCTGTGCAGGGGTGCGCCACCGTTACCCCATTGACTCCCCCCCATGCCCCATGGCTTCCCCTCCACCATCATCCAGGTGCCCCTAGTGAGTCCCTCCCTCTGGGTTCTTGCTGCCAGAAAAGGCAGAAAAATGTACACTGGATCTTCGTCCAAAGGGGCTGCAAATCGCCAAAAAAATAGTCAAGTGCCTCGAGGAAGCAGGTTCCAGATGTTGGTGGGTGGCTCTGTGAAGTGGGGGAAGTATTCCAGAGGCTCTGTGGATCCGTGTATCTGCCAGTCCATTGTGCTTGAGGTCCCGGGGTCCCATTGGAACTCTCGTTGTTTTGTGTCCGAGTTTGTCCAGCGGCCTTGCCCAACCACCCCCCGCACCGCCTTCTGGGCTGGGCAGTCAGACGGGCTTCTATCTTCTTCCTATTGCACACCCTTTCCCTCTCTGCGATGATCATAGCATACGAACTGTTGGGGAGGGTCCTATTGGAGGGCACAATCCGGTTTATGCGTGTTGGCATGCGTTCCACTGCCTTTTGCTCTGTGTGCTTAGGCATCGTCATCAGTGTCTGCATCATCCCTTTCTCCTACGCCCCCCAGTACCAATGGACCACCATTGCCATTTGCTTGCTTATTGCCCTGGCCTTCTTTGGCATGAATTGGGCCGGCATCGAAATCCAGGTCTTTGCAGGGCATACTGCATCTACGTGGCAGGGGCGGCATGTTGTGTGCTGAAGTGTCATGCTGCGGCCTCTCTTGCATGCCCTGGGCGTCCCCTAGGCACTACCTTTTGCTTCGTCCACAGGATCCATTCGGAACTGATGCCAACGATTTTGAGCTGGACAAATTCGCACAGGCCGTGCATGATATCTCTGTGCGTGTTGTCCATATGTACATGCTGGTGTGTTGCCAATGTACATGCTGGTGGGGGGCCTGCCAATGTTGCAGTGCAGTGCCTCATTTGCTTCTCAGGACTTGGGAGTTCGGGGCTGCAGCTGTCTGTTTCCTGCAGAAAGGCACCTAGTTGCTGATGGTCATGACTTTTCTTTGACTGTCTGCGGCCTGATGAGAATCTACTGTCAACCAGTGCCTACGCTGCTTCTGCTTTGCTGGGATTTCGTCGCTTTGCGTCACCCACGTGTGTGTGTGTGTGTTCTAGGCCGGTCCTGCCATAGGGCAGCACCGTCCTTCTTCCTTTGTAGGCCAAGATCCTGTCCCCACAGAAAGGCGCCTATTGGCGTTGAACATGCTCTGTCTTGTTTGACTGTCCAACTGAAGAGGAATCTGACATTTGGACCTGGCGTTGTGCTGCTCGTCTGTTTGTTTGCAAATTGTGTGTTCCTGAGTAGCAGAGCATGCCTTGGAAGAAATGATTAAAACTGCCAGGGCACTGGCTGCAGGTCCCCTCCCCCCAGACAGATGGATTGGGATCACTGGAGTCCTGAAAGCTGCACACATGTCGCCAGTTGTTTTTACAAACATGCAGCAGGACTAGCACAGGGGGGCGGGTGCTCTCAGGGCTCGGCAGATGGGCCCCTGGATAGCAGAACCACCCCTCCCCTGCCTCATACACTGCACTGCACTGTTACAGTCACAGGGACAGCCGCACTGTGATGATGCTATCGTAGATTTCATGTTGTCCCTCCACTATGTCAAATAGACACTCGGACTCAGTAACTTAGTCATCCAAAACACTGCCGCGTATGTTTAGCATAGTCACACAGCCGCTTACTACGATTTCGCCTACACTCGAATAGGATGCCACAACACTAATATTGCGTTCCGGGTGAACATCTTGTCACACATGCACTGCCAAACAAATGAGCACACACCCGTTGACTCAAGCTTCACAAACAATTACAAGGGCGTCCACACAACAGTGCTACATTGTGCCTACACTGCGCGGATGCCACTGTCAATCCCCAAATCAGAATATCAGAGCATACCAGGGTGGATTGCACGGCGAGTTTGTCACACCATACAAGGTACACCAATGTGGTTTACCCCGCACTCATGGTTCACGGTGTGTCACCTGTGTTTCAATCCTACATACAAGGTAGTGCCCATTGTCAACACCTCCCCCATCGCCATCGATCGGACAGTGGGCGGACGTGCAGCACATTGCACTTCACTGATTGCACAATCTACCAGAGCCCATTACTCAGCTCTGGTTCCGGTGCCAAGAACAACACCTGTGTGAGTTCCATAACCTCCACCCCACACACCAACTCGCTATGGAGTGTCACGGGCACTGACTGTTTGGCCCTCCCTTTGCACTGCAAAGTCTCAACAGGAGACACGCTCAACGGCTCCATTACCATTTCGCTCATGAGGGAAAGTCCCATATTCCCTGTTCCTTGTCTCGCGGTTCTCAATGTGTGTGTGCCACCAGAGAACTCAATGCTGCAGAACATGGACACCGACAATGTGTACTATGACCACTTATTGTTCCTCGTAGAATCCTTGGTTTCGGTCGTGGTAGGGCAGCCACAAGCTAGATGCTAGGTGCTAGATGCTCTTATTGCGAAATGCATCTACATTCTAGAGGCACAGGCAGAGGCAGAGGCAGAGGCGAAAGCAGAGGTTCCGTGCACTATGTGCCTCATGGAGTTCGAGGATGAGGACAAATGCTGCAAGCTGCTGCAATGCGGCCATATGTTCAATGCGGAAAGCATCGAGAAGCATGGCAGCTCCAATAATCGTGTCCAAAAAGAAGTGAGCCTTGCTTCTTCAAGCATATTCGATCTCAACGAGATTATGTTGCGACTCCACATTCTTTGTTGAGCGTGTGTGTCAGGGTCGTGGTCTTTCCACTCCCAAGCCCAACCAAAAGAAGCCATGGTAGGGATGCCTCAACAAAACCTAACGATAGCCTTGTAAAGTTGCTGCAAAGGTGGTATTGTCGGCGTTGTTGCGTCTACATCAGCAAAATCAAAGAATTGTGTGGTGCAGCCCCACACAAAGGGATATACACCTATCCATTTAGCCCTTTTCCGAAACTGCTCGACCCCAACTCAACAATCGTCCGTTTGTTGAGGGGGTGGTTCTTGTTTTGCGTCCAAGAGCGCGAATTCCATGTGCCTCGCAGCGAAACAGGAGTCCAAAGGATGCAACCAGAGGGATCCTCCCATTCCTTGCACGGGCTTCAACATTTTCGATCATCGTCTTTCACTAAACAATAAAGTCCGTAATCAGTGAACAGTAAAGTGGTGTAGGTTGTCTTGCCAACAACATGTAGCACCATGTATTAGCCTTTCGGCTTCTTAGATAATAAGTCGATCCCAAGCACTCCCTCCCTTTTGCCAATTTCAATAGAGTACAACAATTGGCGCAAATCGCACCGGTAGAGCGGAATGCTACCCGGGCATGCGGGTTTGGGTTGGGTACGAACGACAACAAGAGTTCCAAAACGGTGTGGAATTCCGCTCAGCCAAAAAAATACATCGGCTCATTTTCCCGTTCTTCGGCAAGTGCACAAGTCGCGCTCAACGCTATCGACACACTATGCACGTGCATAGTGAGGTTGGACACGAACTTGCTGCTACAGGATAGGAGACGTACCTCGCTTCCCCAATTGCCGCACGGACTTGCATCTGGCGCTCCATTGAGCTCGCTTGTGCTACCTAGTGCGGTAAAACCACAACCTTCAGCCTCTCTAGTGGGGCTTGCCTGCTAGTGTTCAACACGCGGCAGCACGTTCCTGCACGGCCTTGCACATGGATAGCATTTGCTGAATCTGTAGTGATGGGGTATTTATATATCAAGTTGGCCTTCTATTTGGGGTCATTTGGGGGCTGCAGTAGCTGCCAACAAACCCCGACCCACGGGTAATCCGCCCACGGCCACAAAATCTGTTGCAAACCCATGGCACCGCTTGTTTTACGATAGTCACCCTTTGGCATGGCACGTGGCAAGTGGTTGATGGCTACCTGGTAGCACGCAGTGGTTGAATGGCGGCACCCCGCCTTTGATGGCGTGAGGCTTCGTAGTGTAGGTGGGTGGAAATGCCCAAACAGTGGGTGGCTGGCTCGCAGGTTTCTGTGGTTTGCGCATCACGATCTGCGACACCTTGTTATTTTTTTGGCATTGATATTTTCAGTGGCACATGCCACGAAGCCTGACGACAGCTTGTATTGCTCATGTGCTTCCACCTAACCCTCAGAGCTCATGCAGTTGTCATACCTGTGCTGTGCTGTTGAATTGTGATTCTGGAGTACTTTGGGCCCTTTTCTTGCCTCTTCTCCCCTTTCTTCCCAAGCCTTTAGCCCCTTGTGACACTAAGATGGTGACTGTTCACCCTAGGTCTCTGTGTCCTCCCTCACCATCTCTCAGCATCTTGTTTCGCAGGCAATTATGGGGGGGGGGGAAGGGACCATGCTGTGGCATGCGGGGCTGGGCTGGGCTGGGCTGAGCAGGGTGCAAGATGGCAGGCTGGGCTAGGCTAGGCTGGGCTGGGCTGATCTGCGCTGATCTGAGCTTTACCCCATCCAGACTTTCATTCCTGCCGACATGGCAGTGCTGTTTCCGTCTGTGAATTGCAGCTTTGGTGTGCGCGGCTAGACACCTTCATCCTCTTCCACTTCCAGAAAGGCGCCTAGCCGCCAATGGTCATGACTGATTTTTGACTGATTGGTCAGCCTGATGAGATTCCTAGCATTCAGCGCCTTCTCTGTGCCTGTTTGTCACATCCTACGAGTGTGTGTGTGTGTGTGTGTGTGTGTGTGTGTGTGTGTGTGTGTGTGTGTGTGTGTGTGTGTGTGTGTGTGTGTGTGTGTGTGTGTGGTGTGCACTGACATGTACCATGAGGGTGCCTCGCGCATGGTGCGCGCAGTGCGGGCGCGCGCTGCGACTTTAGCCCAGTTGATGTAGAATGGCGATACCATGGAATGTTGCCCAAAAGTGGTCATAGGAGCCTTAGTAACACGTCTACTAAAGCGCTGTGCGGGCGTGGGGTACGTTGAGGCACCCTCCATGGGCTGTGGGATCTTTTCCAGCCGTGTATGGAGGTGTGTGGAGGTGTCTGATGCCCGTTTATTTCATCTTGTGGCGTATGGCTGCGCCCGCGGAGACGTGGGATTGATTGTACATACAACTCATCGAAACCCCATTCCCGCGTCCAGACATAGCTCAGCCGACGGGCCATGGCATCCCCCCCCCCTCCTGTTTTGTGGCTCATGGAAAACTTGCTTTGCTCGGTCTTCCACCTTGTCCACTCAGCCTGGCACTACCCCTGCAAATACTGAAGAATGGCTCAAGCAGCCCCCAGATGCGGAGTCGTTCTTCCACCTGAGCAAAGACCTGGAGGCTCTCGTATCCAAGTATGACGGGCTCCTGTTGAGGGCCGCATTGAGCAAACGAGCGGGGGCATAGGTCAGGGACGACCTTACGGATGGGAGGTCCTGAAGTGGCTGAATCTTTTCGCTTTGCTTTTGCTTATATCCTCCGTTCAGGACCGCCCATTTGGCGGGGGATTGCCGCTCGCTGGACAGCAGGCGGCGTCCAAGCGACGGGTGTGTACTGACGACTGGTGAGGGTCGCCTAAGGCAGTTGGCGGGCGGGGCAAAGAGGCCCATCCATCTTTGGGGGCTGGCCCAGGGATGAATATAATGCCGCCACAATTGTTTTGGTGGGGGAGAGGGGGGGGAGGGGGGGAGGCTGAGGACCCCTGAAATGACGAAATGACGATTACGAAATTGCAATTTTCCACTGCTTTTTGCTTTGCAGGTATGCCTCACCGTTGCATGTATTCCCCCTCTAGCGGCAGCCAGTCCCCCTGCTCGTCAAGTGACTCATCCAGCTCTGAGGATGAGGCTGAAATGGAACGCATTTTGGGAACATGCGTCAAAAAGAATGTGTAAAACACTGTTCACATTGTTTTTTGGGTTGCAGCAGTGACCTACGTCCAGTGTTTTTGTCTCAGAGAGGAGGGACCCAGGGTGTGACTGCACTGTACTTTGGTTGGCCGGCATTTCGTAATCGTCATTTCGTCATCTGGGGGGGGGGGGGGGGGGTGCACCCCCCGCCATTACAGTCATCCCTGGGGTGGCCCAGAAAGGGCCTCGTTCGGCCAGTCCCCATGCCCGCATCCTTCTGGTCTGGGGATCGAAGAAGGAGTTCGCCCCAAAATGCACAGCATCGCTGCTGGTGGTGGTGATTGAGTGGCGTTTATTGTCCTGGTGGTGGATAAGCTGGTTGGCCTGGGGTGGCGGTGGTGGTGTGTACGGTCTCTGGCAGGCGTTTCCTCAGCAGCCTCAGGGGTGTACGGTGCCATGTGTCGAAGTCACCTCAGCGATCAGACCGACCCTTCTTGCCCATCTGTATGATATAATGCCGAATCTGTAACCCCCTCTGAGCCGTGGGCACTTGGTGAGGGAGTGGTTTGGGGCCCCAGCAGCATGGCCTCATGATCCCTCTCAGTCGCAATGGATCGCAAATTTTGTATTCCAAGACACAAAACATGGACCTGTCGATGAGCAACCGAAGTCTAAAGAACCACGCCACGACCAGCAATTCTCATCATGACCCAGGTAGTATGCTGCGCGTAGCACGGCCCTCAATGCAAATCACATGTGGCGCTGACACTGTCCGATACTCGGCCCGAAACCCACAACCCCAGTGGGCACCAGAAGCAGGTGGCGTCATCACTTTGCAGAAGCCGCGCTGCCTTGGATGTGTATGTACGTTGGCGCACAGAGGTGCATCCTGTCGACCTATGCAGACTAGCAGTCCCTTTGCCCCTGCCCTCTCTGCCTTCTGTTCAGGCATGTGGGATTCGCTGAGCCCCAACAGCGTCATTCTGAGAGAAGAGGTATGGTTAAAGGGCTTGGTTGTGGATCGCACGGTGTCTTGTCCCACGGCAGTAGAATGGGAGTCATGTGAATGGGATATCTTGCTTAGGATCAGGGAGGCCTGGACCAGGATGAAGGGCACACATTTTACATGAGAATTCTGCTGCTTGTTCACGTTCATGTCCCTTGTTGTACTGTTGCTTCTCTGTTGGGCATGCAGGCATGCGATGGGCTTAGGGCGTGCCTACAGCAGGTATCCCGCCCGCATGTGGCAAGCAAATGACATCTGCCTGCTGATTCATTCTGTGGCGATTTGTGCCTCGCTTTGAGTGCGCTCCGGATTGGGAATGCGAGGCACATTGCACCATGTGTGTGTGTGTGTGTGTGTGTGTGTGTGTGTGTGTGTTTCTTGATTCTTTTTTGGCTTTGCTGCTACAATGTGTGCGTCTTTGCTCTAGCTCTGTGCGTATTTGTGTTTGGTGTTTGGTTTCTTTTGTTTATTTTGTATTCGTGCCGTTTCCTGCGAGTTTGTACTGTTTTTTTGTCTTTTACGGTTTTGATCTTTTGCTTGTTTTTTTTTGTGCTTTTTGTTGGCGTTGTGCTCGTCTGTTTGTTGACAATTGTGTGTGTGTGTGTTTCGCAATTGTGTGTGTGTGTGTGTGTGAATGTGTGTCTGTCCTGAGGAGTTCCCCTGTCTCACCGCTTTGCTGTTTTTTTTTTGTGGTTTCCAACGCCTTTGACCATTGACCCTTGTGATTGGGTTGCCATCCCTGTCAAATGTTGTGCCACCCTGTGCCAAGCTGGATTGGTGGAACAACAGTGATTGTCTGATCTGAAGCGATAGTCTTTCACAACGATATGCCCCTCGGAATTTGTGAAACGGTCACAAGCCTCATACAGCGCACAGACATTTCCTGGGCAATATTTTGTGTCCCTGGGGGGACGAAGCAGAAAGACTGCGTGACGTCCATGTGAACACGTGCGTGCAAAGGCATTGTAAACATTCCTCAAATACAAAGACGCAGCTGCAAAAGCCTGTATGCCATACCATTTGGCCTGCAATGTCATTATCCCCAAGGTACGGCCCCGGAGGGCCGAGGGGGAGGACACCTGACCTTGGTGGCCGAATCCTTATGTCGCGCCGGGTCACAAAGTGGGGGGGGGGGGTGGAGGTAATAGGGCTTAGCTAACCCTGACCCTAACCCACAGGCCCCTTCCTGACCCAAGAGCATCCAAGACATTAAAAGCCAGATGCCATCGTTGATGGTACACTCTTGGGTCAGGAAGGGGCCCATGGACGTGAAGAGACCAATAGAACCCACCCAGTGTAGATACACAGGCAGGCAGGCAGGCACTGGTCGGAACAACTCGTCAGACCAGCAATCAAGAGAAAGTCATTGAGACCACACCCACACCCACGCACCCATCCACCCACCCACACCCAAAATCCACATCCACACCCACCCACCCACCCACACACACACACACACATCCACACCCACCCACACACACACACCCACACACACACACACATACACACACAGTGCGGTGGTGAACTGAAGGAGTCCCACTGTCCAATGACCCCTGTAGTGTGGCGGTGAAATGAAGGATCTTTACCACCCACTGCCCCCTACAATGTGGCAGTGTACTAAAGGGGTCCCACCCTGCAGTGCCGCAGTGAACAGAAGGAGTCCCACTACCCGCTGCCCTCGGCACTCTGGCAAACAAGTGCGGGATCCCCAAGCCTTCCACCCCAACCATGATACATGCCTCATGCCCTGACATGTGCCCCTGACCATGAGGGCCAAGGCAGTGCGATGGGGCTGGGCTTGTGTGCAACGCAGGAGGGCAGGGGGGTGCATAGATGGCTACAAGACGCTGTCAACCTTTGTTGCTGCATTGCGCCCGAAAATGACCCTCTGCCTCTGTCCTCCACCATACACCCCGACCCCCATCGCACATCCCCCATCGTACCGCTGCGCCACCTCAGGACCAAAAGCCACGCAATTCTTCGTCTCGCTATCATCCAGTTCTGTATGTTGCACCAAGATTCCATGGCTTGATGGGAGGGTAGACCAGTCCAGCAGAGGCCGCTCCTGTCAGGCGTGAGATGCAGTGGCGCATACCGGGGGGGGGGGGTTATGCAAGCTAGAATTTCTGCAATTCAAATTCTGTACGAAATTTTTGTACGCAATTTGTTCAGTGTTTTTAAGGATTTATGCAGGTATCCGTTAGGCATTGCAAGCGCCCACTTTTTCTCATGAGCAATTATTGGGAACCATACATAATTTGTTTGCTCATTTTTAAGAAGTGGCACAGATTTTGTCGTGCCAGAATTTGTAGATTCATATTTTCCCCCAGCACGGAATATCTTCCCCCCCCCCCCCCCGGTATGCTCCCTGTCCTTGCCCTGATATGCCCGGAGGGGGACGTGGCAGGGGGGGCCAGGATGTGGCGCACGTAGCCGTTGCAGTTAGGGTGTCAGGCACAGGCCATGGCTCAGTGGCACAAAACCTCCATCCGTATCTGAAACAGGCTTGGCATGTCGGGCTTGCAAGTGAGGCGGGGGGGGGGGGGGGGAAAGCGCTCAATTGACAGGCACCATTAATCAGTTATTATAAACTCTGGCGCCGAAAATTTTTTGAGCATTAAAATTGGTCAATTTTTTTTACCAAATATATGGCAAATGATGACTTTTCTGAACCCCCTCGACGCGCTGATTCCAAAAATCCCATTTTCATTTTTTGCCGATTTTTGGGTCTGGGTCACCTCTGAGGCCCAGAGGTCAGTCTCGGTAGGATTTTGGGGGTCCTGTCAATTGAGCCCTTTTTGGGGGAGGGGGGGTCTAGCCAGGAGGCTCTATCGACCCCCCCCCCTTTCAATTGCAAGCCCGGTTGCCCCTTCCATCTACGGGTCCCTTCAGTAAATACGTACTTACGTTCCTTTCCCAAGCAAAAGGCCCCCGTGGGTGGGTGGGGGGCTGAGCTGGGGTTTTCCCGGACCCCAAATGACGGAGTCCGTTCGGCACATCAGGGAATTGGTGCGCCAGGTCATTTTTGCGCCCACATTCCCCAGTGTACAGACCGGAAAGCAGGTGCGTGTGTGTGCACAACTGCCCTGGTGCGGGTGGGTGGGCATGAATTCCCTGGTGAGCCGACCGGACAAGGGGGTGGCGCGCACATTTCTACTGGTGTGCAGACCGGAAAGGGGGATGGTGCGCATGGATTCCCTGGTACAAGTAAACTGTGTCCGCGTGCACGCATTCCCTGGATAGCTGACCAGAAAGAGGGTGCATGTGCAAAAAGTGTCACACCTGCAATGTATTGGGGTGTGGGTGTGGTGATATCCATCGGTTCGGGATTCGATGACCACAAACTTAAGAGTCTCCTGTTTGTCCAATTCAAGTAACAGTATTTACCGTGTTCATCATGCACGAAGGAACACTGTGCGGTGTCTCACACTACCGTCCAGCATGGTAGCCTATTGTACCAGCAATTGCATTGTACGGTCACTTCACAATAAAATGTACCTGGAGTTGGTTTGGGTCGCTCCTCAAGTATTGTTGTAAGGGTGTGTGTTGGTCGGTTCGGTTGGGTTGGGTTGGGGCAAAGGGGGGGGGAGGGAGGGCTGGGGGTGGGGTGTCAAGGCGAAGGATAGGGTGTGCAGTTGTGCGCTATAGTTGCCATTTTTGAATTGCATGCTTGTTGCAATCAACGGAATTATGTAGTATATAGATTATTTAGTCATTGAATATTTCAAGTCATTGAGATATTGAAATTAACAATCATTCGTGATTGAGATTGACTATTATCAGCCCCCCCCCCCCCCAAACACACACACCCGGTCACCCCCCCCCCCCCTCATGCCAAACCCCCCCCCCCCCCCTCCCTCCCCTCCGCCCAACCCACTAGATCGTATATTGCACCCTATCCCTCAATCCCACGTTTTTATGGAAACTGTGTGGGGGGGAAGGAACAAGGAGGGGGGGGGGGGGGGCTGTTGGGGAGTAGGAGGGGCTTTGCACTGTAAGACGTGCCTATGCGAGCAGCGCTCCTAGGCACGTGCTCGCAACGTGAAGACGGCGGTGGGAGGATACTTGAAGGCATGATATTGGATGTCTAACCCCTTGTAAAATCATTATTTTGCCGGACAAAACAATCCCCCAACTTTTTTGATTTTGAGGCCTCTATCTCCCCCTTGAAACTGAATGTCGCATTTTAGGAGGGGTGGGGGTGGGGGGTTGGGGGGGTCAAAAGTTTGTGCTTAGAAGGGTTTGAACCAGGGTCAGATGAAAAAGAATAATGGATCGGTCGACCTACGCTAGCGATCGCCAGCGGGGATTCGAACTGACACCGTTTCCGGCAGCAGGCGAGTGTTCTACCACTTGACCGCCGACTGCTACGGTGTAGCTGGGGTTCCCCACTGTTTGTAGACGTAGTCCGCAACTGAAACAAAAAAGCCAAACTGTGTGTTTTTGCTTGCCTGTTTGCCTGCCTCATTGCCTGACCGACTGCCTGGCTGATTGCTTGCTTGGCTGATTGACTGATTGGCTGACTGACAGCTGACCTGCCTAACTGACTTGACTGAGTGGCTGACTATCATCCTCTCTTCGAGGTGCCTTGCTGAAGGCAATAGAATTTCCTTGACTTTATCCTAAGGAATCAACTGTGTATCTTCAAAAGACGTGAAATCCAACAACTTGAGGACTTGGATGGCCATACCAGTGCAACTAGCACGCAACCCGCCACCTTGTGTAAACCAAGTGGTTTCTGCCAAAGGGGGTGGTCTGCTCGAATCCCAGACCCCAGCCCCCCCTTCCAGACCCCCCCAAAGTTTTCGGACCCATTTTTCTCCAATTTGAGATTTTGGGGGAAAGGGTTGGCACCAAAGGCGCCTAAATTTTTTTTTGCCCTTCTTGAGGGGGTTTTTTTTTTACCCTATGTGTCTATGCTCAAAATACTCGGAATTTGGTAGAGAATTCAAAAATGTTTGAAAAACATAGAAAATGTTTTGACCCCTGACCTGACCTCCGGGTCTGACCTTGGCTGACGGGAGCCTGAGCTATTGGGCAAAAATTTTCTGAAAATTTTTTTACCCCATTTGTGTGTGTTCACAATGATCAGCGCATCATGGGGATCATTTTGAGGTATGTATGTTGGAGTACCCACTGAACCCCATATCGGGACCCTGGCGACTGACCGGCCGACCCACCTACCCCCCCTCCCCCCCCCTCCAGACCCCCAAAAGTCTTCGCACCCGGTTGGGGTCTAGAATTTGAACAGGCCGCCCCCCTTGGTTTCTGCCCCAATACAGGGGAAACCTCTCCCCACTCTATACACCAAGGAGTTTGTGCAATGCAGGAATTTGATCACACTCACTGTGCCTCGGGTGTGTGCCATGTTTGTGCTTTCAACGCTTTCTATATACACTTCTATACGCACCCTGTGGTTTGCATGTGCAGAGCGCAGAGCGGGTGTGCGCACAAACCCGGCAGGGGGGTCTAGATTTTTTTTCCGTTAAGGACCGCCCTTAGGGACCGCCCCAAGGGACCATCAATCACCAACCACTGACCGCCACCAACCGCCAACCGCCACCAACTGCCAACCGCCAACCGCCAGCAGCGACCAACCACCAATCCCAAACCACCAGGGTTTGGCCGCCAACCACCACCAACTGCCACCAACCGCCAGTCGCCAACTGCCAACCGCCAACCGCCCACCGCCAACACATGGTGTACCCGCGGGCTTTTTTGGGAAAACTGTGCACAGGAAGACTTTTTTTTCGTCAAGGACCGCCCTGGTTCCTGGTCTGTACACAAGGTAATTTTGTGTGCACTCATTGTTTCCTCAGTGTGTGCTATGCGTGTGCTGCATTTTATCTCGGCACCCTATATTGACTCCTTTACACACCCTGGGGTTCACATGTGCAGGGTGGGTGTGCGCACAAATTCCCTGGTGTATCGACGGGGGAAAGGGCTTCATGTCAATCATGGACCCAGCTGAGTGGTAAATGCTGAAACCAGGCAATCTGTATAAAAGGCTTCAAATCCCAGTAAGGGACATTTTTACTTGTGTATGTAAGTTGTGAACATGGGATTCCGGTCGGTACAACTGGGAATTTGTGTGCGCAACAACGCCGGTCTGTACAATGCCGGTCGTAGGCGGTGCTGAGGACGATCGCTGAGGTGTGTTACCCACAGTCTTGTCACCGCAGGGTTTACGATCCCCATTCTTGGCGTCACCTCCTTGCGTATTACCCCCACCTCCCGAAGGGGAGGGTTTAGGGTCTCGTACCCAGTCATTACGCTTCTCCGCCTCTTCACGCTTGAGCTTCTCACTCGGGCGCTGGAAACTGTGCGCACCGCCCCCTGGTCTGGTCGGTGCACTCACCCCCTGTCCGGTCTGTACCCCCGGGAACTTGGGCGCACCCTCTGCGCACAAATTCCCTGGTGCACCCAGCGGTAAGCAGGCCGACCTTGCGGTTGAAATGCCTGGCGTGCCGATTGGCCTCAACAGACCCCCCCCTTTCTTCAGCAATGGCCTGCTCATGTAGCAATCGCCCAGGCCGAAAGGGCTGGCGGTCCCCGCCTGCATTCCTGCTTTCAGGGACGCAACCCAGAGCTCCCACCGCGGACCAGCGCCACACTACCGCCGCTCTGATGGTCGCGACAGTGACTCGGACGACTACTACGCTGCCAACGAGGCCTATGAGATGATCACCCCCTCCCCCAGCACCCCGTCCAACAGCATCAGCAAAATGCCCTACGGCCCCTGAGTGCCAGACGTGGCCAGTGCAGGGACATCCGTTTGCGCTCTGCATGTGCGGCCCGGGGCACGGCCAACGAAGGTCCCAACCCCCGCTGCTGCTGTGCGAGCAGCTGCCTCCCTGCACAAATCCCGGGGTACCTGTCCAGTTTTCGCCCACAAAGCCGAGGATGCAGAAACGGCCGCCAAGCCCAACGCATCCCTGACAAATAACACATTGCTGAATGGCGCCCCCGTGGGTGGGGGTCCCCCCCCCCCCTCCTATTGTCCCTTCCCACTCCTCTTTGAACTCATGTGCCTTAGAGTGGGTGCAATCCCGTAGATCTTGGAGGGTGGCTGTGTACGGCCACCAGAGGGTCCGCCTACACCTTTGCATAGCTCACCCTAAGTAGGCTTTACCCGACCTTCATCCCTGGCCTTAGGCCGCGCTTCGGTGCCAGAGACACCTGGGCTTTTCCCTGATAAGACCATTGATGTTATGAGGCAAATCCTGTCCATGGCGGCCTACCACAACCTGATGCAACCCCACGTGGCTGGGGTTGTGCCACAGATGTTGTTTTCCGCAGTTTGAGCATCCAAGCCCGCCATGGACCTCTAACCTCAACCGGGACTGAACACTGGGACCAGGCTGTCGGGGGAGGTGCATGCGAACACGTTCAACGCTGGCGCGTGGCTGGGGGTGTGTGCTCAGGGAGCGTGCCAGGCGCGCAATGTGTGCTTGGATAGGGGGCCCTCCATGCTTGGGTTGGGTGCTGGCCAGACGTGCCACCAGCGTCCGCCAAGCCAGACACAACAGCCCCTGGCTATCAGAAGGGTCCTCACCTTCAGCTCCGTTCACTGCTCTCGATGCCGAGCTGCTGGCAACTACCCGGCGAGACACCCGCGCGGCGCAAGCAACGGTGTCCGCCGGGAGCGCAGCCTGTCAAGGGCCTGGCGCAGGTGCTCCTGTCATCCCGAAATGGACAAGGAGCCCGGCCAGCACCAGACATGCCAGTAACGTCCGGCAGGGATCCCGGATCTCGTTCGGCGTTCAGCCCTAAACAATGCGCCACTCAGTAATACTTGCCCCACTCACGTCCAGAACTGGTCAGGCATCTGCTGCATTCAATGCATGGCTCAGTAGCCCCCCCCCCCCCCCCCGCATTGGCCCGACGTGGCAGCCTGTCTCCCCCACCCCTGCCCTTACCCACTGACCCTGTCCGCCCCTCCCCCGAAGCTGCAGAATGTCCGGGCCCTGACCCTCTTCCCATCCCCCCGGCATTGCCCCCCCCCCCCCCCCCAAAGTGCGTGACTTTGGGTCATCCGCGGCACAACCGGCAGAGGATGACGGTGGAGCCGCCACAGCGGCGGTGCCGCCCCGGCGGTTGCGGGTCGTCGTGAGAAAGGAACCCGAGCCAGGGGCCGCATATCGCACGGGCGAGTGCCCGTGTGCCGCCGAAACCCTTTTTGGCGGTGAGTCAGTCCGCTTTCCTGTAACACGGATCGCAGTCGCTGATCAGTGGCAGTGGCCACTCACGGGCAGGGCACGTCCAAAGCTGCGGGGCCGTGCTTTGTGGCATGGCGCTGAGGAGGGCTGGGGGTCGCATCGGTCTCCACAAGCCCCCACGTTCTGGGGGCCAACACCCGGCACAGAATGGGCCACCAGACCGTGTTGCCCCCCCCCCCCCCCAGCTGGTCCTGTCCGCATGCCATTGAGGCAGGGGGGGGAGGGGCCGGCGTGGACGGGGGAGGGCTGTGTGCGGCGGGCCCCTGTGCCCCACTGCAGGGGGCAACCGCCCCCACGACCCCTGGTGATGCCGCACCGCGCGCCGCTTGTTGCCAGTCCTTTACATAGCACATCACTCCGGAGATGACGGGATCCAGCGCTCTCGCCCATCGAACTGTGTCCTGCGCGCCGCAGCGTCAGGGTCATTAACTGTGGGGTACTTAGCACCGCATTAATTTCCCTCAATTTTGGGTGAAGGAAGTGGATCAAACGGGCACAATGGCGCGGCACAATACTCAAAATGGACAAAAGTGTTGCGATAACACCTCCCCATTCAAAAGTACACTTCACAAAGGGTACGATTTCCCCCGATCCATGATAATTACTCAAATTGCGCACCGCAGGGCCACAGGATTAGCGTCCCCCATGCCCCATAACCCCTAACCCGATGCCACCTGTCCTGTTCTGCGGGCCTTCGCCCTCCACCGTCAAGAACTGAGTGGCTGTGCCCTGCCAGTGCCCCTGTCTCTCTGGCAAGCTCCATGGGATGTGACGGCCCCTGTTCGCCATGCCCACCGGGCCTCTCCTTGCATTACAGTTACTATTTCGTGGGGCGTCAAGGCCCGCCCCCAGCGGGGTTGTGCGGAGGTGTGGCGGGGTCACCGCCCCCCCCCCCCCTGCTCCAAGGTTTGGTATGTGGAACTGCAATGCAAGAACGTTGCGTGCATGTGTGGGGCGCTTTGTGACCTGCGTGCGCCCCCCCCCCCCCTCCCCACACACACCCCAGCCCCCCACACAGACGCCCAGAACCTTGCCCGATCTGGGGAGGGACAGGTATGGGAACTGAGAGCCAGTGAACAATCGAATGGCCAGTCGAACACGCAGCGAACTGAGAAGGCAATGAAGGCCTTGAAAGGCCGGCGCGGCTGGAGCTAAGTGGCGGGTCCACACCTGACCATTTGAGGCCCCACACACACGCATACCCCACGCCCTCCCCGCACACACCCCACGCCCCCCCTCCCCCCCCACACACCCCACCGAACATTGCTGCATACGCATACCAGGATGTGGTGCGCTTCGTGACCTGCCTGCGGCCGAAGGCGCCCTGGCTTGGGCTGGGGGTGCCCCAGGGCGCGGTCAAATGGATGGTTGTTCCAGTATTGCGCAGTTAGCCCCCCGCCCCCCCCTTGGCAAGGCTGCACCTGATCCCCCAAAGCCCTCCCACCCCTCTGATGTGCATCTCTTTCCGCGTGTACTGTCTGGCAACAGTCGCCCTTTGCCACCAGCGGCAATGCCTCTCTCAGCGCTGCGGTGTCGAAACATGCGGCACGGAGACATCCGTCGCGAGTGCTGCTCAAGCTGCACAAACGGCAGGGCAGGTCGTGATTTTTTTTGCTGACATCTCAGGCTTCTGTAGTAGGACTGCCAAGACAGCCGTTGTGAGCCCAGCCTGCATGCACCAGTCACACCCAGTGTTTTAACCAGTGGCATAGGCAAACAATTTGAGCGCACACCAGGGATGGATATAGAGGTGGCACAGGGGGCTGCCATGAAGGCTAAGTCAGTATGCCAGTTGGTGCTTGTAGTGGTTGCGGTAGTAGTAGTGGTGGTGGTGTGTGTGGTGGGGGGGGGTCTGCTGAGGGGCCCGAGATGACAACGTACCCAATTTTCACTGCCAACCATGAACTGCGCCATGCGAGGGGCGCCCAGCCTCGGTCGTTACACTGACAGCTCCCCCCCCCCCCCACCCACTCTGGAGTGGCCAAAATGTTGAGGTGCCGCAAGCACCGCGAGCCATGGTCGCTCGTGTGTGCTCCGTAAATTTTGTAGGGGATACCCTGCCGCCCCACCATTGCACGCATTTCAAAGGCCTGACCAACCTCTGATGGGGCCACTGGCGACGGGCGCAGTGTGCGGGCGTGCGCTTGGACCTTGCAGCCCCTTCAAGAGGGGAAGGCTGTACATGGGGAGAGAAAATTTCGGGCGCAGATACTTTTGCGCGAAAATTTCGTTTTTCAGGAAGTGAAAATTTCCTCTGTTGAAATTTAGGAGTGTCAGCAGCACAGTGGAGATGCCGATGGCACATGGGCTTGCATTTTAAGGTGTGTGTGAAGCTGTTGGGAGCTTGCAACCCCAAGCGGGGGCGAAAATTTGCCCCCACGAAGTTTCCCCCGTCAAAATAACCCCCGTACAAAAATACCCCCCCTTTCCAGGGGGGGCATTTGCTGTTCCAAACAATTGCCCTAAGGGGGCGTACCGTGCGCTGTGCACGCGCTGTGCGAAAAGTAGGCCATTCTCCACCACCGGTCACCATCTCCGACAAGGGAAGCCTCCCTGGCGGAGTGTGCAAAAGCGGATGCCAGAACTGAGAACCAGTTGCTCGAGTTTTTGTACAACAAAGTGTACAACAAGATGGCCCACCCTTTGCCTGTTGAGCAATGCAATGTTGATAATTGGATTGAAATGTGTGGCACCCCAGTTTTGCGCAAGCAAATTGCACTCATGGGGTGTGATGCCGTCACGGCGGAAGAGTGGTACCAGAAATATGGGCATGACACCTATTTGACTCGTGAAGAGATGTTCATATTTTTGGTAAAGTTGAAGACCAACCCCACCCATGACACAACCCCAAGAATGGTGGGCAAGCCAAAGGCAAGCCCCCAAGCAATTGAATTGCTCATGCATGCTTCTAGAGGTGGCAGGTTTTCAGGGCTCTTACCGGGGTAAACACTGTAATAACTGGCGCTGTGCGCGCGCTGTGCGAAAACGCCCCCTAAAACTAAGGACCCACAGCATGCAGGCTCCAGTGAGAGGCAGAAAGACCGGCAAGTCAAATGGCAAAGCAGCATTAGTTCACAACATTTGATACTGTGCGAAAAGCCGGCTGTTTTTAACCACCGGTAGCCACGGGACCCAGGGTCTTGAATTCTGCACCCTACAGCCCCTGCTGGTACACCAGGGATTATTTTTTTCTAGTCTAATGCTTCCCACGGGTCCTGAACTCTGCACCCCCGATGCTGTTTTGAATTGATCATGCATGCTTCTGTACGGGGGTGGTTTGCAGGGGTGTTTCCTGGGATCAACAACGTAATAATTGGCGCTGTGCCCGAGCTGTGCGAAAACGCCCCCCCCCCCCCCAGAATGTGCGGGATCCTCCCCGAGGGCCGAATGCCACTATTTTCACCAGTGTGGAGCATTCCATTCTCGGACACACAAAGGGTGGGCCTGCCAGGTATCCTACTGCATACCAGGCAATCCTTGCACCACGCGTCTGGTCCCAGGGTGCACCCAGACCTCAACCACGGGAGAAGTTGGGGAGAGGCTTTTTTCGCACTCTCTCCAGGTCCTCAACACCTGACAAGCCTTTGCTGCCCTTTTAACTCATGCCGAAAGCCCCGCTCCCCCCACGCTTTGAGTCCAGGCACTTGGCGGTGAACCCCTCCGTTTGGGGAGTAGACAGTTCTGATGGGACTGATGGGCCTGATGCAAACAGACCTTGATGTCGACTTTGTTTCACGTGGGGCTTGGCACTGTACGAGTCTGTGACGGTTTTTCCCGGGTTGTCTGCCAAACATAGTCGTGCCCAGATCCAAGACCCATTTTCAACCCTCTGAGACCCAAGACCACGGAAGGAGATGTGGGTCATGCAGACTTTGTCCAGAAATCTCCATAACCTCGGCGCATCGATTGCTGAGGGAATTGCTTGGTGCTGCACGTGCACGGAGTGCAGTCGACATCATTTTGTACAGCTTTGGTCAGCTGGGATGGTGGATGGTGGGTCACTCATGCGTATTTACTGCTGCTCACACCTGTTATGCCTCACAAGGCTATTTCCCACGAAAATTTACCCGACGTGGGTCTGGTGCAATACAGATTTGAGCCTCCCCAAGGTGGTACTTGCCATGATTCTGTTCATGGGATTGGCTTGCATTAGATGATGTACCCCAAGTGGGATTTTTCTGCCCTTAATCCGGTGCCCCGTTTTCGCCGTTTCCCGCATTTAGATACATCCACAGATGGTTCCCTGCTGACGTCTACTGACTTCCCTCTTTCACGTGGTGATCGCTGTGTGTGCATGCACAGATAGCAAGCAGCATGGCATGTGCCGCTGCTGTGGTGGGTGCCATGACCAGCCTGCCAAAGCCAGCCATGGTAAACGGGAAGCAGTTCCTCGGCACTGTCTCCCTTGGGCATGTATTGTGCAGCAGAGCAGGAGTGCAAGGGGCCCCGCCGCCCAAAACGGCTCCACCTGACATTTCCTCCGATGTTCCCAGTATAAGGACGTCAGGGGATCTGGTAGGCTTGGGTGTTGGTGTTTGCACAGTGATGCACACTGTGTTCTCTCCCTATTCCTTTTGTGTAGCACTGGTGTGCTGGGCATCAGGCCCCAAGACAATCTGAGCTGAAGTGTACGTACGGGCTAGAGTGAGCTCTCCTGTTGGGCTTGTGCATGTGGCCATGCTTCACCTGAGGAGAGGGGCACAGAGGAGGTGCTGGTGGACGACAGTCACGTGGGCGGAGGTGGGCTGTGCTTTAGAGGGGTGGCTACCGGGTGGCTATAGCCCCAGTAATGGACCGCCCCAACAAGGGCTGGGGTTGGCTGTCCGAGGGCAGGGCCGCTCAACCAGTGCAGGAGAGGAGGAATGCCCCTGCCATATACAATTTCAGCCTTTATTTCACCAAATAGAAAGAAGCACAAAGCAATCACCCCCCTCTTGTCCACACCAATCCAATTACCGCACACCAACCCAATGGACGGACAACCCCCCTCCCTATCTAGGACCCACCCCACATTTGTTCCATTCGGGGTATGTGGGGGTGGGGGTTGCTGGCTTGTCTCTCACCTAGCCAATGCGGGAGTGTTTGCCCTGCCCGCGCCCTGCATGCTACTTTTATGATGACTTTCCCAGATTTAGTCCCCAAGTTCACCATTACTCAATGTAGCCTTGGGTTGGGGAATGTGATGACGGTCATATTGGGGAGTGACCGCGAACGGGGTTTCCCTCAACAAGGGAGTCCAAAGGAACTTCCGGAGGGCCGTCAATTGCGGGAATTGATGGGGATGGTGGTGGAGACTCGAGACTATGGATACCAAAGGAGATGAAGTCCATGGGGCATCGATGGTTGGCAACCCGCACACCACCTTGATCATACTCCAACTCCACATGCCCATTGTGTAAACGGCCAACCACCTTCGTGGGTACCCGAAGCCAGGTAGACCTAGTGTAGAACACCTTGTCCCCAATGCTCGACTCCATGACAAATGGCAAAAGCAAAAGAGGTCCGAGGACACGAGGGGCAAAAACTGATGCTCCGCAGTAGACACGTTGAATGTATCACCATGTACCCAACTCAGCGTGCGTATTAAATATTACATATCTCTGGGGGGACGTTGACAATTGCGCCAACTCGGTGGGTTTTCGGGGGTTGTTGCCATTGTTGCCTAATTTCTGCCAACTGAGTGTTCCGGAGATGGGGGTATGTGGGGTATATTCGGAAAGCCCTTGAGAAGGGCTATGTGGAACACCGTGGGTCTGCATGCTGTACTGATGACATGTTTGAGATTCTTGTCCGTTTTGGACGATGTTTGTGTTGCTTGCTGCCTCTTTTTGTCACTAGGTAGCTACCATGTCCGCACACAAATTCACTCCGTGGGCTGTTGCTTCCCCGCATGCACCACAAAAGCCTTTGGTGCGCAAACGGGCTCACTGAGGGGGTGCAGAGTGGGTGCAGGTACCTTGGCATCCTGCCAAGCAGGCCAAGAAACCTTGTACAATCGGTTCACAACAGCAAATATTCATGCGCGTGTCGGGACAAGTTTGCGATTGTCTATTCCTTGGCACCAAACGGCCAATATCTGCATCATATTGTGTCGTTCGGGCCTAGCTCTTGCATTTTTTTAATTTTGCACATCAACGTTCATCAATACGGCGTATTTGATTGTGTTGTCAGGTAGCGATATGTTAGAGCTTCCCTTGGCAAAGAGAAATCTGGGCTACAATAGAATAAAGCACCACAACCTTGGATCCCCGAGGAAGGGCCCCTGTATTCGTGCAAAAGGATGGCCGAAAAAATAATGTTTCAGTTTTCAGGCAAATGTTTTGCAAACAATTCTTTTTTTTTATAAACTCCAGCCCATGACATAAAAGTTCACCACCATTGATTTGGGAAATGTAACAATGGGCCAGGGGCTTTGAGACCCATGCAATCTACGTGGACAGATCACTGAAAATCCTAGCAGTGTCCAACTTCGGCCTCCGATTATGCAAAAATATGAAGAAGACAAAAGCGGGGTACTTCGAGTTCATGGACTTTGAGGGCGACAAGCATTATGTCACGAAAGTTGGCGACGCGTACAATGTGAACAACGACCCGCCGGAGAAGTGCAGAGAGTGTGGCAAGGTGCACTGGGTGTGGACTTGCGACCTAGTTTGACGGGGCGCGATCCCAAGGAACGGTGAACCCCTAGGGTCTCTAGTAGAGGGGGGAGATGAAGGGGGGGGGTCAGAGAAAGGGAAGAAAACACTAGTTGAACCTCGTTTCAACTTTTGTTTGCACCTCCTTTCTTAGGCAGTTTTTCTGTCTTTTTAGGGGGACATATGACTCCCCACCATGGGCCTTAGGGCAGGCAGCGGTTGGAGCGGCACTGACCTCCGGACCACCAGTTCTGATGGCAGCGGTTCGAGCAGCATCGACCTCCAGACCACCAATTTTGGCAGCAGCGTTTTGAGCAGCGCTGGCCTCCAAGGCACCAATTTTGGCAGCAGCGGTTTGAGCAGCACTGACCTCCAGACCACCATTTCTGGCGGCAGCGGTACGAGCAGCACTGGCCTCCAGACCGCCAATTTTGGCAGCAGCGGTTTGAGCAGCACTGGCCTCCAGACCACCAGTTCTGGCGGCAGCGGTTTGAGCAGCAGTGGCCTCCTGGCCACCAATTTTGGCAGCAGCGGTTTGAGCAGCACTGGCCTCCAGACCACCATTCCTGGCGGCAGCGGTTCGAACAGCTTTGGCCTCCAGACCACCAATTTTGGCAGCAGCGGTTTGACCAGCACTGACCTCCAGACCACTAGTTATGGCGGCAGCGGTTTGAGCAGCACTGGCCTCCAGACCACCAGTGCTGGCGGCCGCGGTTTGAGCAGCACTGGCCTCCAGGACACAGTTCTGGCGGCAGCGGATTGAGCAGCACTAGCCCCCAGACCACCAATTCTGGCAGCTGATTGGCCTTGTTCTCCACGTTCGGCAACTATGTGCAGGCCGTCGTGACGGGTGAAGGCTCTGAGGACTGCAGAGGAGGTCGCCCTATTCGCTGCCCAGTGAGCCAAGGCCTTTGTGCCCAGGCGGAGGCAGACCGCCTGTCCCAAGGACCTGCCCGTAAGCTGAATATGGCCCCAGGTCCAGTCTTGCCAGGCCTGTGGACTATTACTAATAGGCTCATGAGTGGAGGCCGCCGGGTGCACTCCTGTTGAAGTGGGCAAAGAGCCCGGCGCGGCCCCTGCTTCCACTCCCCTTCAGCCGTTGGTCCCTGCCCATGAGCGTGGCGCCGTGTCTCGGGTAGACGCGGGACAGCTGTGCACGTTGGCGGGACCTGCGGTTGCTGGGGGGGGGGGGGAGGTTCTGTGCAGTTTTCTTGTGCCGTGCTTGTGCAAACTGCACTGGCGGCCCTAAGGCCCATGGGGAGTTTTCTGCGTTGGTTGGTGTTTCGGAGGGGGTTTAGAACTCAGTTTCCACCCCTCGGGTTCTCTGCTATGGCCAGCGGGTTCCTGAGGGCACCAGTGCGTGGCTGGGGCCGGGGGGGGGGGGAAGGGAGGGTTGCGGCGGAGAATGAATACCCAAGTTCTGTGCAGTGTTCTTGTGCTCCGCCTTTTGCAAACACTAGTTGAACCTCGTTTCAACTTTTGTTTGCACCTCCTTTCTTAGGCAGTTTTTCTGTCTTTACCCGCCCACCCACCCACGGCAGCCGCTCCTCTTTTGGGTTTGGCCATCCGCCCACCGGACCCCAGCCAAGTCTAGTTTAGTTGGGGGGGGGGGGGGGGTTGCACCTGCACCCCGCCCTTCACGGGTTAAATGGTTGCGTGTGGTTGGGTCCAGCATGATCACCGCCTCATGTGGCGGCAATCTGACGTGCTGAGCGGGGGACCGATCCATCCCCGGGTTCTTGCGTTGGGTCAGTCTCGTCTGTTGACCGCTATGTGCTGGGACTGCGTCCGCGTTGCAGGCGGGCAGCCATGGCTCTCTTGGAGGGCGGGGTCAGCTTCTATCGCCGGCATTGGTACCGGCCTTGGTGATACTTTGTACTGCCGTCCCAAGTTCTGTGCAGTGTTCTTGTGCTCCGCCTTTTGCAAACTACCCCGTGTCTTGCCATGGGGAGCCTGCAGCCACTTGCAGTCATGCTGCCAAGGGGACAATGTTGGGAGAGGAGGAAAGAACAAATTCCCATGAAAGAGAGGAAGACGACAAGTGGGGATTCGGAGATCATGGCCCACTTGCAGAACGGCGGCAGCAATCTTGGGGGGCATCATCCAGCAAAGAAGATCGGGTGAATCACCGGACAAAAGAACCCTTTTGGTCCTCGCCTGGAAAACATCATCTCTGTTGACGTTCGCTGCAGAATTCCGTTGGGAACCCTGAGACAGGAGGCGTGATGTAGCCAATCCGCCCACATGTGCGCCCACATTTGATTTTGTCCACCTCTTTGAAGCGTTGAGGACCCCTCGGACAAGATGAATCATGTCGCCAAACTGCCCACATGAGGGCCCTATTCTGATTTTGTCCACCACTTTGAAGTGTTGGGGACCCCCGAGACAGCAAGGGTGATGTAGCCAAACCGCCCACATGTGGACTCTCTTATGATGTTGTCCCCGGCTGTGAAGCGTTGGGGATCCCCGAGATAACATGGGTGATGTAGCCAACCCGCCTACATGTGGGCCCTCTTCAGATTTTGTCCCCTGCTTTGGAGCGTTGCGGACCCCCGATATAGCAGGGGTGATGTAGCCACTCTGAAGTGTTGGGGACCCCCGAGACAGCATGGGTGATGTAGCCAAACCGCCCACATGTGGGCCCACATCTGATTTTGTCCCCCGCTTTGAAGCAGTGGGGACCACTGAGACAGCAGGGGTGATGCAGCCAGTGCGCCCACATGTGGGGCCACATGTGATTTTGTCCTCCGCTCTGAAGCAATGGAGGTTCCCGAGACAGCAAGGGTGATGCAGCCAATCCACCCACATGTGGGCCCACCTCTGATTTTGTCCACTGCTTTAAACCATTGGTGATCCCCGAGACAGAACTATTTTCCACAATAGCCTGGTGGCCCAAGAACTGAGCATGCAATAACGAATGCCTACAGTCAACCTCATCACAAAGCAATGGTGGGTGAACCAACCCACACCCGAGCCAAGGGAGGCCATAGAAGAAGTAGCAGCAGCAGCAGAAGCAAAAGAAGATGGGAGGACGGTGAATTGTTCAAGATGGCCAAAAGGTGTGCAGCCAGGGGAGGAAAAATGGGGCAACAAGGGAAGATGAGGCCCCACTACACGGCTACAAACGTTATTCATGCCAAGGGGAAGGGGATATGTACAAGTGGGTGAATGTGGAAGAAAGGAGTCCACCGGGACCTGGGTCTAGATCCACATATGATGGCTGCAACGGGCAACCACAATTCGTCTACCCTCGGAAGAACCCAAGAAGGGCTTGCAATGCAGTAGATCTGGAGGAGTCCCACAACCAAAGTGATTGCAGGATGGTTGCTAGACCAGGGGCAACATTTCCCCCCTTTGGAAAGGGGGGGGGGATGATGCCAAGCACATTGTGGGGGATTCGACGGTTTTTCAGTTAAATAATTCATCTATTGGACAAAAACATCCCCCAAAAGGTTTTTTCAAATGTGGCCCACCCAACTCCCCGAAACGGGTGTTGGGTTTAAAAAAAAAAAGGCTTCAATTCAGGATAAATGTTGGGAATTCAAAATCGACTCCACCATGTCATATCTTCAACATCATGAGCCACCTCGCAGAGATGAGGTCACTTGAAGGTGATTCTGGGTGGCGGGATCCTGAGCACGGATATTTTGGAGCAAGGGGGCAAAACCGAAGCAATGGGGTTTGTGCAGTGATACATGAGAATGATAGTCGTGATGGCTGCACAGAGAGGGGGGGTGCTTATAAACGAGTGCAGTGCATGATGCAACGACAACACAGATTTCCAGAAGTGGCATCAATGACAAATGATTGTTAATCAGCCGGAAATGAACTCTGAAGATTCTCTGGATGCTAATGGCCAACGTTGTTGCAGATAAAATCAATTATTCACCAACCTGGGGAAGTAGGAAGCTGTAGGACAGAAAGCATGACGCAATCCCTGTACCAAGTCTACAACAATCCCACGATGCTCTCCTGTAGAGAATTTTCTGGTCCGCCAACACAGAATTCCAGTATTTTGAGGTAATTGTAGAGACTCCGGTCAATCGATGGGATAGAGCACATGGATCCTACACTCACGGTCCAGGATTCCAACGTTCCTCTCGACCGCGGCTGGTAGTGAAACCGCGGCCTTATGGTCCAGAGTGCGCACCCGGATGTTGACCGAGGGTTGGAAACACGCCTGTTCATGTAGCGGCAGGTGATCCTTAGAAACAGCAGTCATGCCTCAAAATGCTCTCCAGCAGGAACTAGTTACCCTCCGACAGCGACGCGCCCCCCCCCCCCCCCCTCCGGAGATTGGCATTTCCGTAATGCCCTCGCTACGCTGTCAAGAAGGTTCCAGTGACATAAATTGGTGGGCGGTTGGTGGGGCAGTCCGGCGGTCCTCAATGCAAAAACAAAACAAAAGTTAGTGTCCTTAGGAGCTGCCTTGAGCTCAAGTCACTTGTCCCATGGCCCGCTTAGTCCCTGCCCAACTGAATCGGGCAAGGGCTCTCTCCTGAAAGCCTGCCAGGCTCTTCTCCCCTGCTTCCGTCAGGTAGTAACTGGGCTGTGTTCCTTGTAGCTCAGTGCCTGCGGGAGCTGTGGTGCACATACCCGGCCTCGCGATCCGGAGCTCTCTCCGTCCACTGTTACGAGGAGCGCTACGAGTCCGACTCAACTTCCTCTAAACAAGCTTCAGCGGACCCAGACTTCACCTCGGGCCTGAGTATAGCGGGGGCACGCCTTAAAAAGGTCATGCGACGTCGTTTCAAAATGGTGGATGGGGTTGCGTACTTCGAGGTCCATAAAGGAGAGTGGGTGCGATCGGACTCCGCCTCAGTGGGGCCCTGTAAAAGGTGCAAAGGTCACGGGCTCATCAAGAGGCACTGGGTATGGAACTGCCCCAGACTGGAGTGACGGGACTTGGCGGCCCAGCCGGTGGACGCGACTTCAATGCTACAACGGCTGGACCGCTTCCGAAAGGGGGGGCCTGTGCTGGCACCCACCCCTGTGGCTTCCCAGGACGTCATCGACTAGCCGGCGGTGGTGGATGCATGGCAAATCTTGGGAGACACCGACCCCACGGAGTGCCCAGCAGCCTGTCTGGTTTCAACATGGCGACCATCGACACGAAGAACCTACACGAGCCACCTTCGACGATTTGCCCAGTTCGGGGGCGCTGTTCAGCCGGGGGACATGCAGACGTTGGCGGAAAAGGTCCTGCTCTCCATGTTTGCCCAGGGCCAAAAGGCGGCGGCGGCCAGAGGATGCATATCCGCCCTCAAGGCAGTGGCTACCTTGGGGTGGATCCCCCCCCTGCAATGGGACAGGTTGTGGAGAATTTCCAAGGCGGCAGTGGATTCCCCGGGACAACGATAGTTCGGAGGGCCCGACCCACTCCAGCTCATGGCCGAATCATGCTCCAGGGTGGGGGAGTGGAAAATCTATACCGCAGCGGTCCTATCCTTCGCCACACTCTGCAGAGTGGGAGAAATATCATCGCTTTGCCGATCGAACATCTCCAAAGTGGGAATCGCGTACCAGGGGATCAAACGAGACCATCGCCAGATCACGAGACGACTGGGGCCGTACGCGCAGGCATGGGCTACGTGGCTCCGCAGGATCGCACCCGGTGAGGCGCCAGCTTTGGGACGAGCAGCGGATCTCGAAATGGGTATGGCCAAGCTCTTGCAGGGAACCGACAGAGGAGAGGCCAGGTGGCATGCCTGGAGACGAGCGGGCGCAACCTACCTCCGGTGGTTGGGACTTCCGTGGAGGCATCTCCTGTGGTGGGGTAGATGGCACAGCATCAAAATTGCTCACCTGTACGCGTCTCCCCCCGACAAATTTGAATGTGTGCAGACAACGCGACTGCCTTGGCCAGCCACTGAAGGAATCCGCTGGAGAAGAACCGATATCAGGGACCTGTGGCCGGCCAGCCTCGTGGAGCTCTTCGGGCATGGTGGTGCCGTATCGCAGGATGTGCTGGCTGGTGCGCATGGCGCGCACCAGAGGGACCCCGCAGACCATTGTGCAGGCAGTATGGGAGCATCGTACGACCAACAGGGTTCAAGGCCCAATGGGACAGCCCTGAAGGAGCTCAGCCGGCTGGGATGGTAGGCCACCTGCGGGTGGTGGCAGTGGACCTACCCGGGGGCGCTGGCCCCGGTGAACATGGCGCTGGAGTCCCAGGAGGCGGTCGAGCACGTCGTCAGGGAGGAGCTGTGGAAACGAGAGCTCCTGCGAGTCGAGCACCGCCGGCCTCGGCTTTTCGCAGGCATAGGAGGAAGCATTCACAGGGGGTTGACGCTGGCCTACGTGCACACCTGCACAGCGGAGCTCGACAAGTCCATCTTGAGAGGGGCACTGACAGGGGCCATATGGACAGCGGTCCGCGCGAATGAAAGGGGTCTACGGCCCACGCGCGTGTGCCCGTACTGTGACAAACAGGAGCCGGAAGACGAGGGACACCCTGTGGAGATGCACAGCGTGGAAGGCGAAGCGGGAGTCCTTAATCGCCGAAATCATGCTGCTGGCCAAGGCACTGAAGCTAGGCTCCCTCCGGGAGTGGCCCCCGTGTGTACGTTTGTGCGGGATCATCCCTGAGAGCGTGGTTCTAGCCAGCGGCATTGGAGAGGGCGAGCGATGGCGCAAGCGATGTATGGACTTGGACATGGTGCCCAGGCACTGGCTGCAGCGACCACTGGAGGACTTGGAGGACCGCCTGCGAGAGGTGGACGCCCTGGCGGAAGCAGGAGCAGCATGGGCAGCACAGGACACCCACCCGTGACCGCAAGGGGGCCGACGACGAAGCGGGCAGCCTTTTCCCCACCAGCCATCAGAAGGAGCCGCGCAACACCTACCCATGGCACTTGCTGCAGCTGCTGCAGCCGCAAGGGGTACCAACGGTCCCCCCCGTATTGGGGGCCATGCCGAGGGAATGGCGATGGGGCCCACACCTCCTACCAATGGTAATCCGGTGGACGACGGAGCTACAGTGGCTGAATATGCCGCCTGCGGAGCGCCGACAGCCGCAGGCCCACTAACAGGTCTCGTACATGGAGCTGGCTCTGGACTTTGAAGCATATGCTGGGCGGCAGCTGCCGCCAGCACCACAATTTCGATTCGTGGGGGGAGAAATGCCCCTCCACGAGAAAGCCAGAGTGCTCAGGCTTGTCACCTCGCTCATGGCGAGGTCCATAGGACGGGATACTATCTTGCCGGCCAAGATGACCAATCACTGCAAGACCCTAATTCCCATGGGAGCAGGACTGGTCATGGGGCTGGAGGGACGCCCACTCTTCACTAGGCCTCTGGAGGTCTCGCGCCACCTACAACGACTCAGGACGTACGGGGAGGAGAGATGGGCACAGAGGCAACGGTCTAAGCAGGCACAGAAGAAAGCCAGACGCGACAGGGCGCAGGGCGCCAAGCCGCAACGCAACCCAGCGGCGCCGGCGGAAAGGAGACGGTACCCGGCAAAAGCAGGGGCCAAGCGCTCTGCGCTGCACTACGGCACGGACTTCTATGCGAAACCCACAGTACCGGATGGTAGGGGGCGCCCCCCCTTTCAAGTGGTGGACACGGGGCCAGAGAATGGGAGCCAGGAGCCACACCCCATACACTTCACACCACAACACGCGCGCACACGGCAACACAGGCCGGAGACACACAAGCGGCGGCGAAAGACGTGGGTGTGCGAGGCACACAGACACCCACCGTGCAGAGCGTGCGCGCTGGCACACAGGGGAGTACGGTACTGCTGTGCCCGAGGGCACCAGGGGCACCCGCGGGTGCCTGCGATGTGCCCCCCTGCTGCGGGGCGAGCCCCCACCCCGCTGCGCCGCCTGGGGACGCGCAGAGCCAGCCAGAGGGCTCCAGGGCGGGGGGGGGGGGCAACCCCCAGCCCCCAAGAGGCGCGTGACGCACACACTGGTGAGGGGGGGGGGGGGGCACACACCAGGGGCGCCCGGCGCCCAGAGCCAGTCCCACCCCCGGCGCGCGGGGGCGAAGCGACGGAGGGGAGAGACACCTCCCCAGGACGGCCCGCCGGGCAAACAAGCACGCCAGCCGGAGCGGCACAGGCGTGCAGGCACTGAGGTCTCATATAACCCCCAGCCGCCAGAGGCTATGGCCTAGGCGAGGGTGACGACACTCAAGGGGCGCCAGTGCTGTCATGATGATTCTCACCAGACATCCTTTTTGGCATAGGCCCCCTCCGCTGGGCGCCCACCCCTGGACCCATGCAGGCCTTCCTCTTTAATATGGCATCCCCCCCCCCCCCCACACACACATATACACACGTTTTTTGTAGGCACCATGAGCACGCTAGGTCCAGGGCCATCTCCTGCCTCTGTGGCGGGAAGAACAAGTTACTCGACCCAGTTCGTGAATGCAGCGCATCCTGAGGTCGTCGCGCTCGCATTGCGCCTGCGTACGTCTGCCCGCGGCGATACGGCGTTCTCGAGCGCGGCCTTCGCATGGGTGCGGGATGAGATCAAGTACACGATGCCCATGAACTGGACGGTCCCTGTGGAGACCACTCTCGCGACACGAAATGGCAACTGCTTTCAGAAAGCCTGCCTACTCGTCGCCCTGCTACGGGCCGGCGGCCCGAGTGCGGAGTTTTACACGTGCCTCTCATCGTTCGCCGAGATAGGCAATGGCACCGCACCCCAGTGGATATGTCATAACCCGACTCTGATGCCGTCCCAGGTGAGTGTGCATGCCGCTGTCGCGCTCTATCTTCAAGGGCGTTGGATCCATTTGGATCCCACTACTGACATGCCCCTCGCCCGTGGCCTCTCGTTCGACGGGCTCCCATCGTCCGTGCTGACATTCGATGCGGAGGATCCAGGTTCCAATGCACGTCTGCCAGGCGAGTACACGAGGGAAGGCGACATCGATAGGTGCATGTTCAAGAGGCCTCGGTATAGCGCGGGCACGTCGCTCTTGACCAACGTGACTTGCGAGTTCGTACGTTCGTACGGCAGCATGTACCCGAACGTCGAGAGCATGGAAGCCCCGCTTACGCAGTACCTTCTTGTAAACTATCCCAAGGCCGTGACAATCGGGATTCCCGACGAGGCAGAGGAGGCTTCAAGAATCGCTGCCAAGGACAGGGGGGGTTCAGCAGGGGGGGCGTCTATGCGTGGTCCCGTGGATAGTGTGTATTGCGACTGCGAGCACCCGATGGTGGTTGACCTTGCCGCGCGGCTGCGATCGAAGACAGGAGGCGATGATGCGGCGTTCGCGATCGCGGCGTTCAACTGGGTGCGTGATGAGATCAAGTATTTGTTCACCACCAGCTGGAGTGTGGGAGTCGACGTGACGATGGGCACGAAGGTGGGCCTATGCAGCACGAAGAGCTCCGTGCTGACAGCGCTCTTGAGAGCCGGAGGTCTGCGAGCAGAATTCTACGTCATGCCTGTGGACGCAACAACGATGTTCTCATTGCAGCCTCCTTGGATACGCAGCCAGTTTTCTACGGCCAGCGTGCATTTAACATCTGCGGTGCACCTGCACGGGCGGTGGATTAAGCTGGATCCATCGTACGAGCGCGGCTTTACCAAGCCGATAGAACGATTCTTCAAGCAGGGTTTGCCCAATCCCAACAGTCTCAAGCTATTTGTTGAGTTTGATGGCAAAAACGATGCGATCTCGCTGCCAGAGAGGTGGGCAGAGAAGATGCGCTTGTACGACAACATTGACAAGTACATGGACAAGAAGAGTAACCAGCCCAAGGAGGTCATCTATTGTGCCAACATTGTGTTTGAATTCATTCGCGTGTATGGATTTGGGTTCTCAACAATCGACCAGATGCTGAGTGCTATGGATATGTACTTTATTACACACCACACGGGCTTGCTGAAGACGGTTCTAAGCATGCATTCCAGAGAGAGTACACTCAGCAAGTTGTAACTGCGTTTTCTTATCCCTCCAGGTAAACCACTAGTTGAACCTCGTTTCAACTTTGTTTGCACCTCCTTTCTTGGGCAGTTTTTCTGTCTTTACCCGCCCACCCACCCACGGCAGCCGCTCCTCTTGTGGGTTCGGCCATCCGCCCACCGGACCCCAGCCAAGTCTAGTTTAGTTGGGGGGGGGGGGGGGTTGCACCTGCACCCCGCCCTTCACGGGTTAAATGGTTGCGTGTGGTTGGGTCCAGCATGATCACCGCCTCATGTGGCGGCAGTCTGACGTGCTGAGCGGGAGACCGATTCATCCCCGGGTTCTTGCGTTGGGTCAGTCTCGTCTGTTGACCGCTATGTGCTGGGACTGCGTCCGCGTTGCAGGCGGGCAGCCATGGCTCTCTTGGAGGGCGGGGTCAGCTTCTATCGCCGGCATTGGTACCGGCCTTGGTGATACTTTGTACTGCCGTTCCTAAGTTCTGTGCAGTGTTCTTGTGCTCCGCCTTTTGCAAACAAAATGTGTAACACGTAACCTCACTTGGTTGCGAATACAAAGTTTCACTCACGGAGGTCACAGTAGTGTCATTTCGATCGTTTCGTTCTCGCACAGCAAATTCATTTTTACTAATACAAGCACTGAATTGTCGTCACTTTATTATACAAGTACGAAAGAGTCATACGACCACCCAAGAGTGCTGCCCAAAGCATTCTAGTGGAAAGTGGTGAGCATGTGCAAGAGTTCAAGGTGAAGTGGAGCAGGACCAAGAAATTTTACACCTAGCCGGTCAAGGAGTAGGTCTCCGTACATTGGCAGCCCTTTGAACGCATCCTATGCTGAGTGCTTTCGTTTTATGCTGCAATTTCTGTGCGTGCTAATGTGCGTGTACGGTGGGGGTGTGGTCCCCCAGGGGGGGGTGGGGGACTGTCACTTGGTGGCCATCCCCTAGGGGGTGGTGGGGGACCGTCTTCCCTGGGGTGGGGAACGACACGGGGGGGGTGAGGGAACCAATACTGTGTTATGTTGTGCCACCTTGCATATATAACCCAGGTATCAAATCATGTTACTCACTACTATTGCTCTACCATTGTTTATCAAACACAGGACAATTACATACTGTGCGAAGTTAAAGACGATTAGTGTCGGGTCAATAGACCAAACACGGTGGAACTAGTCTCCGTTGAGTCACTAGTTGGAGTTTCCAAGTGTAAACCCTAAGGTGAAGACATGGCGGGGGTAATATCATCGCAGGCGCACTCCTAGACGTGACCTCCATCTGTAGGTCACGTCTACAGACGTGACTTGAAACACTAAAACACTAAACTCTTGCCTTGCAGCCCCACCTCCTGTTGTCCATGAGACAGCTGTTTTCAACTTCTTGTCCTTAAGGTGGGTGTCCGTAAACGCCGAGGGTGGATGCCTGAAACGTAGCAGAATTTTTGTCTTATTTCGGGGCAGTGCAACTCGTCGCAGGACGCACCAATCAGTTGGAGCCACTGTATCCGTCACAACGACCTTCGACCACACTTTTAGATACTCGACTGATACGCCGTGAATCGCCTCCTCAAACATACATCGGTCCACGTGTAGCAAAGGGTCAGTACGCGGTGGCCGACACTAGGAGAGACTCGTGCTCTACAGACATTGTCTCACGAGAAGCTCATGAGAAGGAAACAATGAACGAATTGGGCTCCCAAAATCGGCATTTAATTACTTTTGTGTGTTATTGTTATTATTATTATTTTTCCAAGGGTAGTTACAGAGAAGAAGAGTCAACGGTCCGAAAACCACTGTGATCAAAGAGCCAGCGACACATTAATCCACAGTGTCACGAGGGTTCAAACAAAAATCCTTTGTTATAATTGTTGTAATTTGCGTGTTATTATTGCATTAAAATGTAAAACACATCCACCTGACGCGTGACGGCAGAGAAACACCTCCATGTGTACGACAGTTGTTGAGACAGCTCACAGATCTTCTCATGAGACAGCTCAGATTGAGTTCACGAGATCTTCGTGAGGCATGCTCTCAAGGTCCTAAGAGAGACCTGAGACGGTACCAATGAATGACCGACTTAAGGTTTCTAAATCAATGTATGATGGTATTTGGGTGTTATTAGTACATGAAAATGTCAAACACAGCCACCCGAGACATGGAGCCGAAGGAATGCCTCCACACATAACATCACCTGAGACGCTCATGAGAAGGTCTGAGACGCTCATGAGATGCTTTTGAGAGGGTGCCAATAAATGAACGAATTGGGCTCCCAAAATGAATATATGATTGCGTCTTCGTGTTATCGTTGCATTAAAATGTAAAACACATCCACCTGACGCGTGACGGCAGAGAAACACCTCCATGTGTACGACAGTTGTTGAGACAGCTCACAGATCTTCTCATGAGACAGCTCAGATTGAGTTCACGAGATCTTCGTGGACCATGCTCTCAAGGTCCTGAGAGAGACCTGACACGGTACCAATGAATGACCGACTTAAGGTTTCTAAATCAATGTATGATGGTATTTGGGTGTTATTAATACATGAAAATGTCAAACACAGCCACCCGAGACATGGAGCCGAAGGAATGCCTCTACACATAACATCACCTGAGACGCTCATGAGAAGGTCTGAGACGCTCATGAGATGCTTTTGAGAGGGTGCCAATAAATGAACGAATTGGGCTCCCAAAATCAATATATGATTGCGTTTTCGTGTTATTGTTGCATTAAAATGTAAAACACATCCACCTGACGCGTGACGGCAGAGAAACGCCTCCATGTGTACGACAGTTGTTGAGACAGCTCACAGATCTTCTCATGAGACAGCTCATATTGAGTTCACGAGATCTTCGTGGACCATGCTCTCAAGGTCCTGAGAGAGACCTGACACGGTACCAATGAATGACCGACTTAAGGTTTCTAAATCAATGTATGATGGTATTTGGGTGTTATTAATACATGAAAATGTCAAACACAGCCACCCGAGACATGGAGCCGAAGGAATGCCTCTACACATAACATCACCTGAGACGCTCATGAGAAGGTCTGAGACGCTCATGAGATGCTTTTGAGAGGGTGCCAATAAATGAACGAATTGGGCTCCCAAAATCAATATATGATTGCGTTTTCGTGTTACCGTTGCATTAAAATGTTAAATACAGCCACCTGAAGCGTGACGGCCCAGCAATGCAGTCACATACAATACAACCTGAGACGCTCATGAGAAGGCCTGCGACGCTCACGATAAGCTGTCTCATGATCTGTCTCTTGATGCGCAGGAGATAACAATTTTTTCTCATGAGCGTCTCAGGGCTGTATCATGGGATGTGTTTCAGAGGTATTACACCTGTATTGCTTGTGTATACCCCTCGACTGTTCCCGTCGTTACGACCGCACTTGTGTTCTGCTGGCGCTACTTGGCCATGGTTCCGCTCCAGTACCACCTTCCATGTCATGAGGCGGCGGCAGCGAGGGGGGGGGGGGGGTAGCATGACATCTGGTTGTGTTGTTGTCTGCAGCTGGCGGCGCCTACTGGCCTCTCGCCACTTACCGATGCCCTTCCCTTGAACCCTTTGCCTCCACAGGCGGCGGTGCCCATCGGCCTCTCACTGCCTTCTGCCCACCCTCTGCCTCCTTGGCCTATCCTTACCTCCCTACGGGAGGTTGTCCCAACGCAGCCCCCGGACTTTCCCTATGTCAGGTCCACACAGAGGAGGGCAACCCTCGCCGTTGGCCCTGGACAGTCACCTGTTCTTCCCTTCGCGTGGTGCGTCAGGTTGTTGCATTTTGATAGCGGCTGCGACCGGTGTTCCTTGGGGTGTCGTTTCCGCATTAGCGGGGCCCAGTAGTTGGTGCACTGGTTGTTGTGCTGGCCGTTGTGGGGGTCGTCTCACGGTCTCTGCTGCCCACTCCCCTTCACATCCAGGTCGTCCACCACCTCCCTCCCCACGCTGCCACGTGTGTGGGGCCCAGTTACTCCATCTCTGCGCGCGCCCCCCTTGTGTCCGTGGTGTGTGTATTGTGTCTCCATTCCCTTGCGTGGCCTAGTGCGGGGGGGGGGGGGGTTACAAAGGCCAGGTATCCGCCTGCGACCCAACCGCCTCGCTCCCGCCCCTTCCCCAACCGCCTTCCCAACCGGTTGTGACGCTTTGGGCTCCCTCGCGTTCAATGCATTGCTCAGGGAGCGGGAGAGTGGGCCGTCAAGTGGTCGGGTCCAGGGGAAGTGGGGGGGGGGCGGGGATGGGAGACCCCTTGTGTCCTGGCTTGAGTTGTTGTTGTTAAGCGACCCTCTTCCCGCGCCGTTCGCACGCGACACTCCCCTACTACCTGCCGTCAAGCTTCTCCCCTCGGCGAAAATCTCCAGTTCCGAAAGGGAGAACGCAACTGCATCGGCCCTGGCAACGCGCACTTCGGATCCCAACTCGGCACATCTGAATTCAAACGATGCACCGGAGGCGATGTCGGGGGCCGGGGCTGTGCCGCAGGGCCGCCAGCCGTCGGAGGTGCGCACCTCGGCCCGGACGCCCCCGACGCCCCCCGAGCGGACGCCGCAGGGGGACCAGATCCGGATGGACCGCACACACTGCGGCGTGGACAACGTCAAGTGGACCCACTGGAAGGGCTCCGGGCATGACTGCCAGTAGCCGCCGTCGCCCTCGTGGCAGGGGTACCCCCCATCTGTGAGGACGGCGGCGTGCGACCCATCGCAGGTGCTGTTCACTGTGGCAGTGAGCCCTAGCGCGATGTTGGCAAGGCCAATGGAGCCAGAGCCGCAGTCCGTGTGACCTATGGACAATGGGGCGGGGCGCGCACACACAATGGGAAACGGTATGAGCTGGAAAAAACGCAGGAGCTGGCCATTGTGGCACAAGAAACTACATGCCATTCACCTGTTCAAGGGTATTTGGTAGTAGTGCAGTGGAGTGTGAAAAAACTTTTGCGCGACTCTGAAGGCTGGGACCGCGGTGATATTTTGCCCACTGTTGAGAAGGGTGATTTCCCCAGCAGCCAGGAACCATAAAATTGCAGTGAAGGCAGTTCCTCAGCATTCCGCGGATAATTGAATTTGATGTACGGTTCCTGGGTCGTGATCCTCAGGCTCATTCTGCTACAGCGTTGCAACGGAATGAATGCTGAGGGGTGGGGTGGGGGGGGCAGATCTTCCCACACCAGCACCCGCAAATCACTTCAGTGAGGCCCCAAGAGAAATTGCATTCTCTGACACTCCGCCGCCAACAAGTTTTGATCTCAGTGGATTGTCTTGTCTGCTTCCAAATCCTTGATGTGGTACCCCGGCTTACCACTTTTCTGATGGCTCCACTGAGGCCTGTACACCGGGTGACAATTGTGATACGTTTCCGTCTGGTGCGGATGTGAGTTCCACTCGGAACCAACGGCGAAATCGGCAAGGCCGCCCCTCCTTCCCTTCCCTTCCCTTCCCTTTTGTCCCCGAACTCCCATCAGGCAAGGCTTGGAAATCGGGTGCCAGCAGGGATGCAAGGACTTGCCAGTCATACCCTGCCCCCCCCCCCCCCTGGGGCTGTACTGCACCGTCACTGGCACACTTTTCCTCGAAACTGTTACATTCTATTCAACACTGTATCCGGCTCTTCTGCTGCGTGTTGGCGTCCCGTGGAATAGGCATTCTACGGGATTCCTGCAGGGGAGAGGGGCCCCGTCGCGCATTGCAGGCACCGATCCCCTGGAGTAAAATGAAGGTCGTAATTCGTGGCTGACGGGAGGCCCCACTGGACAACGGTCCCATTTGCTGAGCATGAATGCTGAGCATCCCCAAATATCGTGAGCAATATGCTCAGCATTTTCCTACCATTTTTTACCTTCTATGCTGTGCGTCCCAGCACCATGTGGTGCACACGGTATCCCCCCCCCCGAGCCTTCATGGAAAACATCCGAATGCCCCCGGCCCGCCCCGCCCCAATGTCCGTAGGTCACACGGACTGCGGCTCTGGCTCCATTGGCCTTGCCAACATCGCGCTAGGGCTCACTGCCACAGTGAACAGCACCTGCGATGGGTCGCACGCCGCCGTCCTCACAGATGGGGGGTACCCCTGCCACGAGGGCAACAGCGGCTACTGGCAATCATGCCCGGAGCCCTTCCAGTGGGTCCACTTGACGCTGTCCACGCCGCAGTGTGTGCGGTCCATCCGGATCTGGTCCCCCTGCGGCGTTCGCTCGGGGGGCGTCGGGGGCGCCCGGGCCGAGGTGCGCACCTCCGACGGCTGGCGGCCCTGCGGCACAGCCCCGGCCCCCGACATCGCCTCCGGTGCATCGTTCGAATTCACATGTGCCGAGTTGGGGTCCGAAGGGCGCGTTGCCAGGGCCGATGCAGTTGCGTTCTCCCTTTCGGAACTGGAGATTTTCGCCGAGGGGAGAAGCTTGACGGCAGGTAGTAGGGGAGTGTCGCGTGCGAACGGCGCGGGAAGAGGGTCGCTTAACAACAACAACTCAAGCCAGGACACAAGGGGTCTCCCATCCCCGCCCCCCCCCCACTTCCCCTGGACCCGACCACTTGACGGCCCACTCTCCCGCTCCCTGAGCAATGCATTGAACGCGAGGGAGCCCAAAGCGTCACAACCGGTTGGGAAGGCGGTTGGGGAAGGGGCGGGAGCGAGGCGGTTGGGTCGCAGGCGGATACCTGGCCTTTGTAACGCCCCCCCCCCCCCCGCACTAGGCCACGCAAGGGAATGGAGACACAATACACACACCACGGACACAAGGGGGGCGCGCGCAGAGATGGAGTAACTGGGCCCCACACACGTGGCAGCGTGGGGAGGGAGGTGGTGGACGACCTGGATGTGAAGGGGAGTGGGCAGCAGAGACCGTGAGACGACCCCCACAACGGCCAGCACAACAACCAGTGCACCAACTACTGGGCCCCGCTAATGCGGAAACGACACCCCAAGGAACACCGGTCGCAGCCCCTATCAAAATGCAACAACCTGACGCAGCACGCGAAGGGAAGAACAGGTGACTGTCCAGGGCCAACGGCGAGGGTTGCCCTCCTCTGTGTGGACCTGACATAGGGAAAGTCCGGGGGCTCCGTTGGGACAACCTCCCGTAGGGAGGTAAGGATAGGCCAAGGAGGCAGAGGGTGGGCAGAAGGCAGTGAGAGGCCGATGGGCACCGCCGCCTGTGGAGGCAAAGGGTTCAAGGGAAGGGCATCGGTAAGTGGCGAGAGGCCAGTAGGCGCCGCCAGCTGCAGACAACAACACAACCAAATGTCATGCTACCCCCCCCCCCCCCCCCACCCCTCCCCGCTGCCGCCGCCTCATGAGATGGAAGGTGGTACTGGAGCGGAACCATGGCCAAGTAGCGCCAGCAGAACACAAGTGCAGTCGTAACGACGACAGCTCCGGATCATGAGGCCGGGTATGTGCACCACAGCTCTCGCAGGCACTGAGCTACAAGGAACACAGCCCAGTTACTACGTGACGGAAGCAGGGGAGAAGAGCCTGGTAGGCTTTCAGGAGAGAGCCCTTGCCCGATTCAGTTGGGAAGGGACTAAGCGGGCCATGGGACAAGTGACTTGAGCTCAAGGCAGCTCCTAAGGACACTAACTTTTGTTTTGTTTTTGCATTGAGGACCGCTGGACTGCCCCACCAACCGCCCACCAATTTATGTCACTGGAACCTTCTTGACAGCGTAGCGAGGGCGTTACGGAAATGCCAATCTCCGGAGGGGGGGGGGGGGGCGTCGCTGTCGGAGGGTAACTAGTTCCTGCTGGAGAGCATTTTGAGGCATGACTGCTGTTTCTAAGGATCACCTGCCGCTACATGAACAGGCGTGTTTCCAACCCTCGGTCAACATCCGGGTGCGCACTCTGGACCATGAGGCCGCGGTTTCACTACCAGCTGCGGTCGAGAGGAACGTTGGAATCCTGGACCGTGAGTGTAGGATCCATGTGCTCTATCCCATTGATTGACCGGAGTCTCTACAATTACCTCAAAATACTGGAATTCTGTGTTGGCGGACCAGAAAATTCTCTACAGGAGAGCATCGTGGGATTGTTGTAGACTTGGTACAGGGATTGCGTCATGCTTTCTGTCCTACAGCTTCCTACTTCCCCAGATTGGTGAATAATTGATTTGATGATGTAGCCAATCTACCCACATGTGGGCCGTACTGTGATTTCATCCTGTAGTTTTCGTAGAAACTGAAGTTTAACTCATTCCCTGCAGCTGCCGTCTGCAGTGTTCATGTAGTATGCATTTGTTCCCTTGTTCGCACTTAGTCGATTTTCATAATCGAAATGGAGGGTGCGTCGCATGGACCGGACGCACTGATCAAATTCTCCACGGAACAGTGGGAGAAATGGTCAGAACATGTTGGCAAGAAGCAGGTACTGGACATGGCCAATTCGGAGTGGAACAGGATCAATGAAGGTCATAGATGGGTGGCTCGGCTCCAGCATGCGGTTGAACAGGTGGTGCCTGCAGTGCGTGACGTCAGGGAGCAGTGGAATTTGCTGGCAGTGTACGAACTGTACACAGGGACACCGTTGAAGGTGCGAGACTTGGTGTTCATGCTTTAATTTAATTGGTGAGTTGGAGAGGGACAAGCTTGAGATCTGGGTCAAGCGACCGGACCAATACAGGGTGGCTTACATGAAACTGCTGTCATGCAAGCGCCAGAAGCTGGGGACCTGGACGCGGGGGGGGGGGGCAGCCTAGGAGCCCGAGGCACGGCGCAGGCCGCGACCACTGAGATTGTGGACTCCAGTAGCACGACGCCGGAGAAGCAAATCATCGGAGCAGGCGGAAATGAAGGAGCAAGGGCGACCCCACCCCAGAACCAGCCGGGAGGGACGGATGTACCGATGGAAGAGGATGGAGCGACAACCGGTATGGAACTGCTTTCCCTGCAGGTGGAGCCACTGGGGCTGAATAGAGACCTGTGCCAGATCCGGAAGCCAAAAGGAGCCCGGAAGTGGGTACGTAAACTGTCAAAAATGGTTGAAACCATGGCGAAGAACAGCGCGGAAGAGGTGCCAATGGGTGTGATTGCACAGGAGATCTGGGATGTGATCATTGAACTAGCTAAGGATGGCAGGCGCCTGCTGAAGGACGAGGCCAAGAACAGGAAACAACGAGAGCGGGAGAAGAGGAAGAAAGCAAAAGCCAAGGCCAAGAAGCGGGCGAAGAAGGAGCAGAAGCGCCGAAAACAAGAGAATCGAAAGAAGGCGAAGCAGGCCGAAACAGGCTCCTCCGACAACTCCACCTCGTCCAGCGACTCATCATACACCACAACTTGGACTCGTCGAGTGACTCCTCCTCGGATTCGCACAGCTCGTCGGACAACAACCGCAAAAGCAAATCTCGGGATGGTGGAGGCCGAGATGGGACACTGAAGCCAAGGAGAGGATGCCCGGATGATTTCGAGTTCAGGTGGATCAACGGACGCAAGCACTTTAGCACCAATAAAGGTACCTGACAGGATTGCACCAACTTGCCCTCCCAACTGTGCAAGTTTTGCGGAAACCGACATTGGGTGTTCCAAAGTGCCGAATTCGGATGCCACCGAGGCGGCTCATCGGACCCCCGGGTCCCGGGGGGGGGGGGGTCGCTAGCTGACAGTGGGACAGGAGGGAGCGACAAGCAGGCAGTGCGGGTCAGAAACACGCTGGGGGCCTTTCTGGAGGAAGCAGAGCGCGAGATTGGCAGCTCATACGAAGCTACGGTGTGGCATAAACTGGAGGCTGACACCCGAAAGGCGTACGCAGGAGCACTGTACAAGTTCCTGCGGTACAGCAAGATCAATGGGTTCATGGGACCACGTGAAGCGCTCAAAGACCGCATGTTACAGGTGGTCAGGGACGGCCAATATGAATCACCGATCAAGGCCTTACTGTCAAGGCTACGACTGGCGGCCATCATACCAGCAATCGTGGTGCCAGCGGACCGGATGTTCGCTGAGTGGCTGGAAAGACTCCGGATCTCACGAAACCCAAGGAACATTAGATGGGCCAAAGGGGATGTCATATGCAAGATCGCCAAGAGGAAGGACACCTGGGAGTGGAAGGAGCTCGAGTGCTTGGGCTTGGCTGTCCTATCGCCCACGAACCTGCTTCGGATTGGAGAAGCCTCATCACCTGGGGATGGCAAGCTCTGCTTCATGGGCGAGAAGTCACGCAGTGGTGAACGTGACCAAGACCTCGGGCCATGGCTGTCACGGTGGATGCGGTTTATCAAGGAAGAACAACAAAAACGTGGGGTGGTGGAAGACCGCCCGCATGGCTACCAGTCGCCCGCGGATTTGGAGGAAGCATGAGTCGCCCTCGTGGCGGGGTCGGAGCTCGAACACTACAAGTGGCACTGTCTGCGGCGAGGAGGGCAACACAATTGTGGGCGTCAGGCACGCGAAACCAAATCGTCATGCTTGCACGCGGGTGGGAGTCACCGTCAGTGGCGCGGCACTACACCAAGCCTAAGCACGCATGGAAGTGCGTGGAGAGGGGAGAGCAGCCGGTACCGGTATGTGGAGACGGTGGGTACCGCCTTGTGTTCGGAGACTGGTCTTACAAGCAATGGTGGCTAGCATGGTTGCGCAAAGAGCTCAGAGAGATGGCAGCCGAGGCATGGAAAGATGGCGATGTTTTTGGACCAACTGGACAAGCCGCCCGGAAGAGGAGACACGCCCGATCGACAGGACCCCCCGGGCCAGAGTAGACGCAAGTGGGCACACAGCTGCCGCATGGAGAGGATAAAGGAGCTGGGGGGGGAGCTGGACATTGACCTGATGCATGTACATGACAAGTTGTGCAACCAGGTGCATGTGAAGGAGAGAGCCGGGATGTTTGAGGCGGTGAGCCAGCTGGTATTGGGAATTTGCGATGCAGCCGGCACGGGAACTGCGGAGACGGTCCCTGTGGTTGTGGGCCGTCTAACAGAGTTGGCCGAGAAGGGCATTGACCCGGAGGATGAGGAGAGCTACTACAGCGACGAGGAGGACAATGGAGAGGTCGACCCAACGGTGGCGGCAAGAGGGCTGGGGCAAGTGGGGAATGTGCTAATAGCAGAGTCGCCGTGGTCGCGCTATGTTACGGAGGATTTTAGAGACGGATACCGGAGGTGAAGCCAGGAGACCCGCGGAGTGGGGGTGCGAGAGATGCTGGATGCTCTGGTTCGCGATGGAGCACTGCGGAAACACGAGAACGCGCGGGAAGTGAGCGGTAAGGCGGGTTCGACCGAAGAATAGTGAGAAGTGTGCGTTCATTCTAAATTGCGTCAAACAAAATGCCTCTGATGACCGTAAGCCGAGGGGCCTTCGGTTGCCCCAGATTGAACGCCTCCGGGATTCCGTTTTGCTTGGGGGGGAGGCAGAGGTTGTATATGGCGAAATTGGACTTGTCCAATTGTTTTTGGAGTCTGCAATTGCGCAAGTCGTGGGTCGGGGAGTTCGGTTTGTGCGTGGTCGATGCCCAATATGATTGGCAGTCCCTGCCATTTGGCTGGAAATACTCCCCCCTCGTTTGTCAGAAGTTGGTGTACAGTGTGGTCAGGCCGTCCCTGTGGTGGCTGCTTGTGCTGTTTTTTGTGTACCTAGACGACATTCTAATTGTAGGAACCAGACGCTTTGTGAGGAAGGCGGTACGCCCTGCCCGGCGGAGATTGCAGCGCGTAGGTTTTGTAATTAACGGGAAATCTGTCACGGAGCCGGCACGCGATCTTGACTTTGTAGGTCACGCTTTTGACCTTAAGAGAGGCACTCTGGAGAACCGGTCGGGGATGCTGAGAGGCCTAGTCCGGCTGTGGTTGCTATTGGTGTTGGGTCTGTTGAACAGGCTAGGAATGGAGAGGTTGCTAGGTCGCTTGGAGTGGGCCTTAAGGCCGTCAGCGGGACTGAGCCCATTTGTAGCAGGTGCTTACTGTTGGAAACACACGGGGGGCAGTAGGGTACCGCGTGCTTTGTTGCGGCCGCTGCTAACAGCCATTTGGTTTGCGTTTGTCCCACAGAAGTATCCAATAAAGGCCAGGGTGCGGGCAGAGCCCCCTTCCTGCTAGGGGGAGCATGTTCTTTTGGCCGACGCCGCCGCTGTGGGACCAGACAGTTTCTGTGTTGGCCTTTACCTGCCATTGGGGGGCATGCGTCCATTTCAGGGCCCCCGCTGGGTGACTACCTTGCAAGCAGCGGAATTGTGGGGATGGGTGCAGGGAGTCCGCTTGGCGGCTTATATGCAATGGCCACGTGTTTGTATTGGAAGTGACAGCACCGTGGCAAGATGCCAGATCCAGGGGCAGAGGGGTGCTGCTTTTTGCGCAGGCCAGCAACGGATACTAAGGTCCGTGTTCTTGCTTCGGCGTTGGTCTAGGATCCCCATTGCGGGCTTTTATGTGCCTTCTGGTCGTAATCTGGCGGATCCGCCTAGTAGGATGCATGAGTTTGACTCTTTGTGTTCTTGTCTGGGGTCGGCCCGTGAGAGGTACCGGGACTGGCACTTGTCCCCCTTCCCCCACTCGGAGATCTTTGCACTGGCACCTTTCCCATGGGTCAGCACCTAAGCACCACGTGACAGCCCGGATTGCCCCTCTGGCCTTCGTGGCTGTTGATGGGGCATGACGGGTGCAACAGGGGAGGACACCTCCGCTTCCCCAACCTGGGGTGTGTGTGCCAGGGCCCTGATGTCCTTCACAGTTTTCCATTTGCCAACACCCGGGCCAGCCATGTTTGCCCTTGTCCGTTGTTAGTAGTGCAGCTGCCAGGTGCTGCCTGGCCCAGTTTTGACTGGGTGCATGCGCAGCACATTGTTTTCGAATCGACGACTAGTTTTGATTTCTCTTTTGTATCGAACCCTAGGCCGTGAGGAAAAGCCTTTCCTCCTGTGGTAGGGCCCCAAGTGGACCGGCATATGTCTTGTTTTGCATGAATTGCCTCGTGGAAGGGAGTATAAACTGTAGTTTCCGTAGAAACTGAAGTTTAACTCATTCCCTGGAGCTGCCGTCAGCAGTGTTCATGCAGTGTGCATTTGTTCCCTTGTTCGCACTTAGCCGATTTTCATAATCGAAATGGAGGGTCCCACCCACCCTCCCTATGGATAGTATCTATCCCTTGAGACGAGGGACATTGAACTCGACCAGCGGCGCTACGAAAAGTGCTGCGGGGCCCCGAGTGGACCGGCATATGTCTTGGTTTCCATGCATTGCGCCGTGGAAGAGAGTGTAAACCCCGCTCTAAAGTGTTGGGGACCCCCAAGACAGCAAGGGTGATGTAGCCAACCCGCCCACATGTGGGCCCTCTTCTCTTTTTTGTCTCCCACCCTGAAGCATTTTGGCCCCCTGAGACAGCGAGGGTGATGTAGCCAATCCGCCCTCGTGTGGGCTGTCTTCTGATATTGTCCCCCGCTCCGAAGCACTGGGGACCCGCCAGACTGCAAGGGTGATGTAGCCAATCCGCCCACATGTTGGCCCCATTCTGATTTTGTCCCCCGCTTTGAAGCATTGGGAACCCTCGAGACAGCAAGGGTGATGTAGCCAATTCGCCCACATGTGGGGCCACATCTGATTTTGTCCCCCGCTTCGGAGCGTCGGGGATACCCGAGACAGCAAGGGTGATGTAGCCAAACCGCCCACATGTGGGCCCTATTCTGATTTTGTCCTCCGCTTTAAAGCGTTGGGGACCCCCGAGACAGCAAGGGTGATGTAGCCAAACCGCCCACATGTGGGCCCTATTTTGATTTCGTCCACCGCTTCGGAGCGTTGGGGATACCCGAGACAGCAAGGGTGATGTAGCCAAACCGCCCACATGTTGGCCCACTTTTGATTTGGTCCCCTGCTTTGCAGCGTTGGGGACCCCCGAGACAGCAAGGGTGATGTAGCCAATCCGCCCACATGTGGGCCCTATTTTGATTTTGTCCACCGCTTTGGAGCGTTGGGGAGCCCCAAGACAGCAAGGGTGATGTAGCCAATCCGCCCACATGTGGGCCGTGTTCTGATTTGTCCACCGCTTTAAAGCGTTGGGGATACCCGAGACAGCAAGGGTGATGTAGCGAAACCGCCCACATATGGGCCCTCTTTTGATTTTGTCCTCCTCTTCGAAGCGTTGGAGATCTCCGAGACAGCAGGGAAGATGTAGCCAAACCGCCCACATGCGTGCCCTGCAATGACGTTGTCTCCTGCTTTGACTTTTTGGGGACCAACGAGACAGTAGGGGTGATGTAGGCATTCTGCCCACGTGTGGGCCCTCTTCTGATTTTGTCCTCCGCTCCGGAGCGTTGGAGATCTCCGAGACAGCAGGGAAGATGTAGCCAAACCTCCCACGTGCGTCCCCTGTTATGACGTTGTCCCCTGCTTTGACTTGTTGGGGACCAACGAGACAGCAGGGGTGATGTAGCCATTCTGCCCACATGTGGGCCCATCTCTGATTTTGTCTTCCGCTCCGGAGCGTTGGAGATCTCCGAGACAGCAGGGAAGATGTAGCCAAACCTCCCACATGCGTCCCCTGTTATGACGTTGTCCCCTGCTTTGACTTGTTGGGGACCAACGAGACAGCAGGGGTATTGTAGCTATTCTGCCCATCGGTGGTCCCACCTCTGGTTTTGTCCCCCCCCTCAAAGCGTTGGAGATCTACGAGACAGCAAGGGTGATGTAGCCAATCTGCTCACATGTGGGCTCTATTCAGATTTTGTCCCCCGCTGTGAAGTGTTCGGGACCCCCGAGACAACAGTGGTGATGCAGCCAATCCGCCCACATGTTGGCCCATTTCTGATTTTGTCCCCCACTCCGAAGCGCTGGGGACCCCCGAGACATCAAGGGTGATGTAGCCAAAACGCCCACATGTGGGACCTATTCTGATTTTGTCCACGGCTTTGAAGCGTTGGGGACCCCCGGGACAGCAGGGGTGATGTAGCCAATCCGCCCACATGTTGGCCACCTCTGATTTTGTCCTCCCCTCTGAAGCGTTGGGGACCCCCGAGACATCAAGGGTGATGTAGCCAAAACGCCCACATGTGGGCCCTATTTTGATTTTGTCCACGGCTTTGAAGCGTTGGGAACCCCCGAGACAGCAATGGTGATGTAGCCAAACCGCCCACATGTGGGCCCTATTCTGATTTGGTCCCCCGCTCCGAAGCAATGGGGACCCCCGAGACAGCAGTGGTGATGTAGCCAATCCGCCCACATGTTGGCTCATTTCTGATTTTTTACCCCGCTCTGAAGTGTTGAGGACCCCCGATACTGCAAAGGTGATGTAGCCAATCCGCCCACATGTTGGCCGCATTCTGATTTTATCCCCCGCCCCAAAGCATTGGGGACCCCCGGAACAGTAAGGGTGATGTAGCCAATCCGCCCACATGTGGGCCCTATTCTGATTTTGTCCACCTCTTTGAAGTGTTGGGGATACCTGAGACAGCAGGGGCGATGTAGCCAATCCGCCCACCCGTTGGCCCACTTTTGATTTTGTTCCCCCCTCTGAAATGCTGGGAACCCCCAAGACAGCAAGGGTGATGTAGCCAAACCGCCCACATGTGGACTCTCTTATCATGTTGTCCCCCGCTGTGAAGCGTTGGGGATCCCCGAGACAGCAAGGGTGATGTAGCCAACCCGCCCACATGCGGGCCCTCTTTTGATTTTGTCCCCTGCTTTGGAGCGTTGCGGACCTCCGAGATAGCAGGGGTGATGTAGCCAATCCGCCCACTCTGAAGTGTTGGGGACCCCCGAGACAGCATGGGTGATGCAGCCAATCCGCCCACATGTGGGCCCACATCTGATTTTGTCCCCCGCTTTGAAGCAGTGGGAACCACCGAGACAGCAAGGGTGATGTAGCCAATCCGCCCACATGTGGGCTCTATTCTGATTTGGTCCCTCGCTGTGAAGCGCCGGGGACCCCCGAGACAACAGTGATGATGTAGCCAATCCGCCCACATGTTGGCCCATTTCTGATTTTTTCCCCGCTCTAAAGTGTTGGTGACCCCCGATACAGCAAGGGTGATGTAGCCAAAACGCCCACATGTGGGCCCTATTCTGATTTTGTCCCCCGCTTTGAAGCGCCGGGGACCCCCGAGACAGCAGGGGTGATGTAGCCAATCTGCCCACATGTTGACCCAATTCCGGTTTTGTCCTCCGCTTTGGAGCATTGGGGACCCCCGAGACAGCAGTGGTGATGTAGCCAAACCGCCCACATGTTGGCCCTCTTCTGATTTTGTCCTCTGCTTTGGAGCGTTGGGGACCCCCGAGACAGCAGGGTTGATGCAGCCAATCCTCCCACATGCGGGCCCTCTTCTGATTGTGTCCTCCGCTTTGGGGCTTTGGGGACCCCCGAGACAGCAGGGGTGATGTAGTCAAACCGCCCACATGTTGGCCCACTTCTGATTTCGTCCTCCGCTTTGGAGCGTTGGGGACCCCCGAGACAGCAGGGGTGATGTAGCGAAACCGCCCACATGCTGGCACACTTCTGATTTTGTCCTCTGCTTTGGAGCCTTGAGGACGCCCGGGACAGTGATGAAGTAGCCACATACAGGCCCACTTCTGATTTTGTGCCCCGCCCCAAAGCATTGGGGCCCGAGACAGCAGGGGTGATGTAGCCAATCCGCCCACATGTGGGCCCTCTTCTGATTATGTGCTCCGCTTTGGAGCGTTGGGGACCCCCGAAACAGCAAAGGTGATGTAGCCACTCCCACATGTTGGCCCCATTCTGATTTTTTCCCCCGCCCCAAAGCATTTGGGAACCCCGAGACAGCAAGGGTGATGTAGCCAATCCGCCCACATGTGGGCCCTATTCTGATTTTGTCCTCCGCTTTGGAGCGCCGGGGACCCCCGAGACAGCAGTGATGATGTAGAGAATCCGCCCACATGCTGGCCCATTTCTGATTTTGTCCTCAGCTTAGGAGCGTTGGGGACCCCCGAGGCAGCAGGGGTGATGTAGCCAATCCGCCCACATGTTGGCCCCATTCTGATTTTGTGCCCCGCCGCAAAGCATTGGGGACCCGAGAGGCAGTTTGGGTGATGTAGCCAAACCGCCCACATGTGGGCCCTATCCTGATTTTCCCACCGCTTTGAAGTGTTGGTGACCCCCGAGACAGCAGTGATGATGTAGCCCCACACGGGCCCACCTCTGATTTTGTCCCCCGCTCCAAAGCATTGGGGACCCCCGAGACAGCAAGGGTGATGTAGCCAATCCGCCCACATGCCGGCCCTCTTCTGATTTTGTCCCCCGCTTTAAAGCGTTGGGGACCCCCGAGACAGCAAGGGTGATGTCGCCAAACCGCCCACATGTTGGCCGTATTCTGATTTTGTCCACCTCTTTAAAGCGTTGGGGACCCCCGAGACAGCAAGGGTGATGTAGCCAAACCGCCCACATGTGGGCCCACTTTGTCCTCCGCTCTGAAGCGCCGGGAAGGACAAACCCGAATGGAAGATCCCGGATGAGCAGCTCCAAGAAGAAATGGCTATGGGCAGGAGCCCCAGTACCATTAAAACAGTGCTGTCAGCGGCCATGTGGGCATTGTCGATGGGGATCGCAGAGCACAACGTCCCGAGATTTTTCTGAAAGTATGTCAAAGGGGCGGAGAACACTTGGGATGACAAAAAAGTACTTTGGGAATCGGTTGCGGCCCTGCAGACAATGGCTGACCAGGCCCATAACTCAACCGAATGGGCGGTGGTGACAGCGGTATTGTCGACGGTTGCAGGCCTACGAGTGGGAGAAGTGGAGGGCGTCAAGGTCCGAGGACGGGATGGAATCAAAGGTACTATCACCTTCTGCGGGGCGTATAGCAAGAGAACGGGACCGTGGGCCATGCATTGGGTCAGATTTCTCCATTGGTGGGCGTCCAGAGAGATGGGGTGAAGCCCAAATGACTCGGTGTTCACGGGATCAAGACGGTTGGAGAGGGTCATGGCGAAGCTGCTGGCGGGATCAAAATGGCGCGATGTTAGGTGGCACGGATGGCATCGACTTTGCGCTGCCACACTGTTCCAAGCTGGGGCACCAATGCCCAACATGAAGTCTTGGTGCCGCTGGAGATTCACTGAAACTGCACGTGGTTACGCAGAATGCCCGGAGGAAGGAACAATCAAACCGGTGGCGGACTGGCCAAGGGCTCCAAACCCCATCCGCAAGGATATGTACCCCCAAAAGTCCTCAAAACTTGAGGTTCGGGATGTTTGGCCAACCGGCTTGTTCAAGAGTGAGGTGCTTATTGACAGTGGAAATAGCAACAACAGCGAGGGGATCTACCTCATACGGAAACGGACACGGGAACAGTGGGACCCCACCTTGTGGGAAGTCCTGTTGCAACCATTACCAAAACGACAAAAAGCGCACTAGGATCCAAATGAGTGGGAAATCCCTCTAACATGACAACACCAACCTCAACGGGAAAACATGGGGCCCCAGCCATGAGCCGAAGCCCGTATGCGCACCCTGGCTTTGCCGAAATCTGTATTTAGCTTCGAACTTGGCCCATAGCGGCACATGCCACTCTCAAAACGGGCCTATTTGATAAAAAAAAAAGCAACAACGGCGAGGGGAGCACCACACATGACATGGGGGGGCAATGGTGTCCAAAACTAGCCCCAAACTGCAAAATTGGTGAATGCCGGCGCAAAATTGCAGGCGATGGATGAGAATTCTAGTGGAGGCAGTGGAACAATTGGCAGACGCAGACTGGGACCTGCTGGATGAAGACTATGATGGGTGCGATAGAGAACCCAGGGAAGGAGAGGTCTCAGACACCTTGGCGGATGCAGGATTTGGACACTGTGGGGCGTATGACGTTCCCACGAAAATGTGGAACGATTGTGTTCCAAAGAGTGTGATAAACCAAATTCGAAAGTGGAAGGAAGAGACGTCCAAATACGTGGTCCACCCACTGACACACATCTACAAAACGTCTTGCAAGGTGCTGCTCCGTGATGGGCTACTTCATGAACCGTCCAGTGTACGAGATAAGAATGCTATGCATTTGTGAAGCCGAAGAGTCTGCGAAAGTGTGCATTCATTGTAGACATGCGTAATTTAATTGAAGAGTGCCTCCTTAAGCCTAGAAGGTCACCGCTGCCGTCCGTGGTAGATGTTGAGAAGTTGAGAAGATGAGGCAAACAGGACCGGTGTTTGGGACCACAATCGACCTGACAAATTTTTACTGGTCCGCAGCAAGTGTGGGATGTACCCCGCTTGGAAGGGGCTGAGTTCCACTTGCTCCCGTTCGGCTGGAACTACTCACCCGTGATCGCCCAAAAGACCTAAGGGGACTTGTTACAGCAATACATGAGCAGGTTTCAGGGCCATAACATTTTTTTCTTTCACTACATTGATGATATTTTGCTTTTGGCCAGGGACAGAGGGATCTTGAGAGTTGTGACGGGGTTGTGTGAGTTTTTGCATATCAAATTGTTGTTGATTAGCTCCAAGAGCCAGACCGAACCCTCTGCTACCGTCACATGGATAGGTGAAACATTTGACTTATCCTAGGGGACGGTGCGTAACACCCCTGGGACAATGAGGAAGGCACTGGCTGTAGTGGTGTGGGTGGCGGTGTCAAGGCTCACTCCCAAGAGGGTAGAACGAGTGACCGGCCGACTGCAATGGCTGTTCGGACCCCGACAAGGCATGACCGCCTTCATGTTTGGCTAGTACAGGTGGAAAACTACAGGGTACAAGTTTGCCCACAGGCCCTCACGTAAAATGACCCCAAGTGTGATGGACACTTTCCTAATTGGTTTGGTACTTGTCCATGAACCGACTGTGTGTGCCTCCCCCCCCCCCCCCCCCTCAGTTGTCCCCCTGGTTGCAATTGATGCTGCTGAGACGGGGGGGCGTCGTAATGGGGCGACGAGGTGTAGAACTTTTTTTTTTACGGAACCAGCAGCAAGGGGAACTGCAGGTGATGGGACATGCAGCCAGAATGGTGGACCGCTTTGGGTGGAGCTCCGCTAGTGTTGTGGGTGATAACACGGCAACGCTGGCAAGCATGCGCAAACTGTCTGCGACCCCTCGGGCTGTCACGCAAAATAAGATCGCGTTCAACTTGTTGTGGTGGTCAGGGACCCTGTTGCACCTCTCCTGGGTAAAGTCTAAGCTGTGCCTACTGATGCAATTTCCAGCCTTCCTAAGGTAACCCCTTCTGCGATCACTGTGGCTACTGTTGACGCCTTGTCCAAGTGGAAGGTTATGATGTCAGACATGCAGCAACTGACCCACGTGGGATCGGTCCGTGTTCAGTATGGCATACAACGCACAGGTTGTTGTACTGCCTGCCTAGAGTGGGTACACCGTGTCTTGCACGATGGATGAGTGCTACCTTGGCGTCGTGTCGCCCGGGGTCGATTGTCCTACCATGTGGGGGAGGGCCTCCGTTTGGCCCACAGCACATGTTTTGTGTCTACCGTCACAACTTTGTACCCCGCGTCCTGCCGCGGAGGTTCTGCACTTGGGCGTCATGCCACCCAAGGGACACCGCGAGCCACGCCGGCAGCAAGTGCGACAACGGCTCAAAATCCAAGCGCTCCAGAGGCTGGACGAGATCGAGGCAGAAGCATTGGGAACACTGCGCATGGTCCACAAAGCTATGGTGTGGCGCAGAAACCAGCGGGTGTGGCTGAGGCTGAGGATCACATCACCATGGAGGATGCTGACGGAAGTGGTGACGTTCGCGCGTCTGTGCGCAGACACAGCACTGCTCCTCACAGATCACAGTCGACAGGCCCGTTACGCCTTGCTTCAACAGGCACGTCTCATCCAATTGGCACAGGACACAGCAAAAGCATACCGAATAAAGACAGCCCTCTACTAGGATGCATCCAGACAGGCACGATAGGCCATATACTTCGCACAGAAGCGGACACGGGAGGAGTGGGACCCCACCTTGTGGGAAGTCACGCTGCAGCCACTACCTAAACGACAAAAAGCGCACTGGGATGCAAACGAGTGGGAAATCCCCCTAACATGACGACACCAACACCAACAGGAAACCATGGGGGCCCAGTCACAAGCTGAAGCCCGTATGTTCACCCTGGCACTGCCAAAAGCTGTACTTATCGCTGAACTTTGCCCCCGCGGCGCCTGGCACATTCAGTACTGGCCTCTTTGATAAAAAAAAAAGTGGTGACGGTGCACGGCAAGCCGATGCATGTATATTGGATGCCGAAACAGCGGTCTGAATAAAACATGCAAGTTCAATGGGACAGAAAGAAACTACCCAGCTACACTCCTTCAACTAGGAGGCACCCACGCCGAGGGGACGCCGATCAATATCCGCATCAACCGGCCAAGCACAGGATTACCATCATATATGGTTCGCAGGCTAGCCTGAGGTACTGAGACACTTTCAGCAGTCGATTGTCCGATAGATGGACCTTGTCCTTGGTGATACTGTACCTGTTGTGTACACATTCCTAGTCACCCCCCGCCTTGTGTGCGACGATATGCCTAACAGATGCTTTTTTTGATACTCCAAAGTGCATGGACTCAGGTGGTCCACCTACACTCTCTCAGTTTTAGGCAGGCTTTATTTTCATTGAGAGCGTTCCTTGATATATGTTTACGTATCAGTTTGGTCCCCGGTGGGGTGTGCGCAGCCAGTGATGGAGCACGTGCCTCCAGGCCTGATAGGACAAACACCCACAGCAATACACCGCCCCAACACACCGCCTGAGCCCCACCGCAGGGCGCTGAGAAGACAAACATCCGTTGCAAAGCACTTCCTAGGCCCACCGTAGGGCCTTGGTTAGGACAAACACCCACTGCAACAAAATGCTTGAGCCCCACCTTCGGGCCTTGGAAGGACACACACTCTCTCACCGCAGCGCACTGCCTAGGCCCCATCACAGGTCCTTGGTAGGACAAACACCCACTGCAAGGACGACCCTCCCCTAAATTGCAAGCGGAAACACGCCTTCCCCCAGACCGGGCACCGGGTGCAGGGCAGCTTTCCAAGGGTTACTTCTGGGCGGATGTACATGGGTGCTTGTCCCACCAAGACCCTACAGGTGGGTCTAGGCGCGGAGGGGGGTTGTCCACTGTTGGGTTGGTGTGGGTGGATTGGGTCGGTGCCGATAAGGGGCATCCAAGGGAAGGGCTGCTCAGCCCGTGCAGAACGTACAGGACTACCAACCAGCATACTCGTTCAGCCTTTATGGCACACCCCATGGTTTGCACGTGCTTGTTGTAACTGAATCCTAGCTGGGCACAAGAAGATCTCCTTGTGAGGTAGCTTGAGTCTGTTTCAGAGTTCTGAACCTTTTGGTTGGGACAAACAGCAATCGAGGGAGGGAAATTCAGGGATTCACGGCAGGGAATCACCAGATTTCCCATCCTTTTCTCCATTTTGGATCTCAGAATATTTTATATTTGGTTGATCAGTGCCCGCCCGCCCGCCCTATAGTACGAGTTGTTTACATACACTCACGGACACTCACACAATACTATACCCACAGCCCACCAGCAGCCAGTGATGGAGCACGCGCCTGTGGTTTGTTTTTGTGCTTGTAGGGACAGAATCTAGGGAGGGAAATCCCCGGGGAAAAATGCCAAAACCCACCAAGCTGGCACATTCTGAATGTCCCCGAGAGATCTAGATGCACCTTGTAGCCCTAAAATGCATCAGGCTGGGCGAAATGGGGGACAATACATGAGGGAAAGGGGCCGGTCCATATCCCCAACCGGAAAGGGGCCAGTCCATATCCTGAACCAGAAAGGGGCAAGTCCATGAGGAGAAATCATCCCAAATCGCCCCATCCCACCCACCCATCCACTCACCTATATGAGGGGTAGAATCCAACCCCCCAAAATGGGTAGGAATTAGAAGTAGCCCAAAAAGTTGCCTTGTGCGCCTCCTGCGCACTAACGCCCCCCAATATCTTGGGTTTGCACAAGCAAATTCAAGAAATGCCTGAGAATCTGGAATCAAGACAGAAAACTGAAAACTGCCTCAAACCGGGGGGGGGGGGGGAGTTGCAAACAAAGTTGGGACGAGGCCTAACTAGTGTTTGCTTTCTATTTTTGTAGTGGTGCTCGTTTCTAGGTATCCAGCTTCAAGATGTCCCCGCTCCCTCCATTGTTGTGGAGAGTTGGAATAGTTGTTGATGCTTTATTTTGTCCCTACAAGCAGAAAAAAATACTCTGCGGTGGGGCCTAGGCAGTGCTGTGCAGCGGGTGCTTTTCCCACCGAGGCCTTGGTTCGCCATGCAACTGGTAGTGCTGCAATTGAATTGAGACGGGCATGTGGTCAGAATCATGCTGGTTAGTTGAAAATTTGGCCTCATGCCCCCCCAAGGTGTCCCTGGGTCCCCAGCTCTTTGCGACCATGCCGGTAATGAATGGTTTCTTTGATCCCATCCACGGTGTTGAGCAGCTTTGTCACCCGCAACACTTTCTTCGTGTGTGCTTTACGCCGACAACATTCCTTAAGGCGGATATGCAATGGGTTCTTAGTCTGCCAGTGCATTTCGCCAAGTGCATTTTTCGACACTAATTTGCATCGTTCCGCCTTCCCTCTCTTTTTTGAGGTGATGTGCCTTTGAGTGGTTGCAATCCAGCAGCTTTTGGTGGGTGGCTGTGCTAAATGACTTTCACTTAGCTCACCTTAATCACCCCCCCCCCCCCCCTTCCCGCCCCCCAAGGTGTCCATATGCCTGTGACATGGGGGTACACGGAAGCTAAGTATCCGGCGCTTCATTCCCCCCGGGGTGTCCAGCAAACACTTGGTGGTGAGACCATGTTTTTTTTGTGACCAAGATTAATTAGGTCCCAAATTTTAGGGCACAAGATTCAAGCTCAGGGATTGCAAAAATAAGGGGCCCCCCAGTCGCACACACTCTCTCTGATGGTCCCACTTGTTGCAGGTTTTTTGTGCAATGCCCGGTCAGACAGACATGTCAAATGTGGAGAACGATTCTCTTCTGCTGAGCGAGTGCTGCTCCTTTTGGAAGGGCTACAGGTTCCACGACACAGAGAAAGAACAACAGTTCCAGAATTTGTACCTGCCCGACCTCTTACGGTTTTGTCAAGTGTGGTGCGTAATCAACGTGGCCTTTGACATGGTGCAGCCCTTCACAACGACTGCCAATGGCTTTAGCCCTGCATTCTACCTGGCCCATGTTCCCGGCATTGCAACCGCTTTGGGCCTCCTGATTCTTGTCTCCTGCTTTCCCTCCAACCGAAGGCACATCTTGTTCTGGGTAAGTGCAGCGACCATTTTGACAGCGGCTTCCAGCGGGATGTTAGTGCACTTCCAGAGTGAAGCCCTGCTCGGTCACTCCCTCCAAGACGAGCTCGGTGAGGTCGCAAAAGAGGTCTCCAATAACAAAGTTGCGATGGATCAGCTGGAGTCCTTCTTGGGTCGGAGGACCATCATTTCGGTAATGAACGCGCAGCTTGCCCAGGGTGTCCTGAATTTCCTGCTGCTGGCCTGCGCGGGCTTTGCCCAGAGCACGCTGTGGTCCTGCGTGCTGCAGCCTGTTGTGTTTCTGGCAGCGCTGCTGATGAGTCCAGATGTCCGCATGCATATGTCCGCCGTACCAATCCGATGCACCGGCATGTTCATCGCCTACGCGCTCCTGCTTGTGCGGATGCGCTCCGACTCTCTGACGCGCCGCTGCACGTTCTTTCTGCAACGCTACTTCCAAGTGGCGTTGGGCAAGGCGGTGGAGTCATCCCGCAAAGCAGACAGCATACTCAACCACACGCTGAAGAATTACATGGCAGACGGTGCTGGAGAAATCGAGCTCTTCCTCGACCGATTCGATAAGGAGGACCCCATGTATGCTGAGCTGCATACCGCCAGCATTTCCCTTCAAAGGGGGATGAGGGCGTGTCGGCAGCGCCAGGCGTACCTGCAACTGACAAGTGGCGACTACAGGCTGTCCCTCTATCCGGTGGAGCTGGGGACATTTGCGAAGCAGATCACTGCAGGGCGTGACATGACCACCGAAGTTCCGTGCCTACGAGTTCTCCTAGATCCCACGCTCCTTGGCCTCATTTTCGACAATGCAATCAGCAATGCCTTCAAACATGGCCACGCTGATCGCCCAGACGTCAAGCTCGCCATTCAAAACATGGGCAACGTGCAAGAGCAGCCCAAACAGGTGGCCATGCTGTCCTTTCGAGTGACCAACATGGCCAATCCACAACGGCCTGCACTCACCCAGGAGTACATCTCCAATGTGCTTGCAGGAAAAGGCCAACAAGGACCCCCCAGTTCCGCAATATCAGACCAAATCGGCCTGCAGCACACCTATTTGGCCGCCGAAGCCCACGGTATGACCATTTCCTTTGCACAGACTGGTCCCATTGTGCAGTTGGAGTTGCAAGTCCAGGCGGAGGTGCTGCCGACCCTGGACAGTGCCGAGCACCAAAGGCCAAGCAGGGACCTGTCTGCTTTCCCTCCCAATCGCAAGATCTGCTGCATTGACGATTCACGGACCGCGCGGCGCCTTTTGCACCACAACCTCGTCACGTGGGCCCAAACGAATGATGTCAAGGTGTTTGGGCAAGAGGTCAGTGAGGTGGATCTCTTCGTCAGCGAAGTCCTTGCAGGGGCCCACATTGCGATCTTGGACCAGCACCTTGCATATGGAGGCGACAACAACGTGTTGGGCACCGACATCGCACGGCGGCTAGTAGCCCAAGGATACTCAGGCTTGGTGTGCATCCGGTCGGCGAACATGGGCAGCGAGGATCAAGAGCAGTACGCTGAGGCGGGCGCACACTGCTGGTTTGGGAAAGACATGATCATGAAGGACATGGTGAAGGCACTGAAGGCGGCATACCTGGACTCCATTGTAAGAGATACATCCTCGGTGGACTCCATTGTAAGAGATACATCCTCGGCCGGTACATGCACGACTATGGAACCCACCCCTGCTGAATCCGAGAGATTCATTCCGAGAGATGCGCCGGTGGAGCCGTGCACCTCACGCCACTCTACATTCACAGTCTGCCAGGAATCTGCTTCTAATTTTCTTCCTCATGTTGTTAATGCTGCATTTTAAGATTTCACGGAATAACTCCACTATGTCCGTGTGATGTGTCTTGAGCTGATGAATGTGCAAATGCTAGTTGTTGGTGTGAGGCAACAACATTTCTCGATTCGATTCTCGAACCCGTCTTGTACACCATGATCCTGTGTGGGCATGGGACTGAGATCCAGGGCACTGGGAACCTGTTTTGCTGAAAAGTTGGTCCGCCGATTTGTTCCGCAGATTTGTTGGGATTTTTTCGCCGATTTGGGTGGCGTGGGTGGCGATTGCAGCTCATGCCATGGCGATGGAAGTGCCAGCTAAAGCTTCAGTGACACCCAACTTCATGGCTTTGTAATATGTATCGTAGGGGCCTCCCAGAGACCTCTATCTTTCCATTGTTGCGAAAGGTTTTGGAGTCTCTGCCTGTGAGGGGGTGAGGTAAGGGAACAACCGGTAGGGAACAGACAAGTCCTTTGCCCACTCAGCCCACTGACACGTAGCATGCAGCAGTGCGCCTAACCCCAGCAACTCATCACTGTGGCCACACTGATGTGATAATGCCCTTTGATCTTGCTGCGCCATATCTCAGGCATGCATGAGCATAGTGACCACATTTCTTCCCCACATAGCCACTAGTGCACTGGGTGTGCAGGTGGCCATGTTGCAGAGGACGTCGGTCATATTGCTTTTCTCTTGCCAAGTCGTTTGCCAAGTCCATATTGCCATTGAGAGCGTCCCTTGCGATAAATGACTGGTCTACAACTCCCACAACCCGTGGGTACTCCCATTTGTGAAAGGATTGCCTGGACCGCTCCGCTGTGGTTTGCAGGGATTCTTCATTGGTGGGTGTGACCAGACGCATCAACAAACCCAGGTTTCCCCAGAAACCCCAGTTTGGCACCACTGCCTCTCTTGTCCACAGTGTGCAGTATATTCTCTACCCACCCACCCACCCCCGAACCCGCACCCTCTCAATTGAGTCTACTTACAGTGCACTCGCACACCGGGGCCGCGCGCTCCCGACCGTCAGATGGTTGTTCGAATTACACTGTGCACGTGTCTTGAGGGCAGGGAGGGCCCAGAGAACCAGCCAAACCCAGGTTTCCCCAGAAACCCCAGTTTGGCACCACTGCCTCTCTTGTCCACAGTGTGCAGTATATTCTCTACCCACCCACCCACCCCCGAACCCGCACCCTCTCAATCGAGTCTACTTACAGTGCACTCGCACACCGGGGCCGCGCGCTCCCGCCCGTCAGATGGTTGTTCGAATTACACTGTGCACGTGTCTTGAGGGCAGGGAGGGCCCAGAGAACCAGCCAAACCCAGGTTTCCTAAGAAACCCCAGTTTGGCACCACTGCCTCTCTTGTCCACAGTGTGCAGTATATTCTCAGACGGGCAGGGCCAGGAGGACGTGCCGGTTCGCGGGACGCTGGGCCGCGAGGGCCGGGCACCACGTCTGACTATAAATGTTGCTCTCCTCTACCCTGATGTTGTTTGAAAATAACCTTTCGCATAGCGGCGGTGAAGGTTGCGCGCTTGTTTCTATGTTTCTCCAACCGTTGGCAGGTTGGACCACCTGTGGCTCGTCTATCCCTCCTTCATGCCGCGGGTGTGGAATGCCACCCCAGCGCGCCTGAACCCTGCATGCGGTGATTTGTTCCCTCTCCGTCTTGCTCCAGATATGTCCAGGTTCCCAGTGGCGGCCCTGCCGCCGAGTGTGTGCGGACGGTGGTGACAGGGTGTGACAGGGCGGGGCCGTGCGCTCCCGACCGTCAGATGGTTGTTCGAATTACACTGTGCACGTGTCTTGAGGGCAGGGAGGGCCCAGAGAACCAGCCAAACCCAGGTTTCCCCAGAAACCCCAGTTTGGCACCACTGCCTCTCTTGTCCACAGTGTGCAGTATATTCTCTACCCACCCACCCACCCCCGAACCCGCACCCTCTCAATCGAGTCTACTTACAGTGCACTCGCACACCGGGGCCGCGCGCTCCCGACCGTCAGATGGTTGTTCGAATTACACTGTGCACGTGTCTTGAGGGCAGGGAGGGCCCAGAGAACCAGCCAAACTGGCATTTCAACAGCAAAAAGTCAAAAGCAATGCAGTCCTGAGATTGATGTGCGGAGATTGATCCACAAGCATTTTGGAGGGGGGTTCCATAAAGGCTGGTAAACCGCCACCCCAAACCAGAACATGTGCGTGTTAGAGGCTCTGGCTGATGAGACTCCAGGGAGTGCTGGGTGGTGGCTTGCCCATGCCCTGAAGGCTGAAGGGGGCCCCCATGGCCCCCTCGCATCTGGCGTTCTCTAGGACCTCTCCTGATGCTATGATTTATGCCCAGGCCAACTACAACTGACAAACACCACACAAGGTAGGACGACTGCAGAAACCGAGAGCCAAAGGTGTGCTTGATAACGGTGATTGTGGGCAATAGGACACACAGTAAGTAGCATGCAGGCAGCAACTGCTGCCACACAGATATCTATTTCAAGTTAGCTTTGTGGCACTCTACGATTTTCCTCAACAAACATTTCAATGCTTTCTTTTCACCAGCCGTTGTAAGGCAGTGAGTCCTCAAAGTTTCCCAGTGCTTCAATGGGTAAAACAAACTCAAATCGGAACTGTCCAATGATATCCCACCGTCTTGGCTTCCGGTGTAGCAAAGCACATTGGTTCCTTATCCCCCCCACCCCAGCAGGGCGCCCCGCCAGCGGTGCCGTTGGTTGTCTGGGTGGCGCATCTCCTCGTCGTTGAGAGTAGTGGAGCTCGTCGTCGTTGAGATGGTGGTGTGCCTCAACTTCTTCGAACTGGGCAGTGGGGGACTCAGACCCAGCTCATGCCATGGCGATGGAAGTGCCAGCCGAAGCTTCAGTGACACCCAACTTCATGGCTTTGTAATATGTATCGTAGGGGCCTCCCAGAGACCTCTATCTTTCCATTGTTGCGCCTCGTTTGCCAATGATGTCCCCTTGGAACAACGCCACCAGTGGAGGCGCCTTGCGGCCGAATTTCAGTGTGTGGCTCTCATCACAGTACAGCTAATACGAGGGAGTCTGCCCATGCCAACCACAGACACTGCGGGTCTAGTGACTCAATAGAAGTGGACGTGCACACAAGACTCCCTGTGGGGGACGGCCCTGCGGGGACGAGTAGTGAAGCCAGCGGTGAGTGATCACTAGCTGTGGACGCACTGTAGGTATAAGGCCCTAGACACTGAGGTACAACGGGAACCTGGGCGAAGAGATGACCCCAAACAGTTTGTTGCTCATGTGCGGCACATGAGATGGGGCAAACGCCAGGAGACGTTGCTTACGTGCCTAGCCACATTCGTGCGCAAGGGCCTGACCTTGGACACCGGCGAAATGTGGATACAGCCAGTGGGCGGTGAGGATGTACGTCTAGCACCGGCCGGTGGGAGAGGGTCTACATGCCAACAACCCTGGCGCACTTTTGGGCGGCACACAGAGCCATGTGGGTAACCCACGCCAGACAGCATCAACAGCTGGTTGCGGCGGGGTTGGCAGGTGTGCAAGAGTATGGACGGTTAAGGCCGGTCAGGACATGGCTGCGCCAGGAAAGGGACCACAATAGGTGGGAGATCGCAACCACACGGCTCTGGAACGAAAACGTTGTGGTCGCCCTCTACGTGCGCACCAGCAGGCTCCCTCCGGGAAATGGCGGATGAACACCTGAGACGGGCTAGACTGGTCTACGGATTTGAGTCACACCAGGTCCGACGGATAGGGGACGATCTACCACGCAAGCGCCGGAGAAGAGACACCATTCCATGACGGCCAACTGAAAGGGAGCACAGGCCATTGCAATGGTAAAACGGAGACCCACATGCCTTGGCCACAGGGTGACGTTGAGCGCAAGGAGGCGAGACAGCGATAACGTTGACAACTACACGAGCAGGGGCACCTGTGGCACCTCTGTCAAGGGATGAGACCAGATAAGTCAACCACTTGCCTCGGCGGGCTATGACAGGCACAAATGAACGTCGCAAGGGTATACAGTGCGGAGGCGCTTGTGGCGCCTCGTCTGGTGCTAACAACCCTGACAGTCAACACTCATCCGCCAAACCACCCATATGTCCTGCGCCTCAGCATGAGTGGCCTTGTTTGGGGAAGGCGCTAACCACATCGCTGAACACTCCTTAGCCTTATGCCCCCGTCGTGTGAGCACGGCAGGTAGGCGACAAGGTACGGTAATGTGCCGTCTCAGATAATGAGTCTGAAGAGCCCGACCATGCACTCTGTCGATCTGTAGTTTCCGTTGAAACTGAAGTTTAATGCGTTCCCTGGAACCGCCGGAGCTGCCGCTGTCTGTGTATTTATGCAGCATGCATATGAATTTCTGTTCTCGCTTAGTCGATTTTCATAATCGAAATGGAGGGTGCGTCGCATGGATTGGACGCCCTGATCAAAATTTCCAACGAACACTGGGAAAAATGGTCAGACAATGTAGGCAAGAAGCAGGTATTGGACCTGGCCAACACGAAGTGGAACAGGATAAATCACATAAATCAGAGCCACGGTTGGGTGGCTTGGATCCAACATGCGGTCCAACAGGTGGTGCCTGCGGTGCATGACGTTTGGGAGCAGTGGAACCTATTGGCGGTGTACGAGCTCTACACAAGGACACTATTGAAGGTGCCAGACCTGGTGTTCATGCCTGGTGAGCTAGAGAGGGACAAGCCTGAGATCCGGGTCAAGCGGCTAGACCAGTACAGGGTGGCCTACATGAAACCGTTGTCAGGCAAGCGCCAGAAGGTGGAGAACCCCGACGCAGTAGGAGGCAGTCGAGGAGCCCGGGGCGCGACGCAGGCGGGGACCGCCGAGATCGTGGACTCCCGTAGGACGATGCCAGAGAAGCAAGTCATCGGAGCTGGCGGAAATGAAAGAGCCGGGGCAACCCTGCCCCAGGATTTGGCTGGCACGAGGGATGTGCCGATTGATCAGAATGGAACAACGGATGGTATGGAGTTGCTTTCCATGCAGGAGGAACCTCTGGGTCTGAACGGGGACAATCTGCGCCGAGTCCGAAAACGAAAGAGGGCCCTGAAGTGGGTACGCAGGCTGTCCAAAATGGTGGAAACCATGGCAAAAAAACAGTGCAGAGGAGGTGCCCATGGGTGTGCTCGCGCAGGAGATCTGATATGTCATCATGGAGCTGGATAAGGACGGCAGGCGCCCGCTGAAGGACGAAGCCAAGAACAGGAAGCAACGAGAGCGGGAAAAGAAGAAAAAGGGCAAAGGCCAAGGCGAAAAAGCGAGCCAAGAAGGAGCAAAAGCGCCGGAAGCAGGAGAGTCAAAAAAAGGCCAAGCGGGCGGACACAGACCTGTCGAATGAATCCAGTTCGTCAAGCGCCTCCTCGGACACCACAAGTTGCGACTCGTCGAGCAACTCCTCCTCCAACACCGGCAGTTCATCCGACAGGGACCGGAAAAGCAAGTCACGGGATGGTGGGAGCCGAGATGGGACACTGAAACCCAGGAGAGGACGCCCGGAGGAATTTGAGTTCCGGTGGATCAACGGACGCAACCAATTTCGCACCAATAAAGGAACCTGGCAAGACTGCACCAACCCGCCTTCCCGACCGTGCAAATTCTGTGGCAACCGCCACTGGGTGTTCCAAACTGCCTAGTTCGGATGCCGCTGAGGGGGCCCAGCGGAACCCCATGTCCGGGGGGGGGGGGGGGCATTGGCCGACAATGGGGCAGGAGAGCGCGACCAGCAGGCAATGCCAGTGAGAAACGCGCCGGGGGCCATTCCGAAAGAAGCAGAGCGAGAGATGGGCAGCTCATACGAGGCTACTGTATGGCGTAAACTCCTGTTTATTGCAGGGAAACAGGGGTTTTACGCAGTTTTGTTATTGTTGTACACTGTCTCCATTTAGTTTCTTATTTAAATATTGCCTGGGGAGTCAAAAGGTGCAGGCTTGAGACATCGAACAATCCTGTGATAGGCCCACCTTCCCTTCAAGCTTCTCCCCTTTTGCCTGTCGGTCGCTGCCCTTCACCATGTCGGAGTCCATCGATTTCCAGGATTATATCCTGGCGGGGGTACAGGAGTCGGTGAGGGGAGATTCCCCAGCACGTGAATGGGCTTTGGCACGTACAAAGGTATTAAAGAGCCTTCGGGGGCTGGGTGCCAGACGTACCGAGTGGATACGGCAGTTCGCGGCTTCGGTTCAATTCACGGGCGATGAGGATGCGTTTATTGAATACATCATCGGATATGTCCTGACGGCTGGGGTGACTTTAAATGTGGAGACAGGCCTCTTTACTGCGAATGCCCAGGTGTCCCCAGGACATCTTCATGACACGGCTCTGCAGACGCTCTTGGAAAATCAGCAGAAAATGATCTCCGACTTGCATGCACAGGTCGCCAGCCTGACTTCTGCACCGGCCAAACAGGAAATGGCGATACCTCCTCTGTCACTTAAAGCTCTGTACGACCTGCACGTGGCGTACAACCACCCCCAGTGGGTGGTCCGCATGATTTGGTTTCTTCGTGCCATGGTCCTGCGTCTACCGATCCCACAGCGCGAGATGAGGATGTCTGACAAGTGGGGCGACGAGCAACAGCGTGCCCTGCTGATGCAGTTCTCCGATGCCCAGAAGGCGAATGACACGGTGTGCACTGACCTGAAGCCTGACGGGGACGACGTAGCGATGGCGGGCGGATCTTCCGACAAGGATCTGGGAAAGGCGAACCCTTCCGCAGGCCCCGAATTGTTTGAGGGTTTGGTCCACATGGCGGAAGCCATGTGGCTCTTGACTTACACGGCGGTACACAAATACAAGGAAAAATACGAGTCTGATGCCACACAGTCCAAACAGGTGTCAAGTAATTCGGTGTTCACAGAGGGCCTGACGCCAGCGGGAGCGCGGATAAAGAAAATCATGGCCAAACGCTTTCGGATCCAGGATGGAGTGGAGTTTCTTGAGGTGCACAAGAACGAGTGGGTTCGGTCATCCGACCCACCGGTGGGCCCGTGTAAAACGTGCAGAGAAAAAGGAAACATTGAGCGCCACTGGGTCTGGCAGTGCCCTCTCCTGGAGTGAAAAGATGCCCCCCCGCTGGTGGGGGGGTTTGAACCAGAATGGGCTCCCCGTGCCCCTGCCACGCCAGCCCCCGGCCCGTCGTCATCACAGATGGCTTCCGAAGACACCATCCACTGGCCCTCGATTTTGGACGCATGGAAAGCCTTGGGGTATTGCGACCCGCACGACTGCGTCTCCGCGGCAATTCTATCCACGTGGAAAGGAGGTACACGAGACGCGTATGCATCCCATCTCCCACGTCTGGCACAAATCGGTGGTCGAACAGCCTGGAATGACGCGTAGCGGGTGGTCGAATTGGCACTCTTCCAAATGTTCAAGATGGGCTTCCGAAAGGCCACTCTCCGTGGCTGCGTCTCCGCGGTCAAAGCATGCGTGGTACTGGGGTGGCTACCGGAGCTCAATTGGACCCGCCTATGGAGGATCACAAAAGCGCCAGTGGATTCCGAAGTCCACAGACCGTACGGTGGTCCCGACGTCCTAAAGATCATCGCTGAAGCCTGCACATCGGTGGAAGACTGGATCACGTATGCTGGATGTGTCGTGTCGTTCTCCTCCCTATCCAGGGTGGGTGAAGTATCCTCGGCGCGAAGGAATGGAGTGGGAAAGTCATACTTCTCGTTCTGGGGCCTCAAACGGGGGGAACGCTGGGTCACACGCCAGCTGGGCCCCTATGCTGCAGTCTGGGCACGTTGGCTGCGCCGTATCCGACCAGGCCGCGGCATCCTCTTAGTCTCCGTGGCGCAGTTGGAGGAAAACATGGAGAAGCTACTCAAAGGTTCGATACGAGCGGAGGCACGCTGGCATGCATGGAGGCGCGCGGGGGCCACGTACCTGCGCGCCTTCGGTCTGCCCTGGCGCTTCCTTTGCTGGTGGGGGCGTTGGGCCAGTGTTAAAATGGCCCATTACTACGCTACCCCGCCTGATGAGTTCGACATGGTCGATGAAGCGCGATTGCCTTGGCCAACAGACACGGGTTTCACCTGGAAGCGTACCCACTTGGCCCTCCTGTGGCCAAAGTCTCTCCGAGACCATTTCGACGAAAAGCCGACCATCAAAAAGCCCTCCTCGGAGTCCAGAAAGAGCGCCAGAGATTCCTCAAAGCAGGTCGTGGATTCGGACTCAGAGGGAGATGCAGCCTATCCTCCGCAACAAGGCCGCTCTCGGTGTGAGCCCATCATCGTGGGTGAGGCCCCGCCTGCCACTGCCAAGCGCCGCAAAGCCCAGGGGTCCTCCTCCAACGGTTGGTCCTCGGGAAATCGGGAACAGCCAAGACCCTCTTCAGCGTCCACGGCCGGAACGACGACCTCGGCCAAGGCCCCAGTCACCGCCCCTCCTGAGCCGCCTTCCACAGCCACATCTTCCGGTGGTGATGGGGTGCAGGCATGCGCCACAACAACGGATCGTGACAAGTCCATTGACAGCGGTCAAGCCGCCTCAAAGTTCGCAGGCAGGGTGCGGTCCTCGGTCACAGGGGCCCGGAGATCAGTGCAGCCAGTCCGACTCAACCCCAAGGAGATGGCCCTCAAAGTCAGACGTGCTGCGGGTGGCACCGCTGGACTTCTCCTGCCCTCGGTTGCAGGCGGTGGAGCGGTTGCTCGACTCTCCAAGGGGTCTGGGCTGGATAAATAATACCTTGGAGGGGCTTCAGTTACCTGACTCTTTGAGACCGTTGGTGAGGGGTCGGATTCGGTTGCTCCTTATGCGAGGAGCCCGTGTGGCCTTTGATATCTCTATGTCTTCTTTTGACGAGAGGGTCCTGCAGGCTTTGGATGCCCTTACCCCTGAAGTCTGGATTTGCATCTTCAAAGATACTACCTCCCCTATCAATCTGCTTATTGGTTTGGACAGGAGCGTCCTGGACAGGGGAATAGGCCAGATTGGTTCCATCAGCATACCCCCTTTTATTTGGAATTTTTTGGCCCCAGAGGATTTTGAATCCGTTGCTTCGCGGGATCTGGGTAGCATGCGTAGTATGTCGGAAGAGGGCCTGGTGATGGCTAGAGCATTGGTGTGCGACGGCGTGCTCAGCGAGTGGGGGGGGGGGGGCGAATGGGTACATGTTCCCGGTCCCGAAAAACTCCACAAAGGCGTCCATGATTGTGCACTTGGTGAAGTCTAATAAGGCTCACGAACATAAACCGGCGAGCTTTGGGCTCCCTTCGGTGGAGGATCTGGCTCTTATGGTGCAGGTTCACAGCTTGCAGTTGCCACGTTTGGCTTTGGGTGATGCAGATTATTTGCGTTTTTTGTCCGACCCTTTTTTGCAATCCCTGGAGCACTTACGTGTCGAGTCAGAGCCAGGTGCGCCCCTGGTTGCTTGCCATGTGGACCCGACGAACGCATTTTGGTCCCTACGGCTCCCCGGCCACCTCCGGGGCGCCTTCCGGGTCTGCATTGATGGAAAGGTTTATGGATTTAATTGCCTGCCGTTTGGTTGGCAATACTCCCCCATTGTCTGCCAGACTGTTTTGGGGTATATCCTGGCGTCCCTGGGTTTTTCGAATGTTTTGGTTTTGCATTACCTCGACGATTTTTTAATTGTAGGTTATGGCAAGAATAGAGTGCGAACGGCCGCTGCCTCTTTGTGCGAGGCCTTGAGGAAGTCAGGGGCTATAATCAGTGTCAAGAGTGTTTTGGAGCCGGTCACCAGGATCCTGTGGTTGGGGAAGGACCTGAATTTTGATCCCTTTCATTCGTCGATCCACACGACACCACAGGGTTGGGCCTCTCTGGTTGGGGTCTGGTTGAGGACGGCTCTACAGCCTCTTACCCGCAAGCGTGCTCGCAAGGTTTTGGGTCGTTTTACATGGGCAGTGCGCCCTGCCGTTGGTGGTATGCCCTTCCTCTCCGGTTGGTGGAATTTCTGTCAATGGGGCCCCAATTGGCTGCAGAATTGCCCCATGCGCCTCCTGCTTAGCCTGACACATGTTTTGGTTCTGGCGTTGGAGGGTTGGCGTCCACCACCACTGATTCCCTTTGTCCTCGCCAGGCGGGGCACCATTTATGTTGATGCCGCCTTTGACAAGGACAGATATAAAGTAGGCCTTTGGAGTTCGTCCCTGGGGGGCAGGGTTTTTCACTGCAGCAATTGGGTGCGCACTCAGCAAGAGGCTGAGCTGGAGGCCATGATCCGAGGGGTGCGCATTTGTGAAAAGATTGGCTGGTCTGCATTCTGCCTTGTGGGAGATAACTAGGCGGCCCTGGAGCAGGTGGCGTCGTTCCGAGCCCGATCTGGTCTCAAGCGTCAGAACCGACACCTGCGTCGTCTTTTCTACGTCTGGCGTCGTCTGCAGTCGTCTGTCTATCTGTCGTGGGCGCCGGGCGACCTAAACCCGGCTGATTGCTTCTCTAGAATAGACAGTGATTGGGAAGGCGACTTCAGGGCCGCACACCAGTGTGCCCTTGACAGACTGACGGCCCTACAGTCGTATACAGGTCTGCCGGCCCCAGTTTGGATATTGGGCTTCCCCAAGGGTCGGTCTGGGGCTTTTCGGAACCTACAGGGCAGTGCTCTGGGGGCGGCCTGACTTGCCATGCAGGCAGGATGTTGGAGGTCGTGATGCCCCTGGCGCCGTGGCCGGTTGGCTGCAGAGCTGCCGGGGGCTCCGCCTGACCTGCCATGCATCCCATGCAATTGATTTTTGCGTCACACGCGAATAAAGAAACCAGGGTACAGAACAACATGCCATTCGTATTGTTGCCTTGTTTTATGTGTGAAACTCCTGTTTACTGCAGGGAAACAGGGGTTTTACGCAGTTTTGTTATTGTTGTACACTGTCTCCATTTAGTTTCTTATTTAAATATTGCCTGGGGAGTCCCGCCCTCCCGCCCAGTCACGACATGTAGGGCGCCCGCCCTCCCACCCAAGTGATGGGGTTTCTATGGTTCCATGAGCCTTTGTTGTGAACCTACAGTGTGGGTACAGAACAACATGCCATTGGTATTGTTGCCTTGTTTTATGTGTGAAACTGGATGCTGGCACCAGAAAGGCGTATTGGGGGGGCACTGCACAAGTTTTTACGGTACAGTAGGATCAATGGATTCATGGCGCCGCGTGAAGCGCTGAAGGGGCGCATGCTAGAGGTGGCCAGAGATGGCCAGTACGAATCACCGATCAAGGCCTTACTATCCGGACTACGACTGGCGGAGAAAATGGCCATCATACCGGCGATCGTGGAAGTAGCGGACTGGATGTTCGCTGAGTCACCGGAGAGACTCTGGATATCGAGAAACCCGAGAAACATCCGATGGGTTGAGGGAGACATCATCTGTAGGATCGCTAAGAGGAAGGACACGTGGGAGTGGAGAGAGCTCGAATGCTTGGGCTTGGCCGTCACTTATCGCTCACGAACCTGCTGCGCATCGGGGAATCCTGGACAGTCTCATCCCCTGGAGATGGCAAACTTTGCTTCTTGGGAGAGAAGTCGCGGAGTGGTGAACATGACCAGGACCTCGGACCATGGCCGTCGCGGTGGATGCGGTTCATCAAGGAAGAACGTCATAAACGTGGGGTGGCAGAAGACCGCCCACATGGCTACCAGCCACCCGCAGATTTGGGAGAAGCGTGGGTGGCACTCGTGGCAGGATCGCAGCTCGAACACTACAGGTGGCACTGTCTGCGGAGAGGAACGCTGCAACCTATGCCTGGCTCGGCGGCGCACCGCTTTGCGCACAAAACGCGTGGTTCCTACAATTACAATGTTGTCCAGGTAAACAAAAAAAAAAGCACAAGCAACCACCAGACTGAGGTCCGGACCACACTGTACACCAACTTCTGACATAGGAGGGGCGAATACTTCCAACGGAATGGCAGGGATTGCCATACATATTGGGCATCACCCACGCACGCGCTGAACTCACCAACCCACGACCGTGGCGAGCGCAGACTCCAAAAACAATTGGACAGGTCTAGCGGGCGTTTTGTTTGAGGCAATTCAAGATGAATGCACACTTCTCACTACTCTTAGGTCGGACCTGGGCCTTGCTGCTAGCCTCCTGTACGTTTGTGTGTTTGCTCAGCGCTCCATTCCGCACCAAGGCATCCAGCATCTCGCGTACCCTCACCCCGTCCGATGACCCCACACCGCGTGTCTCCTTTCTCCACTTCTGGTATCGGCTCCGCAGGTCGTCCGGAATACAGCGCGACCACAACGTGTCCTGTATTGGGACATTTTCAACTTGTCCCAGCCCCGTGGCTACCACCGCCGGGTCCACATCCCCATGGTGCTCCTCGTCGCTGTAGTAGCTCTCCTCATCCTCTGCGTCAATGCCCTTTTCGGCTGACTGGGACAGCGAGCCCACAACCACTAGGATGGCTGCTGTGGCTCCATCACCGGCTGCATCGCAAATTCCCAGTATCAGCTGGCTCACCGCCTCTGACATCCTGGTTCTCTCCTTCCCGTGCACCTGGTCGCACACCTCGTCATGCACCCGCACCAAGTCCATGTCCAGCTCCTCTACCAATTCCGCGATCCTCCCCATGCGGCAGCTAAGCGCCCATTGACGTCTACTCTGCCCCTGGCGGCCCTGCTGATCGGGTCCTTCTCCTTTTGCGGGCGGCCCATCCAGTCGGTCCCAAAACGTCGCCATCTGTCGGTGCCTCCGCCGCCAGTTCTCTAAGCTCTTTGCGCAACCATGCTGGCCACCACTGCTTGGAGGACTAGTCCCCATACACGAGGCGATACCCATGGTCTCCACATACTGGCACCAGCTGCTCTCCCCTCTCCACGAACTTCCATGCATGCTTCGGCTTCGTGTAATGCCGCGCCACCGATGGTGATTCTCATCCACCCGCGAGCATGACGATTTGATTGCGCGCACCCGACGCCCACAACTGTGTTGCCCCGTATTTTTTCTGATTAGCCCGAAATCTGTCACGGAGCCCTCACGTAACCTGGATTTTGTAGGAAAGGTTTTTGACCTCAGCAGTGGCATGGAGAATTGCCAAGGCATGCTGAGGGGACTGGTGCGGCTGAGGTTGCTGTTGGTGTTGGGTTTCTTGAATTGGAAAGGAATGGAGAGGCTGCTGGGACGTCTGGAGTGGGCCTTAAGGCCGCCGGCGGGACTGAGTCCTTTTCTAGGCTGGGGCATACTATTGGAAGCACGCGGGGGGTAGTAGGGTCCCGTGTGCTCTGCTGCGTCCACTGCTAACTGCCATTTGTTTTGCTTTTGTACCACAGAGGTTTACGGTGAAACTTGGGGTTACGAACCTGACATCCTAAGGTGCTGGCCTGCACCCGTAATAGGCAGTTTCACTGGTGCAGAAAAATGACCACAAACCCCCAATAGTTCAGTAGATTTCTGAAGACAATAGTTTTTGACCACTACTTTTTTTTGAAATCGAATTTTTAAGCCCCAACGGGCCAAGGTTTCACTGTCAACAGTGAAACTCGAGGTGAAGGGCCGCATTATATGACACTTTGGGCCGTACCCAACCCCTCCCACCTGTCTACAACCCCCCCCCCCCCTTGGGTGCCGACCTCAGTGTCCAGAGGACCAAAGCCAAAGCACAGTCAGCAACCACCTGGTGTGGTACAAAACTGGTCTGCGCTGCAGTGCAGCGAGAAAAACACTGAACAATGTGGTTATGACCATGCGCCTGTGACACGGGGGCGTATGCGAGCCCAGTATCCGTTGCCTCATGGCCCTTGGGTGCTGGTGGTGGTTCATTTGGGTGTGGTGGAGTATGCACGGACCCAAGTGAGGGTAATGGTGCAAGGTAGTTTCATTGTCAACAGTGAAACTACTGTCCTGCAAGGTAGTTTCACTGTCAGCAGTGAAACTACTTTGCACTCGAACACTTGTGCTCATACCTCCAGGTCCCGGTGGAGTACCTTTCTTACTACCCGGGCTAGGAGTCTGGTGTTTCACAACTTGGCCACCAATATACTACCAAACATGTCTAAAAACTACCAGTTTGGTGGTGCTAGATGAGTACCCCCTACTCAACTGGGCACTTGCCATGCCTAGCGGGTGACTAGGTGGTGGTGCGGTATGCCACCTAGTGGCTAGGTGAGGGACGCGGCGGGATTCGAACCCAGCCCCCATTGGGACGAGACGAGGTGGTTATCTACTAGACCACACGACGGTCCGGTGATATTTCCGGTTCTGTTTTTTACAGCTCTTTTCAAAAAAAATATTTCTTTTTACTCGTTTTTCCTGGTTATCCATTGACAGCACAGTATGGGAAACAGTTTCGCTGTTAACAGTCATCTTTGTCATCTTATCCACCCAAGCCACGCTATCACACGTAGTCTCACTGTCAACAGTGAAACTACTTCTGGTCATCAAGTACATATGATAAGTTCCTGCAGCTATGTGCCCTTGTGCTTCCTTGTGGTTGTGCCGTGGTGGGGGGACAACGGCAGGGGGGGGGGGTTTCTGAGAAATCCGATAGCGTGGGGGGTTTTGAAGCCCCCCCCCCCTTTTTTAAAATGGTCCGAGGGGGGTTTTTAAGGGTGTTTTTCGACGCACACGCATCATTTGTGCGATTTTTTTTTGGTGGTATTCTTTTGGACTGCACATCCAGAGTTTTGTCCTTTGCCCCCAATTCAGCCACTTTTGATTTTGTCCCCTTAGCTTGGGACCCCCCATAATGCAAGGGTGACGTTGCATTTCCCCCCTTTTTTGGGCATTTCTGATTTTGCCCCCCCTTTCTGAAGCGGAGGGGATCCCCTAGGCGGCAGGGGTGACGTAGCCACCTTGCCCATTTATGGGCCACTTCTGATTTTGCCCCCCGCTCTCAAGCGGAGGGGATCCCCGAGGCGGCAGGGGTGACGTAGCCATCTTGCCCATTCATGGGCCACTTCTGATTTTGCCCCCCGCTCTGAAGCGGTGGGGATCCCCAGGGCGGCAGGGGTGATGTAGCCACCTTGCCCATTTATGGGCCACTTCTGATTTTGCCCCCCGCTCTGAAGCGGTGGGGATCCCCGAGGCGGCAGGGGTGACGTAGCCATCTTGCCCATTTATGGGCCACTTCTGATTTTGCCCCCCGCTCTGAGGCGGTGGGGATCCCCGGGGCAGCACGGGTGACGTAGCCACCTTGCCCATTTATGGGCCACTTCTGATTTTGCCCCCCGCTCTGAAGCGGTGGGGATCCCCGAGGCGGCAGGGGTGATGTAGCCACCTTGCCCATTTATGGGCCACTTCTGATTTTGCCCCCCGCTATGAAGCGGAGGGGATCCCCGAGGCGGCAGGGGTGACGTAGCCACCTTGCCCATTTATGGGCCACTTCTGATTTTGCCCCCCGCTTTGAAGCGGAGGGGATCCCCGAGGCGGCAGGGGTGATGTAGCCACCTTGCCCATTTATGGGCCACTTCTGATTTTGCCCCCCGCTCTGAGGCGGTGGGGATCCCCGACGCGGCAGGGGTGACGTAGCCACCTTGCCCATTTATGGGCCACTTCTGATTTTGCCCCCCGCTCTGAGGCGGTGGGGATCCCCGGGGCAGCAGGGGTGATGTAGCCACCTTGCCCATTTATGGGCCACTTCTGATTTTGCCCCCCGCTCTCAAGCGGAGGGGATCCCCGAGGCGGCAGGGGTGATGTAGCCACCTTGCCCATTTATGGGCCACTTCTGATTTTGCCCCCCGCTCTGAGGAAGTGGGGATCCCCGACGCGGCAAGGGTGACGTAGCCACCTTGCCCATTTATGGGCCACTTCTGATTTTGCCCCCCGCTCTCAAGCGGAGGGGATCCCCGAGGCGGCAGGGGTGATGTAGCCACCTTGCCCATTTATGGGCCACTTCTGATTTTGCCCCCCGCTCTGAGGCGGTGGGGATCCCCGGGGCAGCACGGGTGATGTAGCCACCTTGCCCATTTATGGGCCACTTCTGATTTTGCCCCCCGCTCTGAAGCGGTGGGGATCCCCGAGGCGGCAGGGGTGATGTAGCCACCTTGCCCATTTATGGGCCACTTCTGATTTTGCCCCCCGCTATGAAGCGGAGGGGATCCCCGAGGCGGCAGGGGTGACGTAGCCACCTTGCCCATTTATGGGCCACTTCTGATTTTGCCCCCCGCTCTCAAGCGGAGGGGATCCCCGAGGCGGCAGGGGTGATGTAGCCACCTTGCCCATTTATGGGCCACTTCTGATTTTGCCCCCCGCTCTGAGGCAGTGGGGATCCCCGAGGCGGCAGGGGTGATGTAGCCACCTTGCCCATTTATGGGCCACTTCTGATTTTGCGCAGCCTTGGATGGCTGCCCATCACTTGGGCCACTGGACCCCTATCGGCTCGACCGCCCGTGCAGTGCGTTGTATAACGCGGCATTTAAGGAGGCCATGGGCGATATTCGCCAGTACCGCTTCCCCAACGAGGTGTCGTGGGTCGTGGCGGCGGTCACCGCTCATCTCGACGAGTGTGTGTACCTTCGGGCCCCGCCCGACATGACACTCACCAAACCCACCGACCCTGGTTGGTTAGGGCTCATCTTCCAAGGACACGTCAAGCTCAATGCGGAGAGGTGGGACCACCGCATCTTCGCAGTGGAATCCTTACTTCCGGAGTCGCACCAGCAATCTTGGGTGGCGGACACTGAGGTCACCTTCTTGGCAATACCCGTGCCGGTGGCACAACGCATCACTGAAGAATCGGCCGCGTACGCCGCTGACACGTCTGACATGCTGCGCACCATGGTCCATGGCCAGCTGGAGTCTGTCATCCAAGTGCAATCACACGACCAAGCCATGGAAGACGGAGCACCTCAGTCCCCCATGTATGTGACCCGCCCCGCTGTGGCGGGGGTGGAGGAAGAAGAATTGAAGCAGGCAGAACCTGCGCTGGGGAGTTACCTCCTGCAACTTAGGCGGCTTCAGAGGGGCATGCGGTCGTACTGGACTTCCAGGCCGGAGCGCAAAGTCACGAATTGCCACCACCGCATTTTGAACTCCACGGGTGAGGTATTCTTTGACACGCGACGCACGCAACTGGACCACAGGGTCGCAGAGGACATCCTCGCCCATTATGACGTCACAGTGGAATACGGCAGCGACGGCATCCACACCGTATTCCACAACGCCACGCCAATGCATGCACAACGGTGCATCCTACACACCGAGGTCACCCAAAATCTGGATCCCTACTACGGGGACCTCGCCAATCGGACCGGAGTCCTCGTCCTCCCGGATGAACAGGGGACAAAAAAGGGATTCATGGAGGCACAAAACAGGCCCAACGCAACGCCTGTGGTGTGGGGCGGTACGGAGGACGACGCCATCCGGGAAATGGTGGATGTACTGGCCCAAGGGCAAAAAGCGCATGCGCGTAAGCGTCTACTCATGGTGTACGTGGCCAACAAAAACCGGGACTCGGCCATTGCCACACTGCGTCTAGAGCAAGTCGAAAGACCCTCGCTTCGTGCAGCCAACAGGTATCTGGCCGGGGTCACAAAGTGGACGGGCACGGTGAACGCAAAGTACGATGGGTGGACAGGTGATGAAACCTTTGCCCCCGGATTTGCTGAACCACTCCCCCTCATGGGCGTCTTGTTGGATAACTCGGCCGAGTGGCGACCTGTGGAGGCCGTTGAGAGTCGTGAGTTGGATGTGCAAAACATGGACCACGATGATTTGTACGGGAACATACAAGACGGCGGGAAGTTCGCCATTGAGGAGGACACGGATACGGTTGTCTTGGAGTTCCCGGAAGCCATGAAGGTCAACACGCTCCATCGCATGTTCAAGTTCCTCAACGAAACAGACATGGAGGTCCAAACTAGTATTGCCATGCAGCTACCCTCTAATAGCTTCCCGTTCATGGGGGCTATGGAGGCTCGCGCGTCGCGGTCTCAATCCACGGCATACGAGGTTCGCCTCCCAAGGCGACTGGTGGCCAAGGCCACGCGAGTGGTGGCCGAGGCAGCGGAGGCTAGATACAAACAAGATGACCAGCTAGTGGGCCCCTTCATCATCAACGAATCGGCACGCGAGCTCTGGATTGTACGTCAGCGCTTTCGGGTGGAAAAAGAGGACAAAGTCTCCTCTTACGAGGATATTATACGGGACTTCCGCCAGAATCACCAGTTGATTCAGGGCACACTCATGGAGCATGTTGTGGGGATGAAGCCCGTCGACAATTATCGGTTGATGGTGCAGTTCAAGACGACCCTGGACCGCCTGACACTCGCCTCTGTGTTGAAACAAATCAACCATTACGAAGCGCAAAACGTGCTCACCAACGACATGATGTCGGGAGGGGTGTCACGGAGTAAATGGGGCTACGCGGCAGTCAAGGCACGAGCCCTGCTCCCGAACCCCGACCGCTCGCACGCTACGGAGATCTTTTGGGGAGCATCGCTGGGAGTCTCCGAGTATGAATTGCGAGTGACCGTCGCCAGTTTTGGTCGATACTTGACGTTGGCCGAGGAGCCTAGCTTCTACATGGAACCCACTTACGTGCATTATGTGAGGGCCACCTACGAAAACCCCCAAAGTGCGGGTCTTGCGGCAGGGCAGTTCCTTAAGGTTAAAACTGGGGTCCTCCAATGTACCACGGGCGACTCTACCCAGGATGCTCTCATCCGGGACCGCATGGATTCCATGTTGTTGGATGTGGTCCCGGACTCCTCTCAGGTCCGCCTTCCACATCGCCTCCAGTACGCTGCGAAGTTCTTGGGAGCCAAGGAGGCCATGGCAAAACTGCATGATGAGCACCTCAAGACGAAACGTCTCCACGAACCCGCCATGGACACGCAAGAGAAAATGATGCAATGGGATACAGAGGACCCTCTCCTCCAGCCGAAGCGTGCCAAAACGGAAGCCCAGGACGCCCGTCTCCGCATGGACACGCGCCGACCTACGGCCTCCACCGCCAGCGACCTTAAGATCAAGACCAGTGCCTCCAAGCCACAGCTGGCTGCCCCGGCACATAAACCAACTGTAAAGCCCAAACCGCCCACGCCCGCACGGCGGGGTGTACCCAAACCAGCACGCAAGTGACCCCGGTCTGGGGGCACGCTGGGATTCTACCTGTGGGTCCTGTGCCTCCTCGTCTGCCTGGAGGGTTGTGTTAGCCACGTCATGCGGCACTCACTACTCCTCGATATTCGTGGGCTCGTCATGGTGGGGGCAGGACGCGGGATTACATGGTACGTGGGACCGTCACGGGTGAGGCGCCGTTCGCCCCGACGCACATGGTGGGCCCATGGCATGAGATGGGAACACCGTGGGGCGCGCATTTACCGGGTCTGGGACAGGGGGCGGCCTTTCAGTTGGCTTGTATATAAGACGTATCTACGGGGACACCTGGGCCCTTACAGGCCGTGGGAAGCCCTTCTATTGTTGCTTGGGGGAGACATCGAGCTCAACCCCGGGCCTTCAAGTGGTCAATGGGCTGCCGTGTATACCGCACTGAACAAGGGAGTGGTCAAGTCTGCTACCGGTTGCACGCAACCCAGTGGCGATGGCCTCCGGTGGGCGTCCTTCAATATTGGGGGCCCCACGGTTGATTGGGACCGATGGGTCACCATCGTACAGCTCTTGTCTGATATGCGCCTCGACATTGTCGGCTTACAAGAAGTTAAGCCTACCTTCCCCAACATAGAGGCGGCAACAACATTAACCTTTCCCGAGTGGCAGATCTACTATCACCCACACCCGTCCAGGACCGTCAATGGGGTGGCATTCCTGGTCCGCAACACAATGGACCACTTCGTGCTCAAGGACGGCAATCAGCGTGCCTCGCTTTTTGCAGACCCAGACGGGACGTTTCTCGGACTTACTTTGCAGCTCCCCAACAAGCCACGGCTACGGGTCCTGAACTACTATGGACTCCAAACTGCAGCCACCAAGAAGAGGCAAGATGCCTTTGTTGAGACACACCAATACGATGTACTCATGGGCGACTTCAACGACTCTATTTGGAGCAACACCCCAAGTCGGTTTTGGCACGATGACCTACTGAGCCGCCGTCTATACGACCCGCTGCACGAACTATGCCCCGATGGGTCTGTACAGGCGGGACACACCAGAGGGTGCCACCGCCTGGATGCCATCCTGGTCTCTTCGCGGTGCTGGGGGAATGTTAGCCCCATGACATACCATACTGTCGCCATGCCCACCTCCGACCACCGGCTCGTCCTAATGACTACAGGCCTCACCTCCACGGACTGTGAGTCCTTTATCAAAGCCACGCACCCTGCCAAGAAGTGGAATGTGCGGCAAGAGCGAGCCGCCGTGCAGGAGACACAACGCATACTCGCCGGGCAAGACACCCCAATGGACGCAGTATCACGCGCTGATGCGGTCCTCAAAGCGGTGGCGCAGGCCGTCATTCGACAGGGGAAGCGCACCAAGGGGACCCGTCTCAAAGCTAACACACAACAGTGGCACAAACACTTCCAAGTGGTCAAGAAGCGCATTGCGCAGGAACTGCGCGAAGTGGCCAACAAGCGCCTCTATACCATGCGTCATGCAGCCCTCCGCAAGGATGGGGCATTCTTCCGCTTGACCAAAAATTGGACCCGCGGACCATTGAAGCCCACGCAAAAGCAACCCAGTCCGGACCTGGCGCGCGCTTTGCTGGCCAACTTCAGTGGCAACCCCCCCTATGACATGGCGGCCATTGAAGCACTCATCCCACAACTCATCCCACAGGGGCACATGACTGACGACCCACCAAGCTTCGATGAGTTCAAAAGGGCATGTATGGGCAAGCGCAAGAAAGCCGTGGGCCCCGATGGGGTTCCGCACCGCTTGCTGGGCATGCTGCCAGACGATACGCTGCACACATTGTATGAGGGGGTGCTAGAAGTATGGAGAACAGGAGACATCCCGCAGCATTGGCTGCGGTCTGAGGTGGTGTTGATGTACAAGAAAGGGGATCCTGAACGCCCCGAGAATTATCGACCCATTGCCGTGACCAACAGTATATATCGTGTTATCATGAAGTTGTACAGGCCCCGCCTGCAGCGCCTTGTGGACCGGGTTGCTAGCCCCGAGCAGTATGGGTCAAGGCCTTTGCACACCGCAACTGAGCAAGCTGCAAACTTAGTCAACTCCCTCCACGAGCACGAAATGGAGGGCCGGGAGCCTTTTGTGGTTTTGTTGGATGTTGCCAAAGCCTTCCCGTCCACAATCCATGAAGCCATTTTCTCCATCCTGAACCATGCCGGGCTCCCGCCGAACTATGTGAACGCCTTCCGCACGATCTATGCACATACTGACACATACACGGACATACAAGGAGAACGGATATACTTCAAGCCCACGCGGGGCGTCAAAGAAGGATGCCCCTGCTCCCCGCTCTTGTTCGCTATTGTATATGAGTTGTTGATCAAGCGTTTGATCGCCAAGTACCCGGACACATTCGTTTATGTTGACGATATTGCCATCATTGTCAAAGATCATTCTGAATTGGAACGACTCCTCACCGACCTCTCCGCTTGGGGGTCCCAGATTGGGATTCAGTTCAATCCTAACAAGACAGAAGTGTATCACTTCCACAGACCACGGTCCTCGGGCGCTACCTCAGGGGGTGCCCAGCAGGCAAAGCACATCTGGTGGGGACAACATCGCCTCGACTTCAAGGATCCCATGTTCACCTACTTGGGCCACACCATCGCCGGTGTAGGGTATAGGGGCAAGGCTAGGGATGCGCTCTTCGCCGCCCTGCAAGCTCAGGTAGCCGCATACACCATCCTCCCGTTGACAAGCTTTGAGCGGGCACAAATCGTCAATTCCGTACTCATCCCCAGGTGGGTGTATAAGAGTCTCTTTATGTGGGATGTGTGTTGGGGCAACCGCATGGAGACCGCCTTCGAAGAGTTTGTCCTTCAGGCTCCCCGCGTGGAAAAGTACCTGCAGTACCGCCTCTACACGGACGTCACCGAAGGGGGACTAGGCCTCCACAGTGCGTCCTGGGCCGGTTTATGCGCCCTTATTCAGCTAGTCCAACGGGCCTTGCGAGTTCCACACAGGCCTATGACGAGGCGCACCAACTCAGGTCATCTCCCACACATGGTGGAGAAGTACCGCAAAATCCTGCTGTCCTTTGGTATGGAAATGGGGCGCCTCCCACGCGCCGGCCAATCGATAGGTCGAAAGGCACCCAAACGGCCCCACGATGACCTCGAGTCACTCTTCGATGATGAGGACTCCGACGATTGCAGGTTTGAGTCGCTTGTACCCCACCAGTACCTCCAATCCCTGCGTCCCAAGAGCGGCACTAGTCCCGTGCAACCCAACGTTGAGCAGTCAGGCCGTGCCTGGCACCAACAGGGGCAACCCACGGGGTCGACGTGGTACAGTGACGGCAGCCTGTTGGAAGGGCGTGCTGGCACAGGGGTGGTCAACGGACCTATGCGCATCCAAGCGAGAGTACCGGGCCCGCAGACGATTTATAGGGCAGAAATGTACGGCATATGGATCGCGGCGTGCCTAGCCCAACCGGGGGACTCCATCGTGCTTGACAACCGGGCTGCGGCTCGATGCGTCTCCAAGCCACCCAGCCCACAATCGTCCGACTATGATTTGCACGATGCAGCGTACCAGCTTATCTCCACCAAGGCACTCCAAGTACGCTGGGCACGTGGGCATCGGGACCCTAAAAAGGCGCATAGTTTGCAAGATTATCAGGACAGGATTGGCAACGAATTAGCCGACCTCGCAGCCCGAGCGGGCAGTACCATGCACCCTTGCCGTGGTCTGGGCAGCACATCACCCGCGGATATCCTCTTGAACGGCCATGTAATGCCGTCCCCTGCCCGTAAGTGGATCATCAAATCACGCCCCCAGAAGCTGGTGCACGAGGCGCATTGGACGTCATGGCTGCCTTTGCGCGCGGTCAACCGAGATAAGTGGGGTCCATGGCTGTGGGGGACACTGCGATTGCCGGGGTATGGGGCACCCTGGGAAACCGGGCCGGTGCTGTGCCCACGGTGTGGACAGCGCCATGGCCTTGCAGTGCAGGAGTGCCTCTTGTCATGCCCCTCCGAATCCCGGTTTTGGGACATTTGGACCGACGCATGGGAGACATGGAAACCGGAGGCAACCAAGTGGCGACGAACGGCGTCCGCAGACGAACTGCGCATGTGCACCCGCTTGCAGTTCCCACACTCCCTTCAACGATCCTTCCTTCCAGTCCAGGCGCACTGGAGGGTGGTAGTTGCCACATGGCACTTCCACGTATTCCAGCGATTGCAGGCGTGGGTCGTTGACAAGCTGCAGCACGCCCCAACTTTCGTCAGCAACAAGCGGCCCACGCACATTGTCCCACCTGTTGCTGGGGCCCTGCCGCAGGTAGCTAAACCTACGGCCCGCAACATTTGGAACCACGTGAGAGGCGTACTGTCGATCCCGCCGCCATCAGAGCCACGTTTCACAGATACTGCGCCCACGGTGGAGGAACTTCGGTGGCAATTGACACAAGCGGTCACCACTGCCGAGCGCACGTGGGTCTTGGAGGCCATGGCCCGGCACCACCATGTAGCACCGCCGCGCAAACGGCCCAGAGAACCGTCGCCGCCACCGGCACAGGCTCCGGTCTCACCGCCGCGCGAGTCTCGTGAAATTCATGCCGGACCCTTCCTGGAACAGGCTAGGCGTCTCATGCTACACGCCCAAATGCAGGCCGCACGACTCTGCCTGGAAGAGGTGGCGCAGGCACTCGCCCGGCAAGCCGTCACACAGAAGTCCCTCTTCTTGGCACACCACCACGAGCACTTGTGCCGGCAAGCGTACTTCCTCTACAAGGAACATACGACGCGGTGGTATGTAGAAGCGCAACAGGCGGTCTACCACTTGTCCTGGATGGCGGATTCTCGCCGACTACGCTTCCGCCAGTGGCGAACAGCTGTCCTCCCCGAGGCGCGGTCCACGGTGTCGCGCAAGCTCGCCGTGGCATCCTCGTGTTGGGAGCAGGCACATGTTTCGCTGTCCACCGGCATCCAAGCGGAAGAAGCATCCGAATGGCGGCATATGTCCCAAGTGCACGCGGTGACCCTTACGGCCTTACGGCGGACCACTTTGTCGGACCCCCGACGGGACATCCGGGGGGCCACCGCACAGCGCATGAAGCGCTTGCGGGACGAGATCCCACCCGAGACACACAAGAAACGGAGGACAGAGGCGCCGGAGGTGCCTAGTGATCTCCAGGATATGGAAATCCCGCTGGAGGACATGGGCGATGTCATAGTCTTGACTGGATTGTAACACCCTGAGAGGTCCGGGAGGACGCGCATACCCGTGCAAACGGGGCGACAGGGGTGGGGCAAGGCGCAGGACTCGTTCCTCCCGCCACCCCGCCGCAGCCGTCTTGGTGAGGGTAGGTCATACCAAACCCATACCCAAAGTCGGCCCTGTCACTGACCCATGACCTGCTATGTGTACTCTCAATGGACACTTGGTGGAACTTCGGTCACGAGTTAAAAAAAAAAAAAAAGCCACTTCTGATTTTGCCCCCCGCTCTGAAGCGAAGGGGATCCCCGAGGCGGCAGGGGTGACGTCAGGGATGCATTGGAAGGGAGGGAGGTACCCCCCCCCCCCCCCCCTCCAAGCCGCCCAGCCTATGCCCAGCCACTGTCTCCCTCACACCAAGTGCCGGCACCAATGGCATTTGTAACCGACATTAACCGCCCCCAACCGCTTGGGCAACCTCCTCCAACCGCCTGCGTAACCGCCCCTGGGGCCGCTTCTGAGGCTCCTTCCCTTCGAATGCATCCGTGGGTGACATAGCCACCTTGCCCATTTATGGGCCACTTCTGATTCCCGCTCTGAGGCGGTGGGGATCCCCGAGGCGGCAGGGGTGACGTAGCCACCTTGCCCATTTAGGGGCCACTTCTGATTTTGCCCCCCGCTCTGAAGCGGTGGGGATCCCCGAGGCGGGCCCTTTGTTGGTCGTATTGTCCTTTCTTTTGCTCATATGCATGTATTTTTTTCACGTAAGTGGTGGCAGGGGCGGTTCCCCTGATGAAATGTAGCAGGTTGCTCCCTTTGTTGGTCGTATTGCCCTGTCTTTTGCTCGTATGCATGTGTTTTTTTTAGGTAAGTGGTGGCAGGGGCGGTTCCCGTGATGAAATGTAGTAGGCATCGAGGTCAACACTCGCCGCGGCGCGACCGGAGTAGGCGCCATTTGTTGCATTTTGCTGCTCTTTTTGCAACCCTTTGTGCAATTCCATTTCCATGCTACATACGACTTCCGTCGCTTACAGCTCTTAAGGTACACTTTCTAATGTCGCGTGATGAGTTGCTGCCTACGGCCGTGGGGAAAACACGAGTACAAGGTCTCGTGTGCACTAGAACACAATATCAATTGGGTATTGTGGTTTGCCGGACAGCATGCTCCAGTATTTCTATGCTTTTGGGCACCACCCTCGCTTGCGGGACATTAGCTTTAACAGCATATTCCGTCTTGTACGCCTCGTGTGTGGCCACTACGGCTCATGCTATTTTTGGAGCCGACAACAATGCAACCGGTGCTACCTTCTCCGAGGCAGCTGAAGCGTTGCAGTTGTCCAATCATTTGGAGGTTGCTTCCCTTGCATCCTTATTTCCTCGACCACACAGCCATCTTTCACCATGCATTGGATCCGTTGCTCCTTCGTTGATTTGACGGAATGGGTTATAGTCGGGCAGGACGATGAGAAAAAAAAGGGGCGAGCCAAAAAAATCCCCATGGTGATGAAGCCCAGGATCACTTTGAAAGTGGCAAAGGCGGTGGACAACGAGAGTGCGTCCTTCTCGGAAGCCTCTCTTGGACGCTCCGATTGGGACTGGAAACCGGAGGAGGATGCAAGCTCTGTGGAATCTAGGTCTTCCGCAGATGACGATTCATCCAGCGGTAACGAGAGTTCCGCCACTTCCGAGGATGGCAACAGCTCCTCTTCTTCCTCATCTTCTTCCTCTTCCACCTCTTCTTCCGGGGTGGAAGTTGTCCCGCAAAAGAAAGCTGTTCCTAGCAAGGGCACAAAGCGGCCCATCACCGCTACCAAGCAAAATGCGAAGAAGCGTTGCACGGTGAAGACGTCAGGGCGGAAGAAGTAGGCGGAGCTACATGCACACACACACACACACACACACACACACGTCACAAACGGATACCCCCCCCACCCCCTACACCTCCTCCTCTCCCTCTCCTTCCCTTGTAGTAGCATGCACACTAGGACTGGAAGGTCCACACAATGGCGCGGGGAGGGAGGCCTGGCTTGCCATAGCCTTAAGGGCCTCCCGAGTTGCGTCGGCCGACCAATATAGTCACACACACACCCCTTCTTTTATGCCCTCCCCTTGACGCATTTCCCACCCCATGGGTATTTCTAACCCCATGATGCATTCCGAACCCCACGACGGACCTTGATGCGGGTCAACCCCCATGCTGCAATTTTAACCCCATGGTGTACTTCGAACCCCATGACCGCCTCGGAGACCCACAGTCCCGAGGTTTCTGGTACCCACGGCCGGAAATACCCAAGCCGATGAAACCCTACCATAGACGTTGGTAGGGGCGGTGCGATCTGTCGGATCACACCTGGGCCGCATACCCAACTGTTTGGAGGTGCCCGACACTATGTTCTTCATTGGGGGGGGGGTTTGGGGGGCCGGGGTGCCGTTTCCGTGGACAATACCCTCGCGCAGCGAAAAACCCCCTTAACCCCCCCCCCCCCCCCAAAACCCCCCAAGGCAAGGGTTAGGGACTAACCGGCACTGTGGGAGGGTGGTGGGTGCGAGCTGACCTCAGTGTCCAGATGACCGAAGTCCAAGCACAGTCAGCAACCACCTGGTGTGGTACAGAACTGGTCTGCGCTGCAGTGCAGCGAGAAATACACTGAACAATGTGGTTATGACCATGCGCCCGTGACACGGGGGCGTATGCGAGCCCAGTATCCGTTGCCTCATGGCCAACCCACCCCCTTTTTTGAATTTGGATGTGGGGGGTTTTTTAAGCATGATATCCGATTTCCGAGAATCCCCCCCCCCCCCCCTGGACAGCGGGGTGCCAGAGGAGGATGTTATTGGAGTTGTACCCCCCCATTGTGCCACCATTCCATGTGTTGTTCTCCTGCCTTTCAGGTGGTTGGCCTGCTCAGCACTGAAGCACTAAGACTTTCACTGCCAACGGTGAAACCAACTGCCACCACTTACTGTTTGTAGCAGGTGGCATATTGCACCCTGTGCACAAGTTCTGCTATTCTACCTGCTGACAGCTGTCCACGATTGAGTTTCACTGTCAACAGGGAGACCACCGGTTGCTGTCTTCTTGTTCTGTCTGTATGTAATCTTCCTGTACTGCCTCAGAGGGCACAATGACTGACAACAGTGCCTCCCCATTCAGCCTACGAGACATTTGCTCTGGGTTGTATGACGTTGTGGATCGGGGTAAGCTATATCAAGACGGGGACTCATTGGTGGAATGCGCTCTGGGAGGAGGACCAGCTTTGCCTTTTGTGGAGGTGGCTCTAGAGTTGCGTTTGAATCCTCGACACGACGAAGTATTGCAGATCTGAAGCAGGACTAGCCGAGTGGTGGGTCCAAGCAATGGCTTCTACGCTCTGTGGCTGCTGTGTTCAAGCTCTTCCGCTGCATGCTGGTACTGGCAAAGCCGATGATAGTGGCAAAAACGGTCCCCAATGCAAGGGCTATGACAACACTAACCAAGGAACAGCGGCTTGAGTTGCGGGGAAGTGGTTTTGTACTCTTGCGGGAACCACCATTGGCCAACCGGGTTGCCTTTGCAAAAGAGAGGATCCGCTAAGAAATGACACAAGGATTATGTGACATGGGCACACCAATTTTGCAAGAGCCTCCATTTACAGCAGCCTGCGGGGAGCAAGGACGTGCCAGAAGTGGGAGAAAAGCAGCCCCAAATAGTACGAAATTGCATGTCCCAGGCACCTTTTCTAATGGGGTTTCACTGTCAACAGTGAAAGTGTGCTGCAGTCGATTCGGTTCAAAGGACCATTTGCTTTTGGTCGTCACTAGAGCATTCGTTTTAGTACTTCACTATCATGCAAGATACCGGGTTCACCTTATTTTGGCTGTTTTCAATTTGCTGAATATGTTGTTGAACACAAGACACAAGGCAACTAGCAGTTCTTAAAACTAACATTGTGTACATTGGTGCTGCAACATAATGCTTCCTGCTCCTCATTTACTTGTAGTGGTTCCTTCTGCCAAGGGATGCACAATAAAGACGGCACTTAATTGTGCACTGTTCTTTATGGCCCAACCCTACCATAAATCATATCATGCTAGCCCTTTTTGAATGTGCGGTACATGGACAGACACACACACAACAGGTAGGAGGAATCAAAGAGAATGGTGTGATGGCTGATGATGAACACAGGCAAGGAAGCCAGCATCGGAAGCTCCTTGACACCCTGTTCCTTGGCATCAGCATTCCAAAAAACTAGACTCTCCGAGGAGGTTTCACTGTTGACAGTGAAACTGTCTGCCCGGAAGCTACCTCATCCCGTGCTGTCGATTGTGTGGTTCATGTGCCCCCAACTGTCCTCGAACCTGCCTTCAATGCTGTTAGTGTCGATGCAATGCCAGCTCCCACGAAGGCAACAAGGAACAAGAAGGGGAAGGCCAAGCCCCTTGCCAAGGCAGGTGCCAAGCGGCTGACTGAGCAACCCACCCTCACCCAAATGGGCCTAGAGAATACCGTGGATTTGCACAGCATTGACAAGGGCCAGTAGCAAGCAATTGCAGCGCAGATTGAGGACGTGAACAGCGCAGGATCCGGTGGACGAGGAGCCCCCGGGCTGAAGCGGAAACCCAAAGTCCCTGCCGGCAGCATCCCCAGTGTGGCTCAGCTTGAGCAGGCTTCCCGGAGGACCCGCAGTGCAAAGCATTAGGCTGAATGGGAGGACGTGTCAGTTGTGCGTTTTAGAGAACTGCTTCCGGTTGTACTGGTGCTGCCCTGACAACGTCTGCTGGTTTGCTGGGATATCACACTGTACTCCCACTGTCAACTGTGAAACACACTGCCATAATGACACCTGTGCCCGAAATGCCTGAAACCGGTGTTAGATTTTTTACTATCACTCCACTGCTCTGTGATGACCTACTGCACAGTTTGGTCCGGAAGTCCACTATGTGCGTTTGTTTTTCAACAGACAGGAACAATCATTTATAAACCATAAATTGTACCCTTCAGCCTCTGTCTTGGACTGCACGGACATATGACACTGTCCGTGTGTATTTGCACCGTACTTCGCTGTAGGAGCCACGTACTGTTTATCTTCTATGTCAGTTTCACCAACAGGGTCATATATTTGGTGTATTGTTTCCACATTGCACCTTGGAGTGCGGTATAAAACCCTGTTTCACTGTTAACAGTGAAACTCTCTTCCTTGCTGATGTCATTTGCCAGTGACAGTATTTTTCATTACGGATATGCTTCTACACATGCAGGTACACTGTGTGCACAAGTGCCCTACCTGTGTTTTGTGTTGCTCCTTTACATACACTCATTTGTCACAGGGGGAAGTTGTTCGTGGCTGCACCTGGTCCACAGCCGCACATGGCATGGAATGGAGGGGGGGGGGTTCTGGGGATGCCGTCCATCACACCTCAATGCTTCTATGTCAGTTGCTGTTTCGCTGTTGCCGGCGCAACATTATGAAATATGGCCCCCGCAGTGCAGTTTTGGGAAATTGAATTTTTATGTCGGTTTCACTGTTGGCCACACAGGCCAACAGTGAAACTTTTTGCCCATTTTCGGGGTCCCCGTTGGCCCGGGATGTCAGGTTTGTACCCCCAAGTGAAAGCCAGAGTGCAGGCAGAACCCCCGACCTGCCGGGGCGCCTATGTTTTGTTTGCTGACGCCGCCCCAGTGGGGCCACACGCATTCCCTGTTGGGTTGTACCTGCCGTCAGAAGGCGTGCACGTGTTTCAGTGCCCCCGCTGGGTGAGTACCTTGCAAGTGGCGGAGTTATGGGGCTGGGTGCAGGGAGATCGTCTTGCGACTTATATGAAGTGGCCCCGGGTATGTGTAGGAAGTGACAGTACGGTGGCACGATGCCAAGTCCAGGGACAAAGAGGTGCTGTGTTTTGCTCTGGCCAGCAACATATACTGCGGGCCCTGGTTTGGCTTCGTCGTTGGTTTGGGATACCCATTGCTGGTTTTTATATTCCTTCCGGTTGTAAGCCAGCGGATCCGCCTAGCAGGGCACACGATTATGACTCGATGAGATCTTGCTTGGGGTCTGCCCGTGAGAGGTACTGGCAATGGTACTCGTCCCCCTTTCCCTACCACGACTTCTTTGCACAGGCCCCTTTCCCGCGGGTCAGTGCGCCACGTGATAACCCTGATTGCCCCTCTGGCCTTTTGGCTGTCGACGGGGCATAACGGGTGCAACAGGGGAGGATGCCTCCGCTTCCCCCGCCTGGGGGGGGGTGCCAGAGCCATGTCCCCGATCGACGTGTTTCCTCTGTTTTCTGCCAGGGGGCGTAGTGATTTGGCGCTTTGGTTTGACACGTGTGCCAGTCATGCTTGCTCCTGACCGCTTATAAGTGGTGCATGCGTCAGGAGATTACCTAGCCCAGTTTTCGGCTGGGTGCACGCGCAGCACGTCGGTTTATGTTTCGACGACATGTACGGTCTGTGTTTTCAGCCGTTGGGCCATGAGGAAAATCCTTTCCTCTCGTAATAGGGCCCCGAGTGGACCGGCATCTGTTTTGTCTTGCATGCATTGCACTGAGGAAGGGAGTGTAAACTGTAGTTTCTGTTGAAACTGAAGTTTAATGCCTTCCCTGGAACTGCCGGAACTGCCACTGTCTGTGCATTTATGCAGCATGCATATGAATTTCTGTTCTCGCTTAGTCGATTTTCATAATCGAAATGGAGGGTCCCACTCACCCTCCCTTCGGACAGTGACTTTGAACTCGACCAGCGGCGCTACGAAAAGTGCTGCGGGGCCCCGAGTGGACCAGCATTCGTTTTGTCTTGCATGCATTGCACTGAGGAAGGGAGTGTAAACAGTTGTCGATGGCACCGGACAGTCCCAAAAAAAAAGTTTTCTTACGAATTTGGTCCCAGATATTCATCAGCACTTGCCCAGGCACTGGGAAGAAAAGAAGCGTCGTTCTGCTTCAAATGGCCTAGGAATGAATGCCAGTCTGTGGTTTCCTTGCCTTGCCTTACCACTGTGCGTTGATAGGCACCCTCCCATCCACACACTGGTTATGTAGATGTTTGATGGTGGGGATCTGGGCTATGCCTTTGCATCGCTCCTTTCAGAGACCAGCCTTTTCATGTGAAGTTCTGCCGGTCTGTGTACGTACATCGATGCACTGTCCCACAGCCTTCCTCGTCTTCGCGATCCTGGCCATCTGCGCCGCTGGCCAAGAGGGCCAGTCTCAGGAAAGTCCCCCACCTCCAAGGTCTGACCAGGGCCCCTTTGTCCTGGTGGATGCCAAGGTATGTCTCCCACCCCCGACTGCCTGATGGCACACTTTGGTGCTGCATGGCCGCCCCGACTTCTGACTCATGATTAGGGTGCAACCCCCCCCCCCCCCAAAACCCTTGTCCAGCCCCCCCCCCCCCCCCCCCTTGGACCGGAGCTGTGGGAGCATCAGTGACGATCTCAGGCACAGCAGGAAATGCACTACGCACACACGCCACAGAACACGGGTTCGAACCCAGATCCTGGTTGGCCTGCCGTGGAGCCGTTGCTTTTGTTTTTCCGGGATACACGCCTACCAGGTCCAATGGGGGGTGCAGGCTCTTACCCAAACAGGCCAAGAAACATTCGATAGCCGCTGACTGCGGTGAGCTCAAGGCAACATTCGGCCCTCGTTTGAGGTGTGCTGCAGTGCAGCAGGTCAGACAATGAACTGAGGTTTGTGGCGATGACCATATGCCTGTGACGCAGGGGTATATGTGAGCTCTGTATCCGTTGCTTTATGGCCCCACCCTTGTCCAGCCCGCCCCCCCCCCCCCCCTGGACCGGAGCTGTGGGAGCGTCAGTGACGATCTCAGGCACAGCAGGACAATCTGTGTAGGCGCCTGACGGCTCCTTGCTGCAAGGCACGGACAATGTGTGTCGCGGCTTCCAATGATACATGAAGTACTGTTGGGAATGCCAGAGTGATTCTGGAGGGTGAAGACCATCGTCGCTTTATGCCCCCACCCCCGCCCCCTTGTCCCTTGTTGGGGGGGGAACTGTCACTTGGCCCATGAACAATAAGAAATCAATAGGAAATCACAGGTGCCAAAGGCGCCGAAGAAAAATTTTAGTTGGGTATACTAGAATTCAGGTGACTGTTGTGTGGTGTCCGTCCCCCCCGGGGGTGGGGGGGAACCGTCGTTCGGGGGGGGGGGTGGACATGGGGGGGGGGGGGTATGAGGTGCGTAGATGCCAAGCGCAGGGAAGGAACTCGCGAAACAGTGCAGAGTGCAGAGGAATCAGGGATTCGACATGTCATACCCCTTGGGGTAGAGGGGGGGGGCGGCATTCTGCATGGGTCCCATTAGGCACGGGCGACGGGCCCTGCCACAGGCTGTGGTTCCACATGCCCCTGGGAGGAGGGGATTTGCGCTTTGTTGCCGGTTCACTGTACCCGTGGGACGGGGCGCAATGCGGGTCCAGCAAAGTGCTGTGGAGCCCCTGGACCCTGAGCCCCCAGGGGGAGCACGGTCCCGACTGGTTCATGGGAAGAGGTGCTCAGAATGTTTGCAGGTGGCAGGACACATTCGGCTGAGGCCATTCCAATTGTGTGCACGCCAATGAGTCTGAGAAGGATGGCGCCACCCCCCCCCCCCCCCGACATGGTGACATGCACCCCCCCCCCCCCCCCCTCCCCGGCGAATCAGCAGCAGCAAAAGGAATGGGTGCAGCGGAGGATGCGCTCAGGGATCAATGCAGAGGCCGGGGAGCTTCTTGCGGGGGAGCTTCTTGCGCTTTTGGCGTGGGGACCTTGCGGCAGTGAAAGTTTGTGGGGAGCCTCCTACGGCGGGCAGGGGGGGGGGGGGTTGGTGCCCAGTCAATTTGGCAGTGGGAAATGTGGCTGTGGGAAATCACCTCGAAGAGGGTTGTTAGATCAAGCGCAGGTGCGTACGCCATATACCCCCCCTTTTTGGGGTCATTCGCGTACGATACCTCAAGGTATGGTACCGGATGTCCAACCCCTTGTAAAATCATCATTTTAGGAGAGAAAATGATCCCCCAATGAATTTTTCGTTTTTGACCCCTTTAGCCCCCCGTACCCGGGTACCACTTTTTGGGGGGTGGGGATGGGGGTGGGGGGGGGTGTTGGGGGGGGGGGGTCAAAACTTCTTTGCGTATTCTGGGTGCTGAGTCGAAAATGGCCCTGGCTTCTCACATCGTCGAATGTGCTTTGAATGATCCTGTGAGCCTCCATGATACATATAGTCCACTACAACAGCCCCATTACCCCCGTGATCAATGACAACATCACTTCGGGATCTCTGGATACAAGGCAAAGTTATGGATCTTCTCTGAAGCCTCCAACTATTTTGACGCTTTGCTTTTTAATTCTAAAGCCGCCATTGCATCTTTACATGCAGCCGCCTTGTCAAAACCGCTGTCTTGGTTAGTTGCAAAAGCGCATCCGCCACCCCCTTCATTTCCTTGTCCCCCTTCTTATGTGCAGCGGTTCATCCCGGCGTGTCATCCTTTCTGGTGTTAATGTATGGCTGCATAGCCCTGCACTTTGTTCCACAGTGTCTCTTCCTTTGGACCTTGTATGGGACAATCTCCAGTTATTCCCCGAGGGAGCTCGTCATTTTCTTGCTGTCCTTCCTGATATACGTGATTCCCCCGTCCCCATACCCGAGGATGGTTTCATGTGGTTTCTGTCTCCCGAAGACCCTGAATTTATGCCACTACTGCCTCAGCCTGTGACGCGCTTAGCAAGCGCCGAGTTCCAGGGTAAGTGCTGGTTACTTTATGGTTTCCCGGAAGCCGTTACAAATTTGTCTGATGTCCGGCGATGTCGATTACACTGTTTCTTTAAAGCGCGTCGCCGTGGTGCCTCACGGTTGTGGTCAAGAGAACCTGAAAGTGATTCCAGATTACGTTTGTATACTCAGGGCGCACATCGTGCACTTGCTGCGAAAAATCTAGGTGCATGGGCAGGTATCGTGCAGCAGCGTGTCCCCCATTTACCGTACCACACAAACCTTATTTTACAGCTGGTGCGAGGCCTGAGTCATACAGGTACCTGGCAGCTTGGTACACCCCCACCTTTATTGCTCGTGTACGTAATGGTGCACGTACACATGCTTTGCGTATACATCGGAAAAACCCATCTTGCACCCGTTCAGAGATTAAGAAAACACGGCACCAATGCCACAGCAGGTGCTGAAGATAGCAGATTCCATGCGATGTTGCGCCAGACAGGCCTGCATGAATGGACCCCTATCCCCCTACAGTATGTGTCTGAAGACGTGGAAGGCTGTTTTGTTGAAAGGGAGTGGTGGTTTCGTCTAAAAAGATGGGCGCCGAACGATAACGCCCCTGCAGTGCCTGCTGAGGTCCACAGGGGTCCACCCCCTGCTCAAAAATCCAAACGCCTACAGCAGCTATTGGAGCAGATGAGAGTTGCCCAGCAGGATGGTGATTTTGCAAGGAAGTGCGCTATCTCCAACGAACTCACCTCCCTAGCCACATATTTAGACATCCCCCTTGCACGTACAACTCCTGTTATCGTACCGTATTTGAAACCTTCGACACCATATATTACCCGTGCTATAAATCAGCTGGTACGCAGTAAGGGCCTCTCCTTGGCTCAAAGACAGGCAGTCTTGTCCCACATCGTTGCTGTTCGGTCTGTCCCACTAACAGTCAGGCGAGCATTTGAAAGTGCTGCCAATAAACAAGGGGTACAGACTGGACGTCCATCCTGTTATTGTTCCGACACCCATATGTCAATTTGGTCTGCAGCAGGTGATGTCACCAGAGTTCAAGGCCATTTTTGTTTGCTTCCTGTGAGGATAAACCACCTTGACACGACCTTGCGGGCTAATGATCCTCTGCCATGCAACGGAGATTTGTCCCGGAAGGGCGCCATAAAAAGCTTGCATCAGCTAGCGGCTGTCCTTGGTGTCCCTCCCTTGTCTGATGACCATGTGTCTTTGCTACTACCCCGTAGTGAGTTCAGCGAGGGGGGTGAACTACGGCGTCGTGTGCGGGCGATAGCAAGTGATTCATCGAGAGTGGCCGTGGTCTGTATTGTGGACAAAGGACCAGCCCAATTGTGGGGTTTCTTGAACTGCAAAACTTTTTAGTTTAGCAGGGGTACACACGAGAGTCGCGTGATATGCCCGAAGTGTTGCGTGATTTGCATGCTGCCATTTCTGCGAATAATTGGGCTCTGGGCGCAAAGGGCAAGCTAGCCCTATTGTACTTAATTGGCAAGGCCAAGTCTCAGGTGCCTGCAGAGGTCTTGTGGCGCCCCATTGCTGCCGCTGCTGCCCCTGTTATTAGTCGTCAGCGTCCGAGGATAGCAGCACGTGCCTTTACCCTGTTCGTGCGCACCCTGGCTGCAGAGATACGCGGCGCTTTTTTGACTTTGCGCCTGCAAGATATGGGGACATGGCTGCAAAAGCTGGGGGGGGGGGTGCGGAATTTATTGGTGAAGCAGACTGCAAGTAGTAGTTTAATGTGATCCCGCCCTCATCTGTGTTAAAGCATATGCGTGATGCGGCTGCTTGGCTCACTACACGCAGAAGGTGGAGAGCTACCACCCTGGTGTGGAGCATTCACAAAACTACTAAGTCACACGACAGGGCCAGTGAAGGTAAATGGGGCACGTTTCATGTCCTGTCAATGAATGACCTAATCTAAGTGGTGGAATTCAGCCTGTCACAGGATAATGTAGTGGTGGCAGCTGGTGAATTGTGGCGCACTGGCGCTATACCCATGGGCGGATCCTTTAGTGCGCAAAGCGCTGACCTCCATTCCGTTTGGTGTTGCAAACTAAGGGTTCATCTGTTGCGGAGGTGGGGCCAATTTTCAAAAACAAATGACGGCATAGTGCAGTGGTCGGCAGGCGACACCCTGTTTGCTCTACAGCAGTTTAGGGATAACCCGGCTGTTGCGTCAAAAGGCCCGGGGGCAAAGGACGTCATGAAACCGGTATGTTCTGTCCTTTGAGAGGTATGGTCCCTGAGAGTTGTCTGCGACTGCCGTGCAAAACATGCTGACCTGCCATGTACCAGCGCTTGCATGCGCAAGTCGCTGACTGCAATGGGCATCTCGGTGCACCTGGGGTCACCTGACGTGTTGGCTCATGCACACCCGAATGCCCTGGGTAAACAATGGAACTTGAAGATGGGCATCCCGCTTCAGAGTTTTTGGGCCACTACACGCAGAAGGGTTACGAACACTTTCATCGGGGCCCTGTGCAATGCACTGCCGTCTGTTGCCACCTAGGGGGGGGTTTCTTCTTTCCCTTGTAGCTTGGATGCAGCTGGCAAATTCTGTCGCAGTACCCACTGTCCGTTTTGCGCAGTGCAATGATTTGCGCAATTGTTCGTGTTATAGCCCGCACACCGTGGGATACTGCAAAAGCTGTGCAGTGGATTTCTTTTATAGCGATGCGCCTGCCATAGGATATGTCGTTTTCAGTCGCAGATTTGTGGGGCTGGTTGCGCTGGACAGCGGAGTGGAGGATGGGTTTCTATGCGTCGTGGCATGTACCCCACGAAGGACCCTGTACTGATTGGTGGGCAGCGGATGGCGACACTTTGTGTGCCCTGGCTAGTTCGGCAGAGGGTCCAGCGTCGGTGGGCTAGGGGGTCCACCGGGGGAGGGGGGTGCACTAATGTTGGTCTGGTGTAGTTCGAACTTTGTGTCCGGCATTTCAGTAGGAATAGCTTTGTGCGTGTTACCTGAATGTGCCCCCATATGCACTGTACCTCGGGGTACTTCCTGTTTCACAGCGAAAGGCGCCTATGGCAATGTCACTGAAGAGCTTTTTGTTCTGACTTTGTTGTATTGCAATCGTCTGCTTGCTTTAGTAGTGTAGCATTCAACTTTCGTATCCCGCAGCGGGGTCTCCCAAGGGATTGGTACACAACCTGCTTATGCAGTTTTTCACCGTGGCCAGCTCAAAAATCAAAGTTTTTCGAAACTTATTTATTTGATATCGTGATCACCTAAAATGACCATCCAACCTATGTAAAACATGTTTTAGCCCGTATTGATGTAGTTTATACCCTATTTTGGGTGTGTGTTGCTTGGGGTAGATTCTCTGCGAGGTGGACTTGCCGAAGGCAATAGAATTTGACTTTTTCGGAAACCCTTCCGTCACCCGTGGGATGGGTTTGGGTGATGATTTAGTGACAATACGGGTTCTTGAGCACCCACGGGGACCCACGGGGACCCGTGGGGAAACTGATTTTTTTGATACTTTGACCATCCAAAGTGATCAAATATCCCATGTGAAGCATGTTTTAGCCCCCTTTTATGTGTTTTTCACCCTATTTGGGGGCTCAATGGTCGGTACTGATTGACTGAATGTCCCCGCCATAGACACTTTCAGCCGTTAGTTCGAATGTTCATGTGTTCCGGGCAATTGCAAATGCAAAGTGTTCCCTTCTTGGTTGGGGTGCTCCACTATCTATGTACATAGCCGAGGTCAGCTTGCGTTGACGACCGTTCACCCTATTTGGGTGTTAGGGGGGGGGGGGGGGGGGGGGGGGGGCTCCCAAGGGGTCTAGGGCGCATCCAGTTTTCCCGCCTCGGCAGCTCAAAAATGGAAATTTCTGAAACTGATTTTTTTGATACTTTGACCATCGAAAGTGATCAAATATCTTACGTAAAGCATGTTTTAGCCCCCTTTTATGTGTTTTTCACCCTATTTTGGTGTGGGGGGGGGGGGGGGGGGGGGGCTCCCAAGGGGTCTAGGGCGCAACCTGCTTATGCAGCTTTCCCGCCTCGGCAGCTCAAAAAATGGAAATTTCTGAAATTGATTTTTTTGATACTTTGACCATCGAAAGTGATCAAATATCTTATGTAAAGCATGTGTTTAGCCCCCTTTTATGTGTTTTTCACCCTATTTTGGTGGGGGGGGGGGGGGGGGGGGGGGGGGCTCCCGAGGGGTCTAGGGCGCAACCTGCTTATGCAGCTTTCCCGCCTCGGCAGCTCAAAAAATGGAAATTTCTGAAATTGATTTTTTTGATACTTTGACCATCGAAAGTGATCAAATATCTTATGTGAAGCATGTTTTAGCCCCCTTTTTATGTGTTTTTCACCCTATTTTGGTGGGGGGGGGGGGGGGGGGGGGGGCTCCCGAGGGGTCTAGGGCAACCTGCTTCTGCAGTTTTCCCGCCTCGGCAGCTCAAAAAATGGAAATTTCTGAAACTGATTTTTTTTGATACTTTGACCATCCAAAATGATCAAATGATCAAATATCTTATGTAAAGCATGTTTTCGCCCCCTTTTATGTGGTTTTCAACCCCATTCGGGTGTTTGGGTTTTTGGGTGTTTGGGTGGGGGGGCTCCCGAGGGGTCTAGGGCGCAACCTGCTGATAGAGTTTTCCCGCCTCGGCAGCTCAAAAATGGAAATTTCTGAAACTGATTTTTTTGATACTTTGACCATCCAAAGTGATCAAATATCCCATGTGAAGCATGTTCTAGCC